>CM032231.1:123687500-123890000 GCA_019009955.1 Riptortus pedestris
GGAAGTAATTTCATTTACAAGTTACATACGTGTTTCATTATAAGTATATATGATTCTACAAACAGGTTTTACAGTTTCTCATTTAGAATGAAATAACAAGCCCATAACGTGGAAGTTGTATTAATTCCCTGTATTTTTATTACCAATAATGGCGGGGAAGAATGGGAAGCAGAGAATTAGCAGAAAAGCCTTTATAATTACAGACTATATATAATAAAGGTTGCCTAAATGGGCATTTGACAGGTAAAAGCGATGACGAAAAACGGAAGCACCTGCTCTTGTGGCCATAAACTGTTTGCCAAGAGAGTAAGGCCGCGTCAGGTGAGATGGATCACACAAAACCAAGTCCTTATATGCTCCTGTGACCGTCGCTATCATCCTTGGAAGGCGAGAGGATGAAAGGACGTGGCGTCTGTGCAATCTACCATCTCCTTCGGACTAACAACTGTAGAAAGAGTCCGTCACGCCAGGGGCTGCGTAAACTAAGCAGATTTCCCACTTGAAGTTTTACAATTCAGGAATCTGCATACCAGAAACCTAAGGCCACCGTGAGTAAACACAAATGAGACATCGTTTAGTTAATTTTAATAAGCTCCCAACGGAACAATAATTAGTTGTAGCATAATAAAATAACAACAACATTGTAACTTTAATATAACATGAAAATAGCTTTAACAAACTACAACAACAATTGTGATAACATACAGCAATAACAAATGTAACATAATAGAAGAGCAATAACTGTAACAACACACAACCAGGGCCGGCTCAAGGCAAAATACTGACCCGGGCAAACAACCGTTTTGTCGCCCCCACCCCCTAAAAAAGGGGGTACCGGGTACTACCCCGGAAATTTGTTCAAAAAATAGGTTAGAATACTGAGTTTTGAGGCATCTTAAGTGGTAGTTATCAATCAAAATATTATCATATTTTTAAGTGAAAAGATAAGATGACTGAAAAAGTATGTAGGCCATCACCTTTTTGCATACATTATAGTAGGCTATACATAATACATTGTGTGTTTTTGAGTTAGCTTATATTATAAAAGTTTATAAAAGAAATTTACGCAAGAGAATACAAAATATTAACTTTAGAAAATCGAAAACGAAATTTTTCACTACTTGGGCGTTTGGTCGCCCCCCCTGGCTGCGTCGCCCCGGGCAGTCACCCGGGTTGCCCGGCCCTTAGGCCGTCCCTGCACACAACAATAATTAGTTGTAGCATAATAATAAATAGAATAACAATAACATTGTAACTTTAATATAACTTGAACATGGCTTTAACATAATATAGCAATAACTGTGATAACATGTAGCAAATGATAAATGTAACATAGTGAAATAACAATATTATATCAATTGTAGTACTACATAAAAATAGCTTTAATAAAATAATAATATAACAATAATTATAACAACACATACCAATAGTTATAACATAGTTCTACAAGCAAAAGACAATATACTATAGTAATACAAAATATAAGGAAGTGACCAAGCCAATAATAACAAACTTGAGGTTATACTTTGTACTCCTAATGTACTCGTAAACTAAGGAACAACAGTGATGTACAATAGCTTTTAAGTATCTTTAGTCTGTTACACTCTAATAACAATGTGCAATATATATATATATATATATATATATATATATATATATATAAAGTAGTACCTGTTATTTTTAGCCCTCAACTAGATAATATATATATATATATATATATATATATATATATATATATATATTTATATATATCTGAATATAACATACTAACTTCCTTGTAAACTATTTACTATATTTAGTAGTGCAATTTAAAATGAATCAGAATATTTTATATTTTAATAACTCAAATATTACTGGTCCAAGAACTAAAGAAGGGGGGGGGGGTTATCGGCAGGACGTATTTGCATGTATCTCGTATAATAAAGGTCTCTTGAATACAATATTTGAAATTTAACCTTCCAATAATGCGGTTTATTATATAATAGGGTATTGTTTATGTAACACGATTAGAAGTGGGGGTTTGCTGAAGGCTGGAAACTGAAAAATGCAAATAACTCGGTTAATATTCAAGATAGAGAATAAATTTATATCACAATATTTATAGTACATTTCATTTGCATTAAATCTTATAGGACTGTTACACAAAAAAATGGAATTACTAGAAAAAGTTATTTCTGAAAGTACCCCACGACCCGCAACTCAAATAATCTCCGCTCAAGAGTTTGAAAAATCAGCAGAAGATTATAAAATTGAAATCACTGAAAAAGAGGAAGAAGAGTTGAAGTACCTGGAAGAAGTACCTGAGTCACTGAAGGAAGTACCTGGAGGAAAGAATAATAATTTTAAAAGAGACAACCATGTGCTAAAGGACAATAATGTAAAGAAGCATGAAAACGTTCGAAAGAAAACACCCAGAAAAGGTTCTGGAAAATTTAAATGATTTTTTATTTATTGATTCATTATTATTTTTTATTATCATTATTGTTATATTATTTTATATTTGCTCCGTCTTTTAATTATCTTTCTCCTAACAATTCTGATTTTGATTCCCTTAAGCTTTTAACTTTTATTCTAGCCGTATACTGCATTCTATCCTTCCTATATTTATAATAACTTATGTCCCAAGTACTTCAGTGGAATATCAAAGGTGCCAACAAACATAGAGCAGAACTAACCCGACTAATACAACTAAAACACAGCAGTATTATCGCATTACAAGAAACACACTTAAAACAGGATCACATATTCAGCATTCATGGTTATAAGACTTACAGAAGAGACCATACTCTTGGGGGTAAAGCTTGTGGTGGAGTTGCAGTTATAGTTGAAGATCATGTTCATAGTGAACCTGTTCAACTTAGAACAACCGTTCAAGCAGTTGCAGTTTCAGTATTCCTTCCATTCAAACTCACAGTTTGTTCCATTTATCTTCCACCACGGGATCCTATAGATACAAGACAACTACGAGACTTACTAACACAATTACCGAGCCCTTTACTAATATTGTCGGATGTAAATGCTCTTTCAGAAATGTGGAACTCCCCTTTTACAAACAGTAAAGGCACTCAATTACAAAACATATTTGAACAGTTTGACATACACTGCCTAAACACTGACTTACCAACACATTTTTGTACAAGGACGGGGACATTTAGTAACATAGACATAACACTATGCAGTCCATCTATTCATACACGATTTACATGGGACGTTGATACCGACACACATGGAAGTGATCACTTTCCCATACACATACGGCTCGACGTCCCTCCCCCACGATTCAGCATGCCACCCAGATACAACACTAAAAAGGCTGATTGGAATTCATTTCAAAGTTATGTTGAGAGTAAAATAACCTCTACTGAAATAAAAACTCTAATTGATTTGAATTCCATTATACTTGAAGCAGCTGAGAATAGTATTCCCAAAACAACACACACATATAAGAAACCCCCGCTCCCATGGTGGAATAATGAATGTAAAACTGCTGTGAAAAACAGAAAACAGGCTCTAAATTTGTTCCGCAGAAATCCATCACAAGAACATCTCATTGATTATAAAAAGAAGAAAGCTAGAGCTCAATGGGTTATTAAGACTAGCAAAAAGAAGTGTTGGGTAGATTTTTTATCAAGTATTAACCACACATCTTCACAACATGATATTTGGATAAAAATTAATCAAATTAAACACAAAAAATACAAAGAACCAATTTCAGGACTACATCATAATAACAATATCATCACTGACCCTTTCATACTCTGCAATATATTTGGACAGCAATTCAGAGACACATCCAGCAGTGATAATTACACTAGTTCATTCCAAAACTACAAAAGACTGACAGAAATCTCAACAATAACAATCGATTTAGACTTCATACATCCTTTAAACAACCCATTCTCTATTCAAGAAATAAAAATTGCTTTACAGACGATACAGACCACTACACCAGGACCAGACAACATAACATATGATATGTTAAAAAATCTACGCACCTTAGGTTCTATTGCCCTTTTAAAATTATTAAATGAGATATTCGAAGGTATACACTATCCTCACTTCTGGAATGAGTCAATAATTGTGCCTATTTTGAAGCCTGGGAAAGATAAAAAACTATCAACTAGTTTCAGGCCTGTATCTCTGACATGCTGTACTTCCAAGCTGCTTGAAAAAATGATTAACAAAAGATTGGTGTGGTATATAGAAAGTAAACAATTACTATCCCCATTTCAGTGTGGATTTAGACCTCATCACAACACTTTGCACCACATTGCTAGAATCGAAAATGATATACATAATGCTTTTTTAAATAAAAAGCTCCTCCTAGCAATATCATTAGACATAGAAAAAGCATACGACACAGTATGGAAAAGACTTATTTTATCCCAATTAATAGAATGGGGAATACAGGGGAAAATATTAAATTTTATAAAGAAGTATCTTTCCAAAAGATCATTCAGGGTGAGGATAGGTACTACCCTCTCAGATGTATTTTTCCAAGAGAATGGAGTGCCACAAGGAGGAGTACTGAGTACAACTCTCTTCAATATTGCAATTAACTCCATTGTAAATTTTATCCCCGAAGATGTGTCTTATTGCCTGTATGCTGATGACCTCTTTATATACACCACACAAACTGATATTTTTAAAGCACAACAAAGACTACAGACCATAATAAATGAGTTGGAAAAATGGAGCGAAATAAGAGGTTTTAGATTTTCATATGAAAAATCTAAACAAATTGTTTTCACCAAAAAAAGAAATATTTCAACTCCTCACATAACTTTAAAAAACAAACTCATTGAAAATACTAATTTCATTACATTTCTTGGACTTACACTAGACAAACGACTCACATGGGTACCTCATTTGAAAAAAATTGTTAGTAAGTGCAAGAAATCATTGAACTTATTAAGGATTCTTAGTAACACGCAATGGGGTGCTGACAGATCAATGATGCTTACATTTTACCGTGCGTTTACCAGGTCTATTCTGGATTATGGATGTATAGCATATTCATCTGCCAGTCCGACAACTCTAAAACTTCTGGACCCAATACACCATACAGGACTAAGAATCGCAATTGGTGCATTTAAATCTAGTCCTGCAGAAAGCCTTTGTGCTGAGGCTGGAGAACCTCCACTGGAGTACAGGCGCATGATGTTATGTGCAAAATTTGTTTTCTACCAAAAGCTTTGAACACACCCTGTGTATTGAGTTTTTTAAATAACCCTTTTTTTAATATGTATATCCAAAAACATTGCAAAAATAAACCACTTTTTATTCATACTTTAGACAGCACATATGGCTCCAAGGTTTTAAATAGAGAAATGTATATTAACATACAACCATCATTTCCTCCTTGGACCATAAAGAACTTAAAATTGAACTTAATTTTAACCAAATATAAAAAGAGCGATTTATTTTCAAACATCTTTTATCAAAACACTTTTAAATACATCGTAGCTAACCACGCACATAACACACTTCACGCATATACAGACGGTTCCAAAACTGCCAGTGGTACAGGTGCAGCGGCAGTCATTGACAATCATATTCACAGCATTAAACTACCCGATGACACAAGCATATACACTGCAGAGTACATGCAATATTACTCGCTCTTTCCAATATAGACACAAACGTTCAGAAAAATGTCCTACTCTGCACAGATTCAATAAGCTCATTACTCTCACTAAGAAACATTTACAATTCACATCCTGTAATCACACAAATTTTCTCTCACATCAACAGACTTAAACATATAAACATAACTATGTTATGGATTCCCGGACACGAAGACATTAAACAGAATACTATAGTAGACAAACATGCAAAACTAGCCACAAGGAAAAACACTACAGACACGAACTTACTAACTACACAGGACTTATGCAAAGTAACAAAGAAAGAAATACTTCACATATGGCAAGGTCACTGGCTGAACTCGACTAGTAAGCTTAGAGAAATTAAACATTCAGTTAAGCCGTGGCCTTACGACTTTAAAGCAAGAAGAGATGAAGTAATACTTACACGGTTACGAATTGGACACACTCTACTAACACACTCATACTTGATGAACAAACAAGACAAACCGATTTGTAGAAGTTGTAATGAAGCTCTGACAGTTAAACATATACTGACTGACTGCAGGCAACGCAATTACTTACAGATACCACATAATTTACACGAACTACTGACAAAGGGGAGTCCATACATAAATACAATTCTTAAACATTTAAAGACTATACACATCTATTCAAAAATCTGATACATTTTAAATTTGAATCACATTTTTATTTTTACAACATTTTTGGATGCAAAAATAAACATTTTATCTAAACCTCAATTTTTTTGTTTTCAAGTTTTCACTCACTTGAGTGTGTATTAGGGAGTTACAGAGTTTTATGTAAATAGTCACCTAAACCAACTTATATTTTATCAAAACCTTAATAATTTTAAACTTCATTTATTCATTTTATATACCAATTTATTTTTAAATATCGAATTACTTATTTATTTATTGAATATTTAAATATTTTATTAATGATTTCCCTATTGCCCAATATCATTAGTTTCGATACCTAGTTTTGAATTTTGTCTTTATTTGTTCCCTCGTTCATTTATTTTGTTCTTTGTTGTGTTCCATTTTTATTTTTTGATTTCCAACCTTTTATGTTTTTTGATTCTCCATGTTTTATGTTCCTTTTGTGTTCTATGTTCCTTTTATGTTTTGTGTTCTTTTTGTGT
Source organism: Riptortus pedestris (assembly GCA_019009955.1). NCBI lineage: Eukaryota > Metazoa > Arthropoda > Insecta > Hemiptera > Alydidae > Riptortus > Riptortus pedestris. The sequence goes on from CM032231.1 coordinate 123,694,251, forward strand.
TCTATGTTCCTTTTATGTTTTGTGTTCCTTTTGTGTTCTATGTTCCTTTTATGTTTTGTTTTCCTTTTGTGTTCTATGTTCCTTTTATGTTTTGTGTTCTATGTCCCTTTTATGTTTTGTGTTCTATGTTCCTTTTATGTTTTGTGTTCCTTTTGAGTTCTATGTTCCTTTTATGTTTTGTTTTCCTTTTGTATTCTATGTTCCTTTTATGTTTTGTGTTCTATGTCCCTTTTATGTTTTGTGTTCTATGTTACTTTTATGATTTGTGTTTCTTTTGAGTTTTATGTTCCTTTTATGTTTTGTGTTCCTTTTGAGTTTTATGTTCCTTTTATGTTTTGTGTTCCTTTTGTATTCTATGTTCCTTTTATGTTTTGTGTTCTATGTTCCTTTTATGTTTTGTGTACTATGTCCATTTATGTTTTGTGTTCTATGTTACTTTTATGTTTTGTGTTCCTTTTGAGTTCTATGTTCCTTTTATGTTTTGTGTTCCTTTTGTATTCTATGTTCCTTTTATGTTTTGTGTTCTATGTCCCTTTTATGTTTTGTGTTCTATGTTACTTTTATGTTTTGTGTTTTATGTTCCTTTTATGTTTTGTGTTCCTTTTGAGTTCTATGTTCCTTTTGTGTTCCTTTTGTGTTCTATGTTCTACGTATTTATGTTTTGTTTAATTTTGTTATTTTTTGTATTGTTTTGTTTTTATTTGAGTTTTGTTTTGTTTTTTAAGTTTTATTTTAGAGCAACATCACCAAAGCTGCGAAGCTCAAATAAATAAATAAATAAAATTTCCGATAAGATGGTTGCGACATGTTTCGGTCCGAAGTATAGTAACGGAGATATTTTGAATTTTCGAAAATCCTCCCCTTTAAACCTCCCTCCCCACTAGCCCGGTTTTGGCTGTTAACGAACTTGATCTTTCTTTTTATATAAAAACATTAAATATCGAGTTTCGTAACAATCAAACAAAAATTGCGACCGCTAGAGCGTTAACAGACAAATATGTGTGTGTGTGTGTGTGTGTGTGTGTGTGTGTGTGTGTGTGTGTGTGTGTGTGTGTGTGTGTGTGTGTGTGTGTGTGTGTGTGTGTGTGTGTGTGTGTGTGTGTGTGTGTGTGTGTGTGTGTGTGTGTGTGTGTGTGTGTGTGTGTGTGTGTGTGTGTGTGTGTGTGTGTGTGTGTGTGGTGTGTGTGTGTGTGTGTGTGTGTGGTGTGTGTGTGTGTGTGTGTGTGTGTGTGTGTGTGTGTGTGTGTGTGTGTGTGTGTGTGTGTGTGTGTGTGTGTGTGTGTGTGTGTGTGTGTGTGTGTGTGTGTGTGTGTGTGTGTGTGTGTGTGTGTGTGTATATATTATAAAATTTTGAACGGACCTCATTTCCTGAAACATAGATCTTTCTATCTTAGATATATCTTTTTATCTATTACAATTATTATCTTCTAAACAATCATCAATTCTCTATCAAACATTTTTCTAACAATAGAATATATATATATATATATATATATATATATATATATATATATATATATATATATATATATATTTTCGCACACGCTCAGATTGAGTCATCGTAGAGACCAATTAAGGTCAAACGCAGAAGGACAACTAATTTAGTTGAACGTGCAATTCCTTGGCATTGCGCAACTATTTATTCCATATTTGCCGGTCTGAGATCGGTCGGGAGTGAGTATTCCATTTTAACAAGGGCCTCAATCACAGAGGCCGTGGTGATGGGAACCTCTTTGCCGTGTAGCTCGCTGGAAAAGGTTTTGCTTAATAGCATATGGTGTGACGTCAAGGCTCGTAGTGGCGACCCTACAGCTGATATACGAGGGAAAGGGGAAGCGGCTAGACACGAGACAGTCTAGACAGCAGCCAAGGATGTACTAGAGCAACGCGGAAGTAGTTCAGCTCTCCTCATAGTTATTGTGTCAACTGGGGCTGTATAAATTCCAAGGAGAATCAAGGATTTAAATTTAAGACAAGTCAATATGAGTCTTTACGAAGTCGACGATTATTTATTATTTAGGTTCCGCTGTCTTCGACAAGGACTCTCACAGATCCGCAACTGAATAGACGTGAATTCACAAAATTTAGCAAGCATTTTTATATATTTAATATCTCACAGCAATTATACCATATGTGGGCACCCCCCGGCCCGGAGTAAGGTTTGATGCGGCCCGCGAGACATTTTGAAAAACCCAATCAAACAAAAATATTACACTTCTAACTCAATATGAAGAATATGAGGAGATACGTGTGCGTTTTGCAGTACTTATAAATGCGAAAAGTTCTTTTCATTGATGAAAGTTAATAAATCAAAAGTCCGTCTCCCAGGGGCTGCGTAAACTAAGCAAGTATCCCACGTGAAGTTATACAATAGACAAATCTCCATACGAGAGTCTAACAGTTATGGAAACGGCCGAACTAGCTTTTGGCGGGAAACTCACTCGTCCGTTATACGCCCACTTTTAATAAAAGTGCAAATATCTCGGTTAATATTCAAGATAGAGAATAAATGTATAGAATAATATTTATAGTAAACGTAATTTGCAATAAGATTGGTTTTATACAATTTTTTGATCCGACGTTTTTTTCGAAAATTCCCCTCTTCTAAACCCCCCTCCCACTGGTCCGATTTCAGCTATTAACGAACTTGATCTGTCTTTTTGCATAAAACGTTTAAATGTCGAGTTTGGTAACGATCAAACAAAAAATGCGATCCCTAGAGTGTTAACAAACAAATATATATATATAATGTTGAACGGACCTCATTTTCGTCATCTCCTGGGTAGAATCTATGGACATTTGAAGAAATGTTTCGAATTATGAGTACGACCTCAATAGCTGATTTCCCTGAGGGGAAATCTGCTAAAACATAGTACAAGGCAGACTTACGATAATTTGGAAAATACTTTTTTTCTTTGTATGAGTAGAATTAATCCAAACATCGATGGATTAGTTTCCGAAATTCAAACTCATTGATTGTGTCATGTTGTACCTATTTCTTTCATTTCATTTTGTTATTTTAATAAATTGTATTATAATTACATTGTCATTACAATTTCATGTCTGATATCTATCTTTAAAAATTATGAACACTACTTTAAAATGCACTACTTTTAAGAGCGGACCGGGAACGTATTCGCACACTTAAGTTTGGCCCGCAGCATATCAAAGGTTGACAACACCTGAATTACAGCATTAGCTATAGTAAATAGTTTTCAATAAAGGTAAGCGATACCAAACGATATCGAGTTCGTTAATGGCTGAAATCCAACAAGTGGGGGAGGGGGGTTTAGAGGGGAGGATTTTCGAAAATGATGAATAGCTGCGTTATTATGCGTCTGATTGAAAACTTGTATACGACAAATCTTATTGGAAATGTAGTGTTCTATAAATGTTATTATGAACATTTTTTTCACTATATTGATTATTAACCGAGATATTTGCATTTTTTAGTTTTTGGTCTATTACTGTTTATTTGAAGCCTAAATACCAAATATTGTTCTCATTGGAGTTTAACGTTTTAAGATAAATGCAAATATGTAATACACGTGGGAAATCTGCTGTTTTCGCCATTGCATTCTGCTGCTTGGGTTTATATTTGCAAATGGACAATATTTGGGGAGACAGAAGAGATCAAATGAGTCATAACTGCAGCAGTTTAGGAAGTATGCTTAGTTTACGCAGCCCCTGCGTGAAGGACTTTTTTCGAGCAGGTGGTTAAGTTATTGTTATGAGTAACTACTTTTAGCAGATTTCCCATAGGGGAAATCAGCTATTGAGGTTGTACTTATGACGCGATTTCCGAAATTTTTCTTCAAATGTCCATTGATCCTACCCAGGAGAACACGAAAATGAGGTCCGTTCAAAACTATATATATATATATATATATATATATATATATATATATATATATATTTGTCTGTTACCGCTCTAGCGGTCGCAATTTTTGTCTTATCGCTATCAAACATGATACATGATATATAATCGTTTTATACAAATAGAAACATTAAGTTCGTTAATGGGTGGAATCGGACCATGGGGAGGGGGGTTTAGCGGGGGCGAATTTCGAAAATTCTTAATATCTCCGTTGTTATGCGTCGGATCGAAACATTATATAGAACCAATCTTATTGCAAATTAAATGTACTATAAATATTGTTCTATACATTTATTCTCTATCTTGAATATTAACCGAGATATATGCATTTGTATTGTTTGTGTGGTCGGCAGGACTCGGCTGTTCCGAGAGCTCTGGCAGCCGTTTCCGTAACTATTAGTCCCTCGTGAAATGGTTTAGAGATCTCTTACTACTACAGTTGTTATTGGGCAGATTTCTCTACTGTAAAACTTCAAGTGGGAAATCTGCTTAGTTTACGCAGCCCCTGCGTGACGGACTTTTTATTCAGGAGTTTCATTGCCCAATTATTGTAGACGATACTCGATTGACTGATGGGAATTGAAAGAGTGAAAAGAAATTTAAAGAAGAATATTGGACTCGAACATTGCATAATGACATTCCTGGCAGGTGCGTCTCAGAGAGATTGCATTACCGGAAATTACAGTTGATGAAGCATTGCCTTGATTATAATTTCGAAACGTGCCCCAACTAAAACCGTGACGAACTTGCACATTCGAATCTCAAGGGGAATACTTCAGTAATTAGTAATTCGTAACTAACTTTTACGTATTAATTTCGTCTCAGTGCATTATCCTAGACAATGAGCGCGCCATAAATCAGATGCGCATATTCATGACTCCATGACCTATCTATAGCACTCCAGATGATATATACTGCTCGGGAAACACTCTCTCACGGTCGAATATGTTAGTTGCCTCCAGTGGGAAGGATGGGGGCTAGCTCATAAAGAACAGGATCTTCATTGTGTTTCACGTTGTCAATTTAAAGAGCAGAAGATGCTCATCTAGAATGCCAGGTACCGCTAATGGTTCATCTATTCAAGTCGGGATATCGGCCGTTTATCGGACTTAGTTTGTGCTTGAAATTCTAGGAAGTGCACGAAGAATAGTGACAGGAAATGATAAGCATCCCAGGAAACTTAGTCCATACTGACAGATTTCATTTTCTATTTTTACTTTTGGAATCATTAATTACACTTGTCACATTGTGTTGCTTTTCGAGAAGCCAAATATCATCAATGGTTAGAAAGTGTACGTAGAAGCCTAGTTAAATATCTATGTATCCATCTTTATATGAAACTGTAACCTCTGTCTGTACGTTGATTTTTCCCTCGAAATTTCACGATACTTTTTCCATAGACACATCTGCAATTTGTAGGTTGGTTTCTGTTTGTATATTTGTCTGTTACCTTTTCACGCGTAACGGCATAACCGAATTTTATAAAACTTGGTATGTGGATTACTACTAACCCAACTTAGACTTTAGGACTTTCAGCTCTAGAGCACTGAAGATGGGACGGTTCACCCCGAAAGTACTTTGTCTGTAATAAACGAAGCATTAAGAGTGGAGGTGTTTGACCTTTTGATCCTTCCGTTGATGATGGACCTCCACCAGCCAGCCCAAATCCAGAGTTAGACTTTAGGCTATATTAATATTCTCTAAGACCAACAGCAGTGGGAGTTATAAAATATGCCTGAAATTAAAAATAGCGATTTTTATTTTCATGCATTTACGGCTAATATGCACTTAACAAACGTTGTTTATTTTGTTATTTAGAGTAACTTTTGTTGTTGTTTTGTCTTATGCCGAAGTATAAATGAGTTTTACGATAAAAACTATAGCGGGAGACAACAATTTGATTTGGCACAAAAGACTCAACCGAACTAAACAGAACTCAGTATGTGTATTAGCACTATCTTCTCCATGATAATAAGCTGTGCCAACATTTCTAGACACGAGCAGGACTGGGGGTTGTAAGGGAGGCCTGCAATTGAAAATAGCGATATCTCGTTTCCTATTGGTTTTTCGGCAAATATGCACATGACAAAAGTTGTTTATTTTGTTATTTAGAGTAACTTTTGTGATATTCACTTTTGTCGTATAAGAAAGAATAAGCGAGATATACACTAAAAACTAAAGCGGGAGCCAACAATTTTTTTGGGCACCAACGATTGAACAGAGCTTAACAAAACTCGGTATGTGAATTAGCATTAATTTTTCCATGATTATAAGATATATTAAAATGTTTAGTTTCAAACGGTAGTGGTGGTTAGGTAAGGGAGGCTTGAAATCAAAATTTCATTTTCTATTTGTTTTAAGGCAAAAACAACAACACATAACAATAACAAAAGTTGTTTCTGTGTTATTAATAACCATCGAGATATTGACAGTTTTAGCAGATTTCCCTTAAGGGAAATCAGCTATTGAGTTCGTACTCATGACGCGAGTTTCGAAATGTTTCTTCAAATGTCCATCGATCCTACCCAGGAGAAGACGAAAATGAGGTCCGTTCAAAATTATATATATATATATTTGTCTGTTAACGCTCTAGCGGTCGCAATTTTTGTTTGATCGTTACCAAACTCGGAATTTAATCGTTTTATGTAAAAAGGAAGATCAAGTTCGTTAATGGCTGAAATCGTACCAGTGGGAAGGGGGGTTTAGAGGAGGGATTTTCGAAATATCTCCGTTACCATACGTCGGATCAAAAATTAGTATAGAACCAATCTTATTGCAAATTAAATTTACTATAAATATTGTTCTATACATTTATTCTGTATCTTTAATATTAACCGAGATATTTGCATTTGTATTGTGAGTGTGGTCGGCTATGTTCAGGAGTTTCCGCCGAGCGCTAGTGTGGCCGTTTCACTAACTATTCGTCCTCGTGAGAATAGGTTACTACTACTGTTATTATTAGGCAGATTTCTCTATTGTAAAAATTCAACTGGGAAATCTGCTTAGTTTACGCAGTACCCTGCGTGACGGACTTTTTAATATTCAGCACTTAGTAAACCCCCCACTCCTACTCATGCAATATTAGCAATAAGCGGATATATCATGAACCAGTATAATCGAAGCTTAAGTACCAATTGCTGTTTTTATTGAACATTTACTGTGTGAGATACAATTGCAGATACTCTGTGTGATAACGTCATTAAGATTCTAGGTTCTTATATCGAAAATTTTTATTTGATCTATACTGTCCTCAATATTTAGTCATTTCAATTTTTAATTATGAGCGTAAATAGCAGTGTAATTTCATACATTTCTATTACTAATAGGGTGCTCAGGTTAGCTGCATAAAATAAGATTTCCAGCATCAATAGTTTAACAAAAATGGTTTTATAAAATTTTCGATGCGACTCATAACATTTTGAATTGACAAATTCCCACCTCTCTAACCCCCCCCCCCCCTTTTCTCGATATGATTTCATCTGGATATGGAATGTATCGATATAATCGATTTTATATGGACTTAAAATCTCAAGTGGTGACGTCTTCACACAGCGTATTTCCATGTGACTTACACAAGAAAAGTTCCCTAGGAAGGGGGAGGGGTTTATTGACGGCTCAAAACTATTAAATACAAATATCTCGGATAATATTCATGATAGAGAAAATAGGTACATTACAATATTGATAGAAAATTAAATTTGCATGAGATACATTCTATAAACTTTTTGAACCGACGTATAATAACGTAGGTATGGGTATTTCAAATTATCGAAATCGCCGCCCTCTAAACCTCCCCCTCACCCCACCTGTCCGATTTCACCCATTAACGAATTCGATCTTTAGTTTAACATAAAACGGTTATATATCCAGTTTGTTAACGATATGCACACACACACACACACACACACACACACATATATATATATATATATATATATATATATATATATATATATATATATATATATATGTCGTATATAATTATCATTTTAGCAGATTTCCCTGAAGGGAAATCAGCTATTGAGGTCGTACTCATGATGCGAGTTTCGAAAAATTTCTTCAAATGTCCATCGATCCTACCCAGGAGATGACGAAAATGAGGTCCGTTCAAAATTATATATATATATATATATATATATATATATATATATATATATATATATATATATATATTTGTCTGTTAACGCTCTAGCGGTCGCAATTTTTGTTTGATCGTTACCAAACTCGGAATTTAATCGTTTTATGTAAAAAGGAAGATCAAGTTCGTTAATGGCTGAAATCGGACCAGTGGGAGGGGGGGGCGGTTTTTGAAAATTCAAAATATCTCCTTTATTATGCGTCGGATCGAAAAATTGTATAGAATAAATCTTATTGAACATTAAATTTACTATAAACATTGCTCTATAAATTTATTCTGTATCTTGAATACTAACCGAGATATTTGCATGTGTATTCTGCGTGTGGTCATCAGTAGGCTATGTTCGGACTTTCCGCCTAGAGCTCTGGTGGCCGTTTCCATAACTATTCGTCCCTCGTGAATAGGTTTAGAGGTTAGGTTAACTGTTTTTTGGGGCTAGAAACTACTGGGTTATTACGCCCTAAATAATGTTTTAGGTTTAGAGGTTTCTTACTACTACAGTTGTTATTAGGCAGATTTCTCTAATGTAAAACTTCACGTGGGAAATCTGCTTAGTTTACGCAGCCCCTGCGTGACGGACTTTTCATCATCTACTAGGTAGGATATTGGATATTTGAAGGAAATTTCGAAAATAGCGTCATGAATACAAACTCAATAGCAGATTTCCTCTAAGGGGGAAGGTAGTACTCATGGCGAGATTTTCAAAAGATTTCCTGTAATGTTCATCGACCCTAGCCAGGAGATTTCGAGAATGAGACCCGTTCAAAATGATATATATATATACATATATATATTTTGTTGTTTTCGACCAGGTTATATTTATATATGGTGCTGTTGTTTCTTGGAGTTTTGGTCAATGTTGGTGAAAAAATCTTAGTTTATGCCAATGTTTGGAGAATATTTATTTTCTCTTCTTCAGAGCTATAAAAATACAGGTACTACTTTATATACATATTACACATTGTTATTAGACTAGAGTGTAATATATGGTATTTATGTTATTTCTACTTACCAAGACTCAAGATATTTAAAAACTTGTGTACATAACTGTTGCACTTCTGGTTACATTAGGAGTACACTGATTATAACTTTCCCTGGTCTGTTACACAAATCTAAGCAGGGTCAGCCTTATGTCTTTGTATATCTATAGTGTATTGTAATATAACATTAAATACGAAATATTGTATTCACGAGACCTTTATTATACGAGATACATGCAAATATGTTCTGGTGCCCCCCCCCGTCTTAAGTTTTTAGACTACTGAAATTTGATTGAGATAAAAATTATTCTGATTCATTATAAATTAAAGTACTATGAGTAGATATAGTAAATAGTTTTCAATAAAATGAATATGTTATATACTGATATATTTCAGTAAATGTTTTAGCAGATTTCCCTTAAGGGAAATCAGCTATTGAGGTTGTACTCATGACGGAATTTTCGAAATTTTTCTTCAAATGTCCATCGATCCTACCTAGAAGATGACGAAAATGAGGTCCGTTCAAAACTATATATATATATATATATATATATATATATATATATATATATATATATATATATATACATATATATATTTATATATATATATTTGTCTGTTACCGCTCTAGCGGTCGTAATTTTTGTTTGATCGTTACCAAACTCGGAATTTAATCGTTTTACGTAAAAAGGAAGAACAAATTCGTTAATGGCTGAAATCGGACCAGTGGGAGGGAGGGGGGTTTGGACCGGAGGATTTTTGAAAATTCAAAATATCTCTGTTATTATGCGTCGAATCGAAAAATTGTATAAAATCAATCTTATTGCAATTTAAATTTACTATACATATTGTTCTATTCATTTATTCTCTATTTTGAATATTAACCGAGATATTTGCATTTGTATTCTGCGTGTCGTCGACAGGAGTCGGCTATGTTCGTACTTTCCGACGAGAGCTCTGGCGGCCGTTTCTGTAACTATTCGTCACTCGTGAATAGGTTTAGAGGTTTCTTACTAGTAGAGTTGTTATTACTTTTTTCTTTCCGGTGAGACTCGGGTTGCCAGACCTACTTGTTTACATTTCAGTCGCTTCCCGTCTGGTGGGGAAAGATTTCTTATAACCATTTTTATTTATACACTCAATATTCAAGGTGGTGTTGTGTTACCAGTATGTAGTTTTATCTATTATTAAACTTCCCGAAGGCAATCTGCTTAGTTTACGCAGCCCCTGCGTGACCAACAATTGCATTCTCATTTACTTAGGAACCTCTATGGTAGTACTTGAGTCGTCTAGTTAAGTACTCTTGAGGCGTTGCGAGGGCTGCCAAAGAAGAATGGCAAAGAAAGTGGGACGAATCTTCAAAAGGGTGACTAACAGACGCAAGTTCTTGCCTCAAGGCAGGGGCCATGTGTTGTGTTCCAGATTAAGGGGAATGCACACCTGATGTCAGACCGAGGGGACTAGAACGTATTAACTCAAAGGTTTTAAACATAAGATTAGGATTAATATGATTTGGGCAATCAACAACTAGGTTATTATGCCCTTTCTAGTAGTATATACATTAATCTGGGGGTTCAGTTCTGCCAACTTCTTACCGGAAAGAAAAACAATTACTGTAATATATCTGAATATAACGTATTCATTTTATTGAAAACTATTTGCTATACCTAATAATGTAATATATAATGAATCAGAATAATTTTTATCTCAATCAATCAAATTTATGTAGTCCAAAAACTTTTGAAGGGGCGGGGGGTCACCAGGACATATTTTTATGTATCTGGTATAATAAATATCTCTAGAAAACAATATTTGGTATTTCATACCGAGTATTGTTAATGTAACATGAGTAGAAGTGGGGGATTCCTGAAGGCTGAAAACTGAAAAATGCAAATATCTCGGTTAATATTCAAGATAGAGAATAAATGTATATAACAATTTTAATAGTAAATTTAATTTGCTATAAGCCTGATTCTATACATTTTTTGGATCCAACGTGCAGTAGCGGAGATATTTCGAATTTTCAAAATTCTCCCCCTCTAAACCCCCCTCCCACAGGGCCGATTTCAGCCCTTAACGAACTTGATCTCTCTTTTTACATAAAACGACTAAATATCGAGTTTGGTAATGATTAAACAATAATTGCGATCGCTAGAGTGGTAATAGACAAATATATATATATATATATATATATATATATATATATATATATATATATAGTTTTGAACGGACCTCATTTTCGTCATCTACTAGGTAGGATCGACGGACAGTTTAAGATAAATTTCGAAAATTGCATCATGAGTACGACCTCAATAGCAGATTTTCCTAAACGTAAATCAGCTAAATGCTTTTAAACTCAATAAGATTTGAGGTTGTAAGTATTGTTACTATCTCTTTTAGACTATAAATTACATTTTTTTAAGGGTATATTGGAGGGAGATTGATTCGGGACTTGTGTGTATCTCGCTTATATTTTCTTATGACAAAAGTGAATATTACAAAAGTTACTCTAAATAACAAAATAAACAACTTTTATCCTGTACATATTTGCCGAAAAACCAATAAGAAACGAATTATCGCTATTTTTAATTTTAGCCTCTCTTACAACCCCCACTCCTCCTCCATCCGCCGGGCTGAATTATGAGTCTAAACCAGGGGTCTTCAAACTTTCCAGCCTTAGGGCCATACTGATTACTCCAGTAAGTTCCGAGGGCCAAAACCATATTATCATTGTTGCCGGTGGTAAAAAGTGAAATAGTCCACTGATGAAAAAAAAAAGTAGTTAGCCCATGACCATATCAATGTAGATGTCATATTAATAATTATCCAACATAAAATTAGAATACTTCAGTAAACTGTTTTCAAGTTAAACTGGAGTTTTCAAGTATGCTAGCTCTCCGCGGGCCGGACTAAATCTGTCCGCGGGCCGGATGTGGGCCTCTGGCCGTAGTTTGGAGACCCCTGGTCTAAACCATCCAGGGCGTCACCCAATCGCATACAGAAAAATTCATTCAAATCGGTCTAGCCGTTTAGGAGAAGTTTAGATGTCATACACACGTACAGTAGAATTATATACATAAAGAAATTATATTGTAATTTTGTTTAAATTGTATACGAAAAGTTGTAATAAATTGAATATTGCAAATTATTATATATATATATATATATACATATATATATATATATATATATATATATATATATATATATATATGTAATAATTTGCAATATTCAATTTATTCCAACTTTTCGTATACAATTTAAACAAAATTAAAAAAAAAAAAAAAAAACATTATTAACAGAAATTGGCAGATTAGGTCAACCATACCATACAGGCACCCTCAGAAGGTAGGCAGCTTATTTTTAGCAGATTTCCCTTAGGGGAAATCAGCTATTGAGGTCGTACTCATGACGCGATTTTCGAAAATTTTCTTCAAATGTCCATCGATCCTACCCAGGAGATGACGAAAATGAGGTCCGTTCAAAATTATATATATATATATATATATATATATATATATATATATTTGTCTGTTAACGCTCTAGCGGTCGCAATTTTTGTTTGATCGTTACGAAACTCGATATTTAACCGTTTTATGTAAAAAGACAGATCAAGTTCGTTAATGGCTGAAATCGGACCAGAAGGAGGGGGGGGGTTTAGAGGGGGGATTTTCGAAAATTCAAAATATCTCCGTTATTATGCATAGGATCGAAAAATTGTACAGAACCAATCTCATTGCAAATTAAATTTACTATAAATATTGTTATATACATTTATTCTCTATCTTGAATATTAACCGAGATATTTGCATTTTTATGAAGTCTGTGGTGGGGTATAGTTCGGATTATGTCGGCCATCTTCGTCATTTCTCGGCTCAGGCGGAAGCTTCTTCTAACCTGGCGTTTTTACCCTTACCTTCGTTACTTTGTGAGATTTATGCAAATACTTTCTGTTCATCCGCCCCCCCCCTCCCTTCTTTAGTTCTTGGACTACTAAAATTTGAGTTATTAAAATATAAATTATTCTTACAATTCAGAAGCCGTTTCAGTTGGGTATTTATTTTAATTAACTGAAAGATTTCTCATGACCGTTTGTATTTAACCACGGTGGTATTGTGTTACCATTATGCAGATTTCTCTATTGTAAAACTTCACAGGGGAAATCTGCTTAGTTTACGCAGCCCCTGCGTGACGGGCTTTTTATTTTTATATACAGTTAAGAACGGACTTCATTTCGTCATCTCCTGGGTAGAATCGATGTATGTACATTTGGTGAAAAGTTTCGAAAATCTCGTCATGAGTACGACCTCAATAGGTGATTTTCCTTGAGGGAAATTTGCTAAAATCCAGGGTCTTTCAGGAAAATGAATGGCAATAAGGATTATTGATCATTTAAAGTAAACCAAGGGTATGTAAAGCAAGGACACACCCAAGCTTAGCGTATGTAAATTATTCAAACCAACTTTAGTTTGGTGTAACAGAATATGAAGTGGAGATATTGATTTAATTTGTAGGCTGAAATTGCTAACCAAACGAATCGTTTTAAAATCCCATTGGCGGAAGAGACGTGAAAGCATTGGCCGTTGCTTAGCAACAAGTGACGACACAAAAGCGCTGATGCAAGTACTCCTAACCTTACATCGAAGAAACCATACTATTGGAGGTTTCATGACAACGTGCTGATAAAAGTCCCTGATAACTTGCCATATATATTTTTCCAAACAAAAATGGAGCCTTATAGGTCTGTAATTCTTCTATCGTTGCTTTGCTTGACCGGCGTCGTTTTGAAATGTGTACAAGGTGGCCGAGAGGATAATGAAGAGGAATCGGAGGATGACGTTTTCACTCCCACCTCAGAATGGCAACCTTTAAAGAAAGGTAATTGTTCTATGTATTCTATTTCATTCCGTTTATTTCAGAATTGTAATTGGCTCAGGACATTGCCATTCCTGATTGTATAGCAAGAAAGTATTTTTGTACACCTTACTATAGAATTCTATTGGGGCCTTTTTTACTTTAGCCACACCAGTTACTTTTTGATATTATTAGTGATTTATCATACCGTTATTTAATAACACATGTCTATTTTAAAATAAAAAAAATTGTACATGAAGGAGGTTACCTACCTATTACCTCCAGGATTTTAAGAAATTTAAGTTGTTTTCATTAATAATGAATATGATACAACTGAGTCCTGTTCTTAAATAAGAAGTGTCATTTAAGACATTTCAAAGGTTCTGAATATTGCATATAACACAGAAATGTAGGAGAGGACACTTTATGAAGCTTACTATTCACCAAAGAAGATATTCAGCATTTAAATACAGTTTGAGAAGTTGCATAGAGGAAATCGGTTGTTATAAAATTTCCTGGTTCAACCGATGTAAGTCATCATTGAGGAAGTGTATTTTGTTTATTTATACTTGTGCAAATGGCTATACAACCACAATATTTTTCAAGAAAGAGTTGAAAATCCCTTCTAGACTCATACCAAAGTGATTTTGTTTAGAGAAGAAGATACAAGAACGAGCATATATTTGATTGTATTTTAAAATTATTAAATGAATAATTCAACGAATTTTATATTAAACTGCCTTTTTTTTTTTTTTTTTTTTAATTTTATTACATTTGAAGCTTGTTAAATACATCTGTTTTTCACTACCATTAATTTAATAATAAGATAAATCACTCTTTTTCAAAATAAATAACTGGTGTGGGTAAAGTAAAAAAAGACCCTTCTATTGTTGAGTAAGAGCACATGATTGGACTACTTTATTTTTTTTTAGAATTTAGTATAGTTTTACAATTATTTTACACTATTTCTTTGCTGCAAATCTTAACTGAATATTGTCCATAATATGAGATAAGTTATGGCCAGTGAAATAATGTATTTTTGTAAAACTTGCTATTCTTTTAATTTGCCTTTGTAGAAATATCACTATCTGCATTGTCCTTTTTGTTAGTTTTTGTTTATTATTGTTATATTAAAAATGGATTGTCATTTTGGCATCCTCCTAAACATTTGTATTGTTGTATGAACTAGTAATAAATTATGGGTATTAAGTTCAACAAATCCAGATTGGGTTGGCCTATGTGACAAAGGATCATGTTTATTTCATTTATTCTTATTTAAAGAACAATTGATTATCATTCATGCTCATTGCCTTATTTAAGCTCTTAATCCAATTTATCAATCAATTTATTTTTAGACTAGAACATATTGTGCAGCGACAATATCAGTGTACAACTACAAAATTATTTTGTAGAGGTTTTTCTTCAGTTAGTCCCCTTTCTAATTTTAACAAATACTGGTCGAGTAATGCAATACAGATTATTTTAATTATGTATGTTTCTTTAAATGAAACATTTAAAACAAGATATACGTGTTTAATCTTTAAAGCAACTCTCCAGAGTTTATTTTACCTTATATCATTTATATCTTTGTTAAATAATGCACCAATTGTAACAGTTATGACTGTATTAAGGTACTGACTATAAATGGATTCTATCGATTGGTAACCTCGGTGTGGACAACTTCCTTCCTATTTTCGAGAGTTTACTTGTTGAGTATTTATATATTTATATTACAAATTCATAAAGTCAATGATACCAGATGCGGGAGTGCAGATCTAGGAAAAAGATCTTATAAACAGGAAGTCTTCCCACCAAGTTGTTTATTTAAACACGAGGCCTTTTGGCACTAATATGCCATCACCAGGTGCTAACAAACAAAAAATACCCATTTCCTATTGTTTACTATCTCTATAATTTGCCTACAATCTATTTTGTATACCTACAATTTATTCAATTTGCCTACAATGACTTTTCAATCTCATAATACCTTACTATTACTGTTAAATGATAATAATGTATGCTAAACTTATATAGTATCAACATGTTCATTTTTAGCAGATTTCCCTTAAGGGATTATATTTTTCTGCTACCGCTCTGGTGGTCACAATTATTGTTTAACCGTTATGAAACTCAACATTTAGTGGTTTGATGTAAAAAGAAAGATCAAGGTCGTTAATGGCTGAAATCGGTCCAGGGGAAGGGGGGGGTTTAGAGGCGGAGAATTTTGAAAATTCTTAATATCTCCGTTATTATGCGTCATATCGAAAAATTAAATAGAACCATTATTATTGCAAATTTAATGTTCTGTAAATGTGGTTATGTACGTTTTTTCACTATCTTGATTATTAATTGAGATATTTGTATTTTTCAGTTTTCGGGATTCCGTAAAGCCCCACTCCTACTCATCTGATATTAACAATATTCCATTATGTTATGAAGCACTTTATTTGAAGCTTACGTACCAATTATTGTTCTCATTGAAATTTTTTAGTTAAATACTAAAACGTGACACACGTGGGAAATGTGCTTAGTTAACGCAGCTCCTGCGTGATGGACTTTTTTTTAGTCTCATGTTAGTCACGAGATTTTTTTTTTTTTAGTATCATTGGAAATACAGCTTAAGACAACAAATATTGTATGCATCAACCCAATATATAAAATAAGCCATAAATATACATTTTAATTAATTTGAAAAACTTACTTCAGGTCATAATTTCTAATGTTGAAAGTGCACTTATACGGCTTAGTTTAAATGTTGATAGGAACCACATTTCTTTTAAATTATATTAACCTCGAACCTACTACCTTCCCATTTTCAAACCACCATAAACAAAGTTGAAGACACAATTTCTGTTAAATTTTTTACAGTATGCAATATTACATAGGAAAGGAAATATATTTATACAAATTGGATCCTATATCAATGCTGAATCTTATTATGAATTATGTGTGGGCTGACACCCTTCAATAAAATTTGGAATTTTTCTTAGTTCATGCGGGGGCTACCTTCTTGTCAAATTTCAATAAAATTTAAGATGTTTGACGTGGAATGATGCTTATGTGTCTATTCAATCAATGTAAATAAATACCTCTGATTAATTTTTATTTTTTTTGTCAAATGGATTACTACAACCCATGAATTTTCATGTTCTTTTAGATCAAGCTATTCCCCGAGGACTACATGTACGAGTAAATTTAGAAACAGGAGAGCGGGAAGCTAAGCTGCTTGATACAGATGACACAGAGGAAGAAGATAATAACAATAGGCGTCTATCTATTATATCAAAAGAGGAGAAAGAAGAATCCCAGCAACCAGAGGTTGATATGAGCGAATTAAAAAGGGTTATGCAGAAAATGATGGAGGAAGGAATGGGTGAAGCAGTTTCCCCCAGCCAAGAGGTTTGTATCTAGCATGTAACTTTTTTTTAGCACATTTCCCTTAGGGGAAATCAGGAGATGACAAAAATGAGGTCCGTTCAAAATTATATATATTTATCTGTTAGCGCTCTAGAGGTTGCAATTTTTGTTTGATCGTTACCAAACTCGGTATTTAATTATTTTATCTACAAAGGAAGATCAAGTTTGTTAATGACTGGAATCGGACCAGGGGGAGGGGGGGGGTTTAGAGGGGGAGAATCTCTGTTACCATAATTCGGATCGAAACATTGTATAGAACCATTCTTATTGCAAATTAAATTATCTATAAATATTATTCTATACGTATTTTCTGTATCATAAATATCAACTGAGATATTTGGATTTTATAGTTTTCCGCTTTCAGTAAACCCCCACTCCTACTCCTGTTATATTAATAATAAGCTGTTATATCATGAACCACTTTATTACAAGGTTAAATAAGGAATATTGTTTTCATTGAACTTTTACTTTGTAAGATATGTGCGTATACGTACTATTGATCTCCCCCGCCCTTCCTTTGTTCTTGGATTACTAAAATTTAAGTAATTGAGATTAAAAGTATTCTGATTCATTACAAATTACAGCACTAGCAATAGTAAAAGTTTTCAATAAAATTAATATGTTATATTCAGATATATTTCATTAGTGCTTTTCTTTCCGGTGTAGAATTCAGGTTGGCTGGCCTGTTTGTTTACAATTCAGACACTTTCCGTTGTAGACAGTATTAACTTGTAACTGAAAGATTTCTCATTACCGTTTGTATTTATTCACTTAATATTGCCGGTGGTGTTAAGTGTTAGCAGTATGTAGATTTCTCTATTGTGAACCTTCACGAGGGAAATCTGCTTAGTTTATGCAGCCCCTGGGTGACGGACTTTTTTCTATCCTAGTTTGTGATCTCTTCGTAATTCTCTTTATTTCTAAAGAAGGGAAACTGCTTATAAAATATGTGCTATCAAGAGTGTCTTAACAGACTGAAATTGGTTGGCACGCCTAACCTGAAGTATTAAAGATTAAAATGTTGCGAGAATAAGTTAGTAAATCCCAACTATAAATATTTAAAAGGATACTTAATTTATTTCAACAATGGGATTTCATCAGTCTCCCGGTTTTATTTTATGTTTTTTGTTCACACATATCCAAATGACTGAACCAAATCGTATGAAGCATGAGCACTATTATGAAGCATTATTACTAGCTATAGGGAGGCAAAAATTAAAAATATGATATTTAATTTCCAGTTTGTTTTTTTGGCAAGGATAAACAAAAGTAAATGGTCCACTAATGGTCATTTTTAAGAATACTAATAACCTCTAATTTGAGTTGACCTGTGGGTATCCAAGTCTTATTTAATTCATTGTCTTTTGGACACTGTTAATTTTTTTACAGAGCTATAAATTTTGAGAATATCTCATTTACTCATGGTTATATGCCAACCAATTTTTTCGGTAAAATACTCTGATAATACAAACAACTTTTGTTATAAGCAAATATTGAAAATAAAACAAACTTTTATGACTTTTAATTTTTACACCCTGCCTGTATTTTATTAGCAGATTTCCCTTGAGAGAAATCAGCTATTAAAGTCGTATTCATGACACGATGTTCGAAATTTTTCTTTAAATATATATATATATATATATATATATATATATATATATATGTTACAGCTCTAGTGGTCACAATTATTGTTTGATTGTTACCAAACTCGATATTTAGTTGTTTTATGTAAAAAGAAAGATCATGTTTGTTAACGGCTGAAATCGAACCAGTGAGGGGGGGGGGGTTAGAAGGGGAGAATTTTGAAAATTCAAAATATTTCCATTATTATACGTCAGGTCGAAAAAAATCTATAGAATAACCCCACCCTTCTTTAGTTTTTGGACTATTTAAATTTGATTAATTAAGATAAAAACTATTATGATTCATTATAAATTACAGTACTAGATATAGTAAATAGTTTTAAATAAAATTAATACGTTATATTTAGATATATTACAGTATTTGGTTTTCTTTCTGGTAAGAAGTCCATCAGGAGGTTTCTTATTATCATTTGTATTTATTCACTTGATTCTCACAGTGGTGTTGTGTTACCGGTATTTAGATTAATCTATTGTTAAAGTTCACCCGGGAAATCTGCTTAGTTTATGCAGCCACTGTGTGACGGACTTTTTTAATTTTAATATTAATACAGTTCATACTCATATATGAGATACGGGAATAATGAATTATTGTTTTATTAAAGTGGAGGACACAATTTGATGTTAAGTATTAGAACAGAGTGAAAACTCAAATGATTGTATACACTCATATAGTCATTTGATATCAAATTTTGTTTTTCTAAGCTTATTTTCCCAGACTTAACTTATTTTGTGCCAGGAATAAGAACTTATTTGTTTATTAGGACTCGCCATCCTTTATTCTACAAGTGACTTATTTTGTTCCAGGATATTGAAAGAGTGAAATCGAAATTTAGATCGTATTCAGACCTGAAAAAAGAGCTTCGTAAGATGCAAGCAGATGTCAAAACTGACCTTGAAATATTGAGCGAAACTATTGAGGAGTATAAGGACCTTGCTGAAGACTCTGCCAAAGATGAAATTAAGAAGAAGGAATCAGAAGAGCAACTACTGAACTTCCTGGAATATCTCGTTCACCAAATAGACAATGCGCAAGAGTTCATTCTCAAAATGAATGGGTCGGTAAGCAGTATCTTAAAATTGAATCCTAGTTCTTTTTTTTGTTTTTTTCAGCTTAATCTTTACTGCTATTAAAGTTTACACTTTCCAATAATTCTTGTAGTTATAGTTATTTGAACAAAATAATAAATTTAAAGAGGTTAAAAAAAAATCAAAAAATATTATTAGCATAATTGATAGTATATTTATTTTTTAATTTTAGAAATGAGATAGAAAGTTATTTTAATTTCTATAATTTTTGCTGCAGTATATAATTATTGTATCCCATGGTAGGTTGGTTTTCTTACGGTATATATATATAATGCTATTGTCAAATAACGTGGTATCTCTGCTCCTTAAAGTAGAGTATTCATCAAGTCAAGAGTGTCCTTGTGTTGGATGTACTTGCAGGAGTGCTCAATTAAAAGCATAAAGTAGTCTCTCCACTCGATTGTTAAAATAAACATAAAGAAATTATTATTTTCATTCATCTAATATTGCTTTGAACAAAGCTTTCTTTGACTAACCTTGGTATTAGTTCTATCATGACTTGTTGTGCTAGCTTAGGTTCTTTTTAATCAACATGTAATATACGTTTTTGAAATAGAGGTTTCTATGCACATGGACATGCAGTAGATGTGAATTCAATTGATTACTTCAATTCAATGTCTTCTACCCAAATCCCTTGACCAAATTGAGGGATAAATGAACTATTGGTATTTATAAGTTAATAGTCATTATTGTTGTCATTATTATGATTTACTACTAAAATTCTTATGTCAATCAAGTACAGACGCACACGCATGCACTCACACACACACCTACACACTCTCTCACACACACACACTCTCTCTCACACGCACACACACACGTGTGCGCATACATACTTTCATACCATAAAATAAACCCTTCCAAATAAAACAATAAAAATGATAATATTAGGTATTTACTGAAAAGTTAACTACTCAGACGAAAAATGTTAACAAAACCTATCTTAATCATCCCAAAATGATTTTTAAATAACTTACCTGGGGCCCTGGTTAGCCATGTGAATTTAAACATTGACCTTAATCTCACATGGTAAATCTAGAGCGGTGAATTCAAATTCCCACCTGAGGAATCGGAATTTACTTAGTGACAAACTCTTTAAATAAAATCCTTAGTCCCTCACTGGCGAGAAAAGGGTGGTAACATGTAGATTACCTGTCCTAATTAGTCATAGTTGCAAAAAGTGGGCCTTAAAGAAATAAATAATTATGATATTTTTAAAATAATTTGATGGCTTTTCTAGTCGTTTAAGATTTTAAATTCCAGAATTGAACAAATAAAGCATTTAAAATAATGTTTTTAGCCAATATGTAGTATATTTAATAAATTAATTTGATAATTAGTTGGGATCTTCATGAACCCGATGACTTTGCATTCTTAAGATTTTTCCATTAAAACATACATTTAGAAAAAGGAACAGACTTTGATGAAAACTTAAGATGAAACTTCACTAAAGATGAAATATTAAAGACCAGTTCTTCTCATGTCTTGACTGAATTTTTAGGAAGATGGCACTTGTGTTATTTAGGAGAGAAGGACTACGATAACATTGTAATAAAATAACTACTAATGCTTGGTGTTTAGCTATGTTGGTATTAAAAGGTGAATATTGGAATTTTCTATTACACACATCTTTAGTTTAGTTGCTAATGACTGGTCACGATATCTAAAAGAAATGAGGCAAATTTAATCAATATTTTCATATTTCAAAAATATTAATATTTATCAATGGTGTAAAAGTGCTGTTTACTCTTAGTATTATTATTATTTATTAACGTCCCCTTTTTGCAACTCAGGCTAATTGGGACGGGTTATCTACAGGTTACCACCCTTTTCTAGCCGGGGTGGGATTTTAGGATGTTATTTAATGAATTTCGTCACTAAATAATTTCCTTTGCCCAGGCGAGAACCGAACTCGCCACTCTTAGTAGGAGTTACCTATTTTAAGCCATAAACTTAGACAATTAGTTATTTTCTCTTAAAACGACTGGCATGGGACTTAAGTTTGATGAGGTTTCCTTTAAGAGGAAAATATTTGAATTTGCTGTCAAAAGAATCTTAGTTCATAGAATTGTTTCCCCTTTTCTTTTTGATTGGCTTTACAGACCATGAAGATCTTTAGCTACCATCACAAGCCTCCTCCACCTCTGACTATCATGGGTGATGGTTTTTCAGTCCTCTACATGGAACTTGGTAGTGTCCTTCTTCACTCTGTGAACCCACCTCATCTTTGGCCTCTCATGGGTACCCACCACTGTCGCATTGATTGTCTTGTGTAGGGAGCTCGTTGGGTTTACTTCTTGCCACATTTTCCACCTATTTTAACCTCTTAGCATTCATATCATCTGATATTTACTGTATCATTTCAGATAATCTCCACTATTGTCTTCTCTAAAGTCCTAAGTCTCCATCCCATCCATTCGGGGGGAGTCGCCCGGCGATTTTGGTCCAGGCTACACTTCTCTAATCAGGCACTGATGATGGAGCACTGACTCTGAAAGTGCACTTTGTATAAATTAAAACACTACTAGAGGACAAGGCCTTTTTATTGATCCTTATCTATAGGCTCGTCTACTATCCAGCATTTCGGGAGAAACCACTTTCATAGTTCGTAGAATACTGTCCTAGTCAGGAGGTCCGGGTTTGAGTCCCAGTGGATCCAAATAATATTTCTTATATAAAATACATTTACAAACAAATGGATGTTCAGGTCCATAAGCCATTGTTGCATGAGCCTTCCTAGGTATTACTGGAGATTGGAATGCCTCCAATAATTTAAACTTATATACAATGTCGGTAGCAGAGTAAGTAAAGAGGTATTGCAGAGCAGCATCATGCTCTTATGCTTTTTCGAACTGCCTAAAGTCAAATATATGATCTGTTGTTGAGGGCCCCTACTTTCAACCCTCTCCTACAAACGGGCATAGGCAATATTTCATTAGCTGTGAAGAGAAGCTTATGTCTATAATTTTCACATTTTAATTCATTGCCCATTTTATGAATAAGCACAGTACCCACCAGTCTTCCTATTCCGCAGAGTTTTTTCATTAGTCTGATTATTCTGTTTCATCTGGTGAAGGTTATACTTGAATATATCTCCTGCATGATTCACTAGGCTCAGGGTACGATAACTTCTTCAACCTCCTGTCAATCACACAGTCACAAAATTCTCAATATTATGGAAGTCGAGTTAACTAATAAAGGCACACATAGTCTGATTGCCCTACGCATTTTTAATGTGTAAATTCACTTATTACGAATGAATAGGTTTGACTCAACCGCTGACCAACAAGGCCTGCCATACATTTTGGTAGGAGCTCGAGTAGGCATATTATACCATATTAAGAGGTAATATTTACACACTTCCACCTCAAACTAGTTTTTGCAGGTACTTATGTCATATTTAATTCTAATTGAGTATAAATTAACATAATACCATATTAAAATATTGTAACAAAAGGCCCAGTGTAAAATTAAAATTTGCTGAGAGGGCATTCTCGTCATTATGTTATATTCTAGTCCTCAGCTACTTCCAAATCTTCAGTGATGTTATTTTCAATGTAAAATTGATTACTCACACATTGATATAATTTAAATTACTTTAAATAAAAATGTTTAACCAAAGGTAAATGGCTTTCACAAATTATATTTCAAGTAAGCTAGACTTAAGAATTAGTTTCTATTTTTAAAAGAAAATATTAAAGAATAATTATTTTCTTTACAGATATAAAACAGTTATTTTACCATCTCTGAATTCTACTCATGGCTCAGTTAGGAATGAAGCACTCCGACTTCTTGCGTCAGCTGCTCAGAATAATCCCCACGTTCAGAGGGCACTAGTTCAAGAAGGCGCTGTATCTCTCCTCCTCAGGGCACTCGCCTCTGATCCCTCATCTAGTGTATGTATCGCTTCAATTAAATATATAGACATAAAAATTACGCATTTGCACAGTCAATATTGGTGATTAATAGAATGTCTTATTGGAATGGCAATACTCCATTGA
Source organism: Riptortus pedestris (assembly GCA_019009955.1). Classification (NCBI taxonomy): domain Eukaryota; kingdom Metazoa; phylum Arthropoda; class Insecta; order Hemiptera; family Alydidae; genus Riptortus; species Riptortus pedestris. The sequence continues at coordinate 123,718,247 of CM032231.1, forward strand.
GCCATTCATCAAAGTTTTAGCAGATTTCCCTTGAAGGAAATCAGCTATTGAGGTGGAGTATTGTTAGTTTAACATGAGTAGAAGTGGGGGTTTGCTGAAGGCTGAAAACTATAAAATCCAAATATCTCGGTAAATATTCATAATACAGAAAATATTTATAGAACAATATTTATAGATCATTTAATTTGCAAGAAGATTGGTTCTATACAATTTTTCGATCCGACTTCAAACGGAGATATTTTGAATTTTCGAAATTCCATCCCCCCTCCATTCGTCTGATTTCATCTATTAACGAACTTGATCTTTCTTTTACATTGAACGATTAAATATGGAGTATATATATATATATATATATATATATATATATATATATATATATATATATGTATATATATATATTTTATTTATTTTTTTTTTTTTTTTGAACGGACCTCATTTTCGTCATCTCCTGGGTAGGATCAATGGACACTTGAAGAAATTTTTCAAAAATTGCATCATGATTATGACCTCATTAACCGATTCCCCCAAGGGAAATTTGCTAAAAATAACTGCTATGGAGACATGACTTAGCAGCACTACAAGCAATGTGTTCTGATTTTGCTTATATGAATAAGATGAATTTTCACAAATACTTTGTACTAATACGTTAGTGTAATATAATGTTTTCATTTGTGAAATTTATACTGATCTTTCTAAATATTCTAAATTCACATGTACTTTATGTGTGTGATGTACATTATGTATAGTTTTTCTGTAATGATATATTTCTCTTCAGGTGAAGACAAGTGCATTATATGCCCTCTCATGTTTGATCAGAGGGTATCCAGCTGGTCAGAGTATTTTTCTTGAAAAAGGTGGGATTCCGATTCTAATAAAACAGTTTCAATCGGATGCAAGTGAACAACTGAAGCGTCAGGTAAGAAACTGAAACAAATTTAAATTAAATATTCATATTTGTGGAGTATATAATTAACAAATTACTTTACACTAATTTTGTTTTTAAATCCCCTCCTCACCACCCCTAAGAAACTTGAATCTGTATCACTACAAGTTGAATTTGGGCCAGAAAATTTTTTGTAATTGAATTTAGTCACCTTCTCTATGATGATTAGGCTGAAGGTCAATTAACTTGTGCACATAAAACATTCACTGTGTTAATTATAATTGTTCTATATGTTTCACACCAATTTCGGTGGGAACGAGTTCAGGAGGAAAAATCGTTTAATGATGAAATTCATGTGTAGTAAACATATTTTAAAGTACTCTTTTAAAAAAAATAGATTGGGGACAAAATATTCTTTAAAAACTGACATTGGAGGGGGGGGGTTGTTTATTACTACAACATAAACAAAAAGATTATCACAGGTATTTTTCTCTTACTGAGTTTAAATTTCAGATGAAAGCAGTGACTCTTATCCGTGACCTTCTTGAAGAAAATAAAGATGCTGCTGAAGCTGAGAAGCATTGCGAAGGGCAGAATTGCCACTTTGCAATGGTAAGGGCTAGTGAATATCGGGCACTCCGCCTAGCTGCAAGACTTGAAGATGAAGGATGGTGTGATGCTCTCTTAAAGCTCCTCATGAGACATCCTCAGGATGAAGAGGTAATTTATAGAAAAATGGCATATGATTGTTATCCTTTTTAGAACATTTCCCTTAATGGAAATCTGCTATTGAGCTTGTGCTCATGACACTATTTTCGAAAACAAACCCACAAATGTCCATTGATCCTACCTAGTCGATCGTTAAAATGAGGTCTGTTCAAAATGATATATATTGTAGCATGCACAATTTCTAGAGTTATGATACTAAATGAAAAAGGTTGGCAAAATTTAAAAAAAGTTTTCAAATAGAAGTGGGGGTTGTTAGGGAGGCATGGTATGACAAATCATCATATTTTGTTTCCAATTGTTTTTTTGGGCGATCATGCATGTAACAAAGATGTTTAATTTCATATTTTTATTATATAAATCTTTATCGTAACTTAGTATTTTATTTGGTGGCATAACCACCAAGGTGCAGGGTACATCTAGAATTTAATAAATTAACTAAGGTTTATAATGCAGGTAGTCAAACTGGACCACCAAGACATTTGATTTAAAAAAAAAAAAAATCTCTTTTGGCAAACTTTTACCTTCCACATTTTAACTTTTAGAAGTGTTTGTAAACATTATTTTAAAGAGCATTTATATTCGAATATTCGTGCCTTTTCAAAATAAGAACTTTTTATAGAATTCTCTTGAGCGATATTGTACTCATGATACTTAAGGAAAAAATGTGGTTCATTAATCCAGAAATTATTTACAAAACAGTTCCCAAGGAATTAGAAAAATTAAGTACATGTGTTTACTTCAAACTGAATTGGAAGATGAGTTTACAAGATATTTCAGACAATGTTGAATTCTCCCAGATTTTACTATATAGATTAACTAGCATAGGTTAAACTTCGATTTCAAAATATACAGGCAAGGGAATTCGAAGTTCTCGCGAGAAAGTTTCTACACTCGTCAGTCATTAATCTCCATCATGAACCATTTTCCGTAGTTTCAGAGAATCCAGTTAGTAGCATCTAAAAGCAAAGCACGCTTCATACTAATGCTTTTAATGGGGGTTTGGGAGTAAAGGCTATCATCTTCAGGGTCCATGTATTTGATATAACATTCATGTAATAATAGTGTTTCATTACTTTCCTCTAGCCTGGTATCCATTTCAAGAATAGTGGTTTGTTGATATCTACTGTTTACATCAGCAGATTTCCCATAGCTACACTCAAGTCACCATCTATAATCAGTTTTATCAGACTTCCATAGATTTTACCGACCACAGAAATGTGGCCCTTTAAAATTGACACTTTTCTCTGAAGTTGCTAAAATGTTTAGTTGATCGCTATCAAATTCGATGTTTCGTGTAAAAATAGAGATTAAGTTTGTCTCTGGCGAAAATAGACCAGTAACCTACAGCTAGGGTTATAGGAGGAATAAAAAGGAAAATTGACAAATCTGATTGATTAAGTCTGAGTAATACCTTTTTCTCCAAATTTTGCTCCACACGTTTTCTTTCAATCCAAATACTGATAGGTTTATTTCTATTGTCTTCCTTCAGTAATGAGTATCTTCGCTGCTGAACCAGATCAAGTTATTCGCGTTATATTTTTTATTTATTCTTTGTTTCCATGAAAAATCTTTGTATAATATTGAACAAATGTTATAAAGTAAAACGAGGAAGGATTCTTTCTTTATATATTACTTTCAAAGCGCCGTTTTGCAGTCCCCCAGTTACTTTACACGAATGTGATAAAAGAGTACTGTATATGTATTATTTTAATAAGTTTACTTTGTAAAATCTCAATCTGTTTAGTCCAATGTTTGAGTAGATTTTGTTCTAATGAAACAAAGATATTTATATGAAAAAACAATAATTAGTCTATAATTATAATAATAATAATTTTCAAAGCTTATTATGATATGTTTGTATTGAGTTGGATATTAGCAGATTACCCATAAGAGAAATCAGCTATTGAGGTTGTACTCATGACGCGAATTTTGAAGAGTTTCCTCAAATATGCATCAATCCTACATAGGAGATGAAGAAAATGAGGTTCGTTCAATACTGTGTGTGTGTGTGTGTGTGTGTATATATATATATATATATATATATATATATATATATATATATATTTCTGTGACCTCAGCGGTAGAGCTGTTACCTGTGCTCTAGCGGTCGCAAGTATTGTTTAATCATTACCAAACTCGATATGCAGTCGTTTTATGTAAAAAGAAACATTTTACAGCTGAAATCGAACCAGTGGGAGTGGGGGGGGATTTAGAGGGGTGGATTTTCGAAAATTCAAAATATCTCCATTACTATACGTCGGATCGAAAAATTGTATAAGGCCAATCTTATTGCAAGTAAAATTTACTATAATTATTGTTATAGACATGTATTGTTTATCTTGAATATTACGAGATATTTGCATTATTCAATTTTCAGCCCTCAGCAATGCCTCAGCCCTAATCATGTTACATAAAAAATACTCTATTAAAAATAAACCACATTATTCGAAGCTTAAAATATTGTATTCAAGAGACCTTTATTATACGAGATAAATGCAAGTATGTTATAGTGACCCCCCCCCCTTCTTAAGTTCTTGGACTATTAAAATTTGATTGATTGAGATAAAATTTATTCTGATTCATTATAAATTACAGTACTAGGTATAGTACATAGTCTTCAATAAAATTAATATGTTATATCCTTATAGGTTGAAGTTATTGTTTCTCTTTCCGGTGAGCTGTTGGCAGACCCCAGTTTGTTTACATTTGAGATGCTCCCCACCGTGAGGGGAAAGATTTCTTATTAACGTTTGTATTTATTCGCTTAATATTCACGGTGGTGTTGTGTTATCAGTATGTAGGTTTATCTATTATTAAACTTCACTAGGGAAATTTACTTAGTTTACGCAGCCCCTGTGCGAGGGGCTTTTATTTAAAATAGATATTAATTTATCTACACTGAAAGTCTCAATTTTCCTTTTGTGTTTCTGTGTAAAAGTTAGTCAAAAATAATCACCTACCTGTAGTATAATTACAAAATAAGTTTCCCCCAAATAAATGCAAGGAATGTAGGTGGGATGAAAAAATTGGCTACGCTTCCACTATAACAATTTTTTAAAACGACAGAGAGCTTTCGATGCTATGCATCATCATCAGTGTCCCATTGACACACAAAATAATAATTACATCTCTATTAAAATATTTTAGATAAGGGGTAAACTCGATGACATAAACCAATAAAACCTATCTTTCTTAGAACTAAAAAACATATAAAACTTTACATACATCAACATGCAATTTTTATTAAATTAAGTGAGTAAAAATAGGACGTTAAAACTATCTGAAAGAAAGACTAAAACTAGACTATTTAAACAAAGAAAAGAAAGGGGAACAAAGGGGAAGAGAGAGGGGTCTTACCGAAGGTCTTTGATGTTGACCTGATGGCTCTTGTAGCTGGTACTTCATCCCAGCTAGCTGCGGTAAGGAAGCTAATGGTACAAACTTGAGTGGGCAAACATCTTCTTTAATGTTAATGTTTTTCTTCAACGTTAGAAGGTTCAATCTAATCTCTAACCCCTCATCCCTGTCCATTTTCCTTCCTTTAGGTAGGTGGTGCAGCACCTCCAATTGTAAAGAACCCTGCTCATGGTTTTCAGTCACTAGGTGCTTTTTCATTTCACTTGTTTTTGTAGTGAAATACTCTTTGTCCCTTGTCTTTATCTTCCTGCCACTCTGCCGTATGTATGTAGCTTCACAGGAATGGCAAGATATCCGGTAGACTCCAGACTTCTCCATAGCGGAAACAGGATCTTTGGGGTTGGGGAATAGATTTTTGAGGGTCTTCTTGCTCCGGTAAGCCGTCTTGATGCCTGCTTTTCCCAGTAAGTTGCCTATTATCACTGAGAGAGGCTTAATGAAGGAGATGCCAAGGGGTTGGTGGGATTGATTTGCAGTTTTTCTTCAGTGTTGTTTTTCTAGCATTCTATCAAACAAACTCTCAGTGTATCCGTTTTTGAGCGCCAAGTATTTGATGAAGAATAATTCCTGGTAGAATTCATGTTCTGATAGGGGGATATTGATAAGGCGGTCGATTAGAAACGTAATTCCCGACATTTTATATTCAGTGTGGTGGTAGGAATCGGTGGGTATTATAATGTCACTCGCACTGGGTTTTCTGTAGATATTAAACGAATGACTTCTCCCCTCTCTTCTTATTTGGAGATCAAGAAAATTTAACAGACCCTCTTTTTCGATTTCTGCTGTAAACTTAACATATCTATGGCAGCTATTGACATAATTTAAAAAGTCATTGACTTCATCTAAGCTACCTTCAAAACTTATGAATATGTCATCCACATAGCGAACGTAAAAGTTAATTAAATTGTAACATGGGTTTCTCGGTGACATGATATATTTCGTCTCCAAGTGTTCCATAAAGAGGTTAGTTGCAAAAGGTGATATTGGAGAGCCCATTATCAAACCTGTGGATAAAATGTAAAATTTATTTTGGAATTTAAAGTAATTTTGATTCAAGCAAAGGGCAAGCAGATCTACAAATTCCTGGGATATGACAGGGTTTATGTTTTTAATTTTGAAAAATGAATCAAATACATAGAGTACATCTTTGGGCGGTATGTTGTAAAACATATTCATAACATCCAGCGATGCTGTAATCCTCTCTTCTAAGAAGAGGGAAAATGTTCTACATATACTGGTGGAACTAACTTATTTCGTCAAGTGTAAAATATTTATAGGAGAATTAATTTTATACATTTAGATTAAATCAGGTCTTAAGGTTTTGTTCCTAAGGATTTCTCATGAATACAACTTCAATAGCTCATTTCCGTTAAGAGAAATCGGTTAGCGGAAATAGAAATTGTCCTTGGTCAAATAGGAATAGCCATTTGAAATTAGAAATTAAACATCATTGAAGAAAGCTATAGACATTATACATAAGTAAGTTTATTATCCTTTTTATTTTTAGGTTGTTGAAGAGATAACTCGGGAGATGCTAGTCCTGGCAAAATCCTGTTCAAAAGTGTATCGAGAACTCGCTTCAAGTACAGGGGAAGCGGGATCTTGGTATCGGAATCTTGACTCAAGGCAGCACCTCAGAATACATTCTACAATTGAACAGATTAGAGAAAAGTCATCAACTCTGAAAGAAAAAGACGAGCTATAGCTAGTATTTTCAAATAGACTGACTGTTGTAGACAATATGTCCTGCCCCTTTGTGAGACATCTCACAACTTTGGCTGCACCTATTTTGCAGTGATTTTTTTTTTTTGTTTTGTTAAAATAATTATTTGGGCTTGAAACGCCATTAAACTTATTTCGACTGATTATACAACCGTTCATTGTTCTTAGGAAATTATTTATTTTAAAATAATGTTATATATTTTTACCATTTAATATAATTATTTTGTAAAAATTGAGAATTCATTGTTTAATCTCATTAAGCCAATGAATAATTGATACCCCTTAATGGTGTGTTGTATACAATATGTCCTGTATTCATGCTTATTGACACTTTTCAGTATTGAAAATTTGTACATAATGTTAAATTTCATTATTTCTAAGTTACTTTTTTTGTTATTTTGAGCAATCCAGTTTGATGAAAACATACTGTATATAAAGCAATAGTTCTTTATCATTAGTTATTATATCAATGTTCACATCACATAATGAAATCTTTACATTATTATTCTTATATGCAATGAATTGAGTTATTTTAGTTTTAAAATTTACATAATTTTGTTTCACTTTAGTATTATTGTCTCTTTGGAAGTAAAATATTAGTATTTACATTCATGATAACAAATTCAGCTGAAATTTATAATGTGTTTTCTTTATATATTTTTTATTGTTGTTATTACTTATTAGTACTATGAGATTACTCAGATTTAAAGTATTGAGCACCCTTTAGGATAGCACATTTTTTTCTCATTAAAAAGTAATATAAATAAGTTATTGCTTTTCCCTTCAACCTTCACATACAAAGAAAAATAACTTTCTATCAAATTATTTGATATTTTTAAAAATGTATGTCATTGCCTAGCCATACGTTGGTTTTAGATAAATTAGGTATCCATACAATTAAATTGATCTAATGATTAGGTTTTTGACAATTTCATTGAAAAACTAAGACAAAATGTTGAACTCATGCGTAAAATAGGAGACTCAAAAAAGTTCTTTACATCACTGTTTAATTACTTTTTCCACATGTGTATGTTTGATTTTAACAGAAATGCTCGGCACTAACAGAACGTATTACTTAAAAAATTAACACTTCTTTAAGTTTTGGCTAGTAGAAATATTTTACAATGGAAACATGACTTGGCAACTGATTTTCAAAATATTTGTTTTTTTATATGTCTGTTATAAATATTGGTTCTGTATTACTTCTAAAAGTTTTAAAATATTTTTCGAAGCTGAATCATTATCCTTTTAATGTTTACTGTATTTAGATAAATTTATAATTACTACTAAAATTATTATTATTTATTAACTCCTTCTTGGATTGTTTCCGGAACTGGATTGCTCAGTTTTATATTCATGTTATGAATATTTCTGTGATTTTTTTGGTTAGGAATATTATTTTTTTAAAAAGTGGATCTTTTTTATTCCAATTCATAATGTTCCTATTTATAATTTATTTTGTTTAATGCATTGAGCAAAGCACTGAAATGTTTTCTGCATTGTTATCTTTTTTTATTATTGGTGATTAACATCAGAAATTATCATCGTTATTATGAACAAAGAGTCCTTTCATTTCAGTGTGACTTAAGTTAAATATATATTAAATAATTAAAGTATCCAAAAAGCTTAAGATATGGGATTTACCATAACATTCATAAAATGTTTAAGAATTTCTAAAATATTGTTCCCTACACTTACAATTTACAAAATATTATTTTTTGAATCTTCTTGATGTTAAACAAGTTCTTAAAACTGTGTTTGTGTTCTTTTTTCCTTCTGTCCTTTTCTGTTTATGTTCTTACTTTAATGCTTCAACAAAAATCAAAATAAAGTTTTTCAATCATATTTTTTTGGAGGTGAATTTAATTTATATTCATAATATTTAGTACAAAATCATCGATCAGCCCTAATCCTGAATATTATTACTTTGGCATTATAAAAGTTTATTATCAATTCTTATCCAAAAATAATTTATTTGTTGATATCTATAGCAACAAGAACACAAATTCTACTAACATTTCTAGGGACGGGCAGGAGTGGGGGTTATAAGGGAGGCCTGAAATTAAAAATAGCGATATTTCGTTTCCTATGGGTTTTTCGGCAAATATCCACATAACAAGGGTTATTTATTTTATTATCTAGAGTAACTTCTCTTAAATACACTATCGTCGTATTCCGATCTTTAAACGCGTTATACGCTAAAAGCTATAGCGCAAGTCAACAATTTTATTTGGCACAAAAGACTAAACCGAACTAAATAAAACTCTGTACGTGCGTTAGCACTAACGCCTTCATTATAACAAGCCATACCAACATTTCTATGGACGGGCAGGAGTGGGGGTTGTAAGGGAGGCCTGAAATTAAAAATAGCGATATTTCGTTTGCTATTGGTTTTTCGGAAAATGTGCATATAACAAAAGTTGTTTATTGTGTTATTTAGAGTAACTTTTGTTATATTCACTTTTGTCTTATAACAAAGTATAAACGAGATATACACTCAAACTTGAGCGGGAGCCAACAATTTTATTAGGCACTAACGATTGAACCGAACTTAACAAAACTCGGTAAGTCAATTAACATTAATTCTTCCATGATTATAAGCTATATTAAACTTTTTAGGTTCGAACGGGAGTGGGGGTTGTAAGGGAGGCCTGAAATAAATATTCACGATATTCCATTGTCTATTTGTTTTGCAACAAAAGAGCACATAACAAAAGTTGTTTACTTTCTTATTTAGAGTAACTTTTGTTATATTCATTTTTTCGGGAACAATGTGTGGAGCAAATAATTTGCGTAGAAATATTGATATGCTCAAAAACTCTTTCCAATATACACTACAAGTCACAGCATAATGCACAGGAAACGGGAAATATGACAATATGGAGGACAGTGAAGTCTTACATAAAAAATTAGTTTTATTATTAACAAATCCACAGAAACGACGGGTATTAACTCTAAACACTGGGGCGGGTAAATGTCAAAACATTGTGCAAAGTAAAGCCTTGCCAAAAAAATACCATAAACATTCAGCCTCAAATGAATTCCCGAGCGAAGCCGGGTATCTGAGCTAGTTTGCAATAAGAATTTAATTTAAGAATACAATTTTTTGATCTGACATATGATAACGGAGATATTTAAAAAATCCCCCCCCTCTAATTCCTTCCTCGCACTGGTCCGATTTCAGTATATATATATATATATATATATATATATATATATATATATATATATACTAGATCAGATAACCGGCTTCGCCCGGGAATTTATTTGAGGCTGAAATGGTTATGGTATTTTTTTTGGCAAAACTTTACTTTGCACAATTTTTTTACATTTACCCGTCCCAGTGTTTAGGGCTAATATCCGTAGTTGGCATTTGTTAATAATAAAATTAATTTTTTATGTAAGTCTTGACTGTCCTCCAAATTGTCATATTTCATATTTTGTTATATTGCCATAATTCCCGTCTCATGTGCATAATGCATAGATTTCAGTTACTAAGGACAAAATATTAACATAGATTTAAATTAATTTTTCCAGGTGAGGTACCTCATAGTTCAAATTAGAATGAATTGTTGAGCATATCAATATTTCTACGCAAATTACTTGCTCCACACATTGTTCCTGGAGAAATGTATAAAACAAAAGTTAATCTAAATAACAAAGTAAACAACTTTTGTTATTTGCTTGTTTGTCCAAAAACAAATAGACAATGAAATATCACGAATTTTTATTTCTGGCCTCCCTTATAACCCCCACTCCCGTTCTAACCTAAAAATTTTAATATAGCTTATAATCATGGAAGAATTAATGCTAATTGACATACCAAGTTTTTCAGTTTGGTTTAATCGTTAGTGCCTAATGAAATAGTTGACTCCCGCTTTTGTTTATAGTGTATATCTCGTTTATAATTCGGTATATGAAAAAAGTGGATATAACAAAAGTTACTCTTAATAACAAAATAAACAACTTTTGTTATGTTCATATTTGCCGAAAAATGAATAGAAAACGAAATACCGCTATTTTTAAATTCAGGCCTCCCTTACAACCCCCACTCCTACCCGTCCCTAGAAATGTTGGTATAGCTTGTTATAATGAAAGCGTTAGTACTAATACACATATCGAGTTTTATTTATTTCGGTTGGGTATTTTGTCCCAAATAAAATTGTTCACTTCCGCTATAGGTTTCAGCGTATATCTCGTTTATAATTCAGTATACGAAAAAAGTGTATATAACAAATGTTACTCTAAATTACAAAATAAACAACTTTTGTTCTGTTCATATTTGCCGAAAACCTAATAGGAAACGAAATATCGCTATTTTTAATTTCTCGCTTCCCTCATAACCCCCACTCCTGCCCATCCCTAGAAATGTTAGTATGGTTTATTATAAGGAAAGCGTTAGTGCTAATACATATATCGAGTTTTATTTATTTCGGTTGGGTATTTTGTCCCAAATAAAATTGTTCACTTCCGCTATAGGTTTCAGCGTATATCTCGTTTATAATTCAGTATACGAAAAAAGTGTATATAACAAAAGTTACTCTAAATAACAAAATAAACAACTTTTTTTATGTTCATATTTGCCGAAAAACGAATAGGAAACGAAATATCGCTAATTTTAATTTCAGGCCTCCCTTATAACCCCCACTCCTGTTCGTCTTAGAGAATGTTTATATAGCCTAAAGTCTAAGTTGGGCTAGTAGTAATATACATACTAAGTTTCATAAAATTCGGTTCAGCCGTTTATGCGTGAAAAGGTAACAAACAAATAAACAAACAGACACCAAAGAAACAAAATGCAGTTATGGTGTCTATGACATGTGAAACGAAAAGTTATCGTGAAATTTCGCGAAAAAAATCAATGTACAGACAGAGGTTACAATTTTATATATATATATATATATATATATATATATATATATATATATATATGTTTCTTGAGTATCGATTATTGTCCATACTCAAAGTGATTGAAAGAACTTATTTTGTCTAATAGTTTTGGGCACCATTGTTACTTTTCTTTAAACCAAAAGGCTCCGAATATGCTATCTCAGAGTTTATTTTAAAAAAATAAACTTTTTTTATTAGCAGATTTCGCTTAAGGGTTGTACTCATGATGGAATTTTCATAAAATTTCTTCAAATCTCCATCAATCCTACCTAGGGTATGACGAAAATGAGGTCCATTCAAAATGTTATATATATTTGTTAAAGCTCTAATGGTCGCAATTTTTGTTCCATTGATACCAAACTCGATTTTTAAACTTTTTTTTTTTTTTTTTTTTTTTTTTCTTTTAAATGAAGATCAAGTTCATTACAGTTTAAATTGGACTAGTGGGAGGGGGGATTTCGAAATATCTCTGTTATTATGCGTCAGATCAAAAATTTGTATAGAATTAATCTTATTGCAAATGTAGTGTATATATTTTTATTTCTGTTTTTTCATTATCTTGATTACTAATCAGGATATTTGCATTTTAGTTTTTGGCCTTCAGTAAACCTCCACCCCTACTCATGTCCTATTAACAATAAGCTGTTATATTATGAAGCACATTATGAAAAGAGATAAATGCAAATATGTGAGGCACATGGGAAATCTGCTTAGTTAACGTAGCCCCTGCATGACAGACTTTTTATTTAATATCTTCATTAATGGTTACCCAACAATCTTCAAAATCATTTATGAACCATCTGCTAACTAATATCTGGTTTATTTTAAATTTTAGTGATCAAAGCTTGAAAAAATAAATAAATAAAATGATAATTACTTCACCCCCGATATTTTAAATTTACCAATAATGTACATTCATAGTTGTTCAATGTCCCATTAAACAACTAAGAACTCCAAATGGAACGAAATGCTCTAGATTTTCCTTGCTACATTCTCTCTTTTGGATAAAGTGCCCAGGCCTTTGGTGTTCATCCTTGCCCATAGAGTATCGTGGCTCATCCAAACTCAAGGGAACTGTTTCTGCAAGTTCTCCACCAGCTTATCAAGCCATTACTTCCTGTCCTGCCTCTTGATCCTCTTCCACCTGCTGCAGATTGCAGGGCTCTATTTTTAAAATCCTCACTCAACCCAAACTGTCTTTATTAACATTTTCAAAACTACTACATTAAAAACATCAGGTCTAAATTGTTTTGTATACTTATAGAAATAGATGTATTAAAGAAGTTTTTAATGAAAAAAAAAAAATTCAGAAATAATTCAGTTTCAATAGATTAATTGTTATTTTATTAACAAATACACTAAGTGAATAGCCTGACTTGTTTCTTTTTGTGTACTGTGGTGGAAAATTACCACCAGTAGCTTGTATAAAATATTGGAAAGTTATTTACCTGAGAGAAAAGAAATCAGATAGATATGAAAAGGCAAAGTTTAACCTTTCGTGGATAATTTTAAGACAAATATTTGTTTTAAAAATCTCTACAGAACATGATGACTAAATGTTGAATAAAAGAAAGCAAGTTTTTCAAAAAGAAACAAAAGCAAAAATTGTGACTAAAAGCTAGACTTAATGAGGCCCAAAGACAAATATTAAAGATATAGAGAGTGGTTTGAAATAATGGGATTGGAAGGAAACTAGACATTTTTTTGACCATTTCTTTGACAACTATTTTTGCTATTGGGTCGGAAAACAGTGAAAGTTTAGAGGATGTATGATTAGCTAAATAACTATTCTTGGCAATAACAGTTATGCAATATAATATTATTAGTTCCATCAATATGTAAGATGAATCTATTCAAGAATTGACCCAAATTATGATAATTAGCCCATTTATCTTAAATGAATAATACCTGGTAAGTATAATTATTTTTATTTGTATTTTTAATAGTGCTAGCATTACAATAAGAAGTCCATTAACGGTGTGTTGATCAGGTGGGATTCCATGGTGTCTTATAGAAATGATATGCCATAAAATTGTGCTTTCTAAATTTTTTCTCTCGATATCTGTGGTGGCTTTTTATTATTCATCTACAAGTTTCAACCCTTTTCTCCTTAGGGTGAGCTTTAAGAAAATCTTTGAGAGAATAGATTAAGATTGTGGATTGAAATGATTATCAGAGAACAATAGCTCATTTGAATAATGTTGATAATAGCCACATTCACTCCTATGCCCACACAATTTGAGTGTATCACCTACAACATCAACTAATTCTTCTCTTGTCTTCCTTTGAGTGTGTTATCACGTGTAAGGTGCAATAACTTTCTCAATTATTTATTGAATATATTTAAATTCAAATCTACATTTTCTGTAAACGGGTGAGAGGAAAATAATTTATTGTTTCGGTGTTTTATAAGGCCCTTGAGACTTCTAAAAAAGTCTGTCACACAGGGGCTGCGTAAACTAAGCTGATTTCCCACGGGAAGGTTTACAAGAGATAAATCTACATACTGCTAACGTCACCGTGAATGTTAAGGGAATAAATACTAACGGTAATAAGAAATCATTCAGCCAATATACAAAATAATAATATCTACAATGGAAAGCTCTGCATTGTAAACAAACAGGGCAGCCAACTACACAGTGCTGAAAAGATAATTATTCTACACTAGAAAGATAAAAAATTAATGAAATAAATCTGAATATAACATATTAATTTTATTGAAAACTTTTTACTGTAGCTAGTGGAGTTATTTGAAACGAATCAGAATAATTTATATCTCAATCACTCAGATTTTAGTAATCCAAGAAAAAAAGAAGGTGGGGGGCAACAGAACGTATTTGTTTGTATCTCGTATAATAAAGCTTTGTTGAAAACAATATTTGGTATTTAACCTTGTAATGAAGTAGTTCATGATATAACAGCTTATTATTAATATGATGCTAGTAGGAGTGGGGGTTTACTCAAAGCATAAAACTAAAAAATCCAAATATCTGGATTAGTACTCATTATAGGGAAAATATGTATAGAACAATATTTATAGCGAAATTAACTTGCAATAAGATTTTTTTCTATACAATTTTTCGATACGACGTATAGGAACAAAGATTTTTCAAAATTCCTCCCCTATAAACCCCCCCTCTCCACCTGGTCCGATTTCAGCCGTTAACGAACTTGATCATTCTTTTTACATAAAACGACTAAATATCAAGTTTGGTAACGATTAAACAATAATTGCAACCGCTAGAGAGGTAACAGACAAATATATATACACAGTTTTGAACGGACCTCATTTTCGTCATCTACTTGGTAGGATCCATGGACATTTGAAGAAAAAATTTGAAAATTGAGTCATGGGTACGACCTCCATAGCAGATCAGGGAAATCTGCTAAAAAACGTGGCACCAAATCTGCAGTGGCTTGCGTTACACACACCAAGTCGAGCGTTGACCGAGGCAGAGGCTGAAGTAAGACCCGGGATCCAAAGACCGACACAGGATTAGACCACGCCTCCGGGTCTTTTAGGAGATTCCCCTTAAGGGAATGAGCTATTGAGGTCGTACTCATAACACAATTTTCAAAATTTTTCTTCAAATGTCCATCGATCCTACCTAGCACATGACGAAAATGATGTCCGTTCCAAATTATATATATATATAACCTCTGTCTGTAAGTTGATTTTTTTCGAGAAATTTCACAATAACTTTTCGTTTCACATGTCATAGACAACACAACTGCATTTTGTTTCTTTCGTGTCTGTTTGTTTGTTACCTTTTCACGCATAAACGGCCGACCCAATTTTATGAAACTTGGTATGAATATTACTACTAGCCCAACTTAGACTTTAGGCTATATTAATATTCTCTGAGGCGAACAGGAGTGGGGGTTATAAGGGAGACCTGAAATTAAAAAAGTCCGCCACGCAGGGGCTGCGTAAACTAAGCAGATTTCCCAAGTGAAGTTTTACAATAGGGAAATCTGCCTAATAACAACTGTAGTAGTAAGAAACCTCTAAACCTAAAGCATTATTTAGGGCGTAATAACCCAGTAGTTTCTAGCCCCAAAAAACAGTTGACCTAACCTCTAAACCTATTCACGAGGGACGAATAGTTATAGAAACGGCCGCCAGAGCTCTCGCCGGAAAGTTCGAACATAGCCTACTGGTGACCACACGCAGAATACAAATGCAAATATCTCGGTTAATATTCAAGATACAGAATAAATGTATAGAACAATATTTATAGTAAATTTAATTTGCAATAAGATTTATTCTATACAATATTTTGATCCGACGCATAATAACGGAGATATTTTGAATTTTCAAAAATCCCCCTCTAACCCCCCCCCCCCTCCCACTGGTACGATTTCAGCCTTTAACGAACTTGATCTTCCTTTTTACATAAAACGATTAAATTCCGAGTTTGGTAAAGATCAAACAAGAATTGCGACCGCTAGAGCGTTAACAGACAAATATATATATATATATATATATATATATATATATATATATATATATATATATATAATTTTGAACGGACCTCATTTTCGTCATCTCCTGGGTAGGATCGATGGACATTTGAAGAAATTTTTCGAAACTCGCATCATGAGTACGACCTCAATAGCTGATTTCCCTTAAGGGAAATCTGCTAAATAGCGATATTTCGTTTTCTATTGGTTTTTCGGCAAATATGCACATAACGAAAGTTGTTTATTTTGTTATTTAGAGTTTCGTTTTATAAACTTTTGTTATATAAACTTTCGTCGAATACCGAAGTATAAATGTGTTATACGCAAAAAATTATAGCGGGAGTCATTAATTTAATTGGGCTCAAAAGACTCAATCGAATTAAATAAAACTCGGTATCTGTAATAAAAAAAAGTCCGTCACGCAGGGGCTGCGTAAACTAAGCAGATTTCCCACGTGAAGTAATACAATAGAGAAATCTCCATACAAGAACCCAACACTTACGGCAAAGGGCCGAACTAGGTTTTGGCGGTAAACTCAAAAATCCGTTATCGGCCCAAATTTAATAAAAATGCAAATATCTCGGTTAATATTCAAGATAGGGAATAAATGTATAGAACAATATTTATAGTAAATGAAATTTGCAATAAGATTGATTCTATATAATTTTTCAAACCGATGCATAATAACGGAGATATTTTGAATTTTCCGAAAATCCCCCCTCTAAACCCTCCCTCCCACTGGTCCGATTTCAGCCATTAACGAACTTGATCTTCCTTTTTACATAAAACGATTAAATTCCGAGTTTGGTAACGATCAAACAAAAATTGCGACCGCTAGAGCGATAACAGACAAATATATATATATATATATATATATATATATATATATATATATATATATATATATAGATAGATAGATATATATATAAAATTTTGAACGGACCTCATTTTCGTTATCTCCTGGGTAGGATCGATGAACATTTGAAGAAATTTTTCGAAACTCGCGTCATAAGTACGACCTCAATAGCTGATTTCCCTTAAGGGAAATCTGCTAATAACGCCTTCTTTAGAATAAGCCATACCAACATTTCTAGGGACGGGCAGGAGTGGGGGATGTAAAGGAAGTCTGAATTTAAAAATAGCGATATTTCGTTTTCTATTCATTATTCTGCAAATATGCACATGACAAAAGTAGTTTATTTTTTTTTTTTTTAAGTAACTTTTCTGATATTCATTTTTGTCTTTTAACAAAGCATAAACGAGATATACACTAGAAACTAAAGCGGGAGTCAACTATTGGCCACTAACGATTGAACCGAACTTAACAAAACGCGGTATGTCAATCAGCATTAATTCTTCCATGATTATAAGCTATATTAATGTTTTTAGGTTAGAACAGGAGTGGGGGTTATAAGGGAGGCCTGAAATATAAATTCGCGATATTTCGTTGTCTATTTGTTTTTCGACAAACGCGCTCATAACAAAATTTATTTACTTTGTTATTTAGAGTAACTTTTGTTTTATACATTTCTCCAGGAACAATGTGTGGCGTAGATATATAGGAGCAAGTAATTTGCGTAGATATATTGATGTGCTCAACAATTCTTTCTAATTTGAACTACCAGGTACCTCACCTGGAAAAATAAATTCAAATCTATGTTAATATTTTGTCCTTAATAACTGAAATCTTTGCATAATGCACAGAAGACGGGAAATATGACAATATGGAGGACAGTGAAGTCTTACATAAAAAATTAATTTTATTATTAATAAATTCACACCAATAACGGTTATAAATCCTAAACACTGGGACGGGTAAATGTCAAAATAGTATGCAAAGTAATGCCTTGCCAAAAAATACCAACACCTTTCAGCCTCAAATGAATTTCCGGGCGAAGCCGGGTATCTGAGCTAGTATATATATAAAATTCTATTTTTGAGGGTGCATCGCTGGGTAGTATTTTCGTTGTGAGAACTTCGGCTGTCTGCTCCAGTGGTTGGAATTTTTGTTGTTCTGCAAATTTTCGATGGAAATGCGTCCGTTTTCGTCAGGCAATAATTTTAATATGGAAAATATATATAATTGTTTGTATGTGTCTGTTGCCGCTCTAGCAGTCGCAGTTATTGTTTTATCGTTACCTAACTCGAAATATAAGCGTTTCACGCAAAACTAATGATCAAGTTCTTAAAAAGCTGAAATCGGACCAGGGAGGGGGGGGAATTTTGAAAATTCGAAATATCTTCGGTCCTATACGTCGGATCGAGAAATTGTATAATTCCGTACTTATTGAATATTAACCGAGATATTTGCATTCAGCAGCCTTCAGTAAACCCACATTTCTACTCATGCTAAATAAACAATTCTGTGTTATATAATAACACTTATTATATAATAAAAGTCCGTCACGCAGGGGCTGCGTAAACTAAGCAGATTTCCCACGTGAAGTTATACAATAGAGAAATCTCCATACGAGAGCCGAAGAGTTACGTAATTGGCCAAACTATCCTTTGGCAGGAAACTGAATCGTCCGTTATACGCCCTCATTTCATGAAAATGCAAATATCTCGGTTAATATTCAAGATAGCGAATAAATATATGGACCAATATTTATAGTACATTTAATTTGCATTAAGATTGATTCTGTACAATTTTTCGATTCGACGTATAGTAACGGAGATATCCTCCCTCTGGTCCGATTTCAGCCGTTAACGAACTTGTTCTTTCTTTTTACATAAAACGACTAAATATCGAGTTTGGTAACGATCAAACAAAAATTGCGACCGCTAGAGCGGTAACAGACAAATATATATATATATATATATATATATATATATATATATATATATATATATATATATATATAAATACAGTTTTGAACGGACCTCATTTTCGTCATCTACTAGGTAGGATCGATGGACATTTGAAGAAAAAAAATCGAAAATTCCGTCATGAGTGCTACCTCAATAGCTGATTTCCCTTAAGGGAAATCTGCTAAAGCCACATTATTTGAAGCTTAAATACCAAATATTGTTTTCAACAGACCTTTATTATACGAGATACATACAAAATGTTCGCTTGACCCCCCCCCAGTCTTATGTTCTTGGGCTACTATTTAAGTGGTTGAGCTTAATACTATTCTGATTCATTATAAATTACACTAGTAGATATAGTAAATAGTTTTCAATGAAATTAATGTGTTATATTAAGATATATTTCAGTAATTGTTTTTATTTCCGGTGTGAATACAGGAGCTAGCAAGAAACTACTCGGTACAACTATCGACAAGCTTGAGGATGGTCCCATTGTTCATCTTTAGTTTGGAAATATTAGTACTGCATTTTAGCAGATTTCCCTCAAGGGTAATCACCTATTGTGGTTGTACTCATGAGGCGATTTTGAAAAATGTCCTCAAATGTCCATCGATCTTACTTAGGAGATCACAAAAATAAGGTCAGTTCAAAAATTTATATATATATATATATATATATATATATATATATATATTATATATATATATATACATGTATATATATATATACATGTATATATATATCTATATATATATATAAAATTGTAACCTCTGTCTGTACATTGATTTTTTTCGCGAAATTTCACGATAACTTTTCGTTTCACATGTCATAGACACCATAACTGCATTTTGTTTCTTTGGTGTCTGTTTGTTTGTTTGTTTGTTTATTTGTTTGTTTGTTTGTTTGTTACCTTTTCACGCATAAACGGCTGAACCGAATTTTATGAAACTTGGTATGTATATTACTACTAGCCCAACTTAGACTTTAGGCTATATTAATGTTCTCTAAGACGAACAGGAGTGGGGGTTATAAGGGAGGCCTGAAATTAAAAATAGCGATATTTCGTTTCATATTGCTTTTTCAGCAAATATGCCTATAACAAAAGTGGTTTATTTTGTAATTTAGAGTAACTTTTGTTATATGCACATTTGCCGTATACGGAAGTATAAATGACTTATACGCTAAAATCTATAGCGGGAGTCAACAATTTATTAGGCACAAAAGATTCAACCGAACTAAACCAAACTCGGTATGTGAATTAGTACTAACGATTTACTTATAATAAGCCATACTAACATTTCTAGGGACGGGCAGGAGTGGGGGTTATAAGGGAGACCAGAAATTAAAAATAGCGATATTTCGTTTCCTATTGCTTTTTCAGCAAATATGCACATGACAAAAGTTGTTTATTGTGTTATTTAGAGTAACTTTTGTAATATGCACTTTTGCCGTATACGGAAGCATAAATGAGTTATACGCTATAAACTAAAGTGGGAGTCCACAATTTTATTTGGCACTAAAAACTCAACCGAATTAAACCAAACTGGTTATGTGAATTAGTACTAACGCCTTCATTATAATAAGCTATACTAACATTTCTAGGGACGGGCAGGAGTGGGGGTTATAAGGAACGCCTGAAATTTATAATAGTGATATTTCGCTTCCTATTGCATTTTCGGCAAATATGCACATAACAAAAGTTGTTTATTTTGTTATTTAGAGAAACTTTTTTTTTTATATACACTATCATCGTATACCGAAATATTAAGACGTTATACGCTAAAAATTATAGCGGGAGACAACAATTTTATTTGGCACAAAAGACTCAACCGAACTAAATAAAACACTCATTATGTGTATTAGCACTAACGCCTTCCTTATAATAAGCCATTCTAACATTTCTAGGGACGGGCAGGAGTGGTGGTTATAAGGGAGGCATGAAATTAATAATAATGATTTTCTATTGGGTTTTCGGCAAATATGCACATATCAAAAGTTGTTTATTTTGTTATTTAGAGAAATTTGCTCAACACTTCTTTTCAATATGAACTACCAGGTACCTCACCTGAAAAAATTAATTCAAATGTATATCAATATTTTCTCCTTAATAATTCAAATCTATGCATAATGCACAGGAGACGGGAAATATGACAATATGCAGGACAGTGAAGTTTTACATAAAAAAAATAATTTTATTATTAACAAATGCCAACAACGGGTATTAACCCTAAACACTGGAACGGGTAAATGTCAAAATATTGTGCAATGTAAAGCCTTGCCAAAAATATACCATCACCATTCAGCCTCAAATGAATTCCCGAGCGAAGCCGGGTATCTAAGCTAGTATATATATATATATATTTGTCTGTTAACGCTCTAGCGGTCGCAATTTTTGTTTGATCGTTACCAAACTCGGAATTTAATCGTTTTATGTATAAAGAAAGATCAATGGCTGAAATCGGACCCGTGGGCGGGGGGGGGTTTAGCGGGGCTGATTTTTGAAAATTCAAAATATCTCCGTTATTATGCGTCGGATCGAAAATGTGTATAGAATAAATCTTATTGCAAATTAAATTAAACTATAAATATTGTTCTATACATTTATTCTTAATATTAACCGAGATATTAGCATTTGTATTCTGCGTGTGGTCATCAGTAGGCTATGTTCGGACTTTCCGTCGAGAGCTCTGGCGGCCGTTTCCATAACTATTCGTCTCTCGTGAATAGTTTTAGAGGTTATGTTAACTGTTTATTGGTGCTAGAAACTGCTGGGTTATTACGCCCTAAATAATGTTTTAGGTTTCGAGGTTTCTTACTACTACAGTAGTTATTAGGCAGATTTCTCTATTGTAAAACTTCACGTGGGAAATCTGCTTAGTTAACGCAGCCCCTGCGTGACGGATTTTTGTGTTCTGGAAACAATTATTTATCATGTGTTTATTATTAAACTTTAGTAGTATTTTACTTTCAGTGGCACTTAGGGCTTTCGAACAATATTTAGAGTTGTTTTGAAATTTAGTGAACCTATTTGAGCAAGTCTTTCTCAGACATGTCCAGCACAAAGACTCAGACTATATTAACCTTTTCGCCAATGTTCCGAAGCTCGACGGAAGTCACTGACGCAATAACTATTCTCGTCCATTGCCCGGATGACAGAACGTACCTCGTGGCTTATGATCCAACGTTGGGGTTCCACCTGCCCTACGTCTTGGCAACATCCACCTGGGATCAGCTGCTTACTGTATTCCTCAAAGAGGTTAGTCAATCCCAGCCATCAAAACTACTGATTACACTGATAAACAAGCCATAGATATCTGACATGATGTTTACGTTTTTCATGCTGATTACAAATCTGAAAACTGTTTTGCTCAATCACGTTAGGTTTTAGCAGATTTCCCTTAAGGGAAATCAGCTATTGAGGTTGTACTCATGACGGAATTTTTGAAATTTTTCTTCAAATGTCCATCGATCCTATCTAGTAGATGACGAAAATGAGGTCCGTTCAAAACTGTACCTATATATATATATATATATATATATATATATATATATTTATATATATATATATATATAAAAACAAACAAATTAATCTGCCCTCTTTCTGAGGGAACCTGAATGGTCAGCCTCCTAATCTGCCAGTTTTGGTAATATTATTATTATTTCTTATTTTATTTTGTTTATATTGTATATGGGAATTTGGATAATTGATTGGAGGAAATTTGGGAGGTACCTCAGGTGAGAATGAAGCTTAATATTAAGAGCTTTATTTTTTATATAATTGATGGTTCACAATTTTTATAGATGATTTTAGGATAAGGGTGGGCAAGTCCTTCAGGTCATCTTTGGTCAGCCCATATTCAATTAATGTCTTGACGGTTTTTTGATGGAGGACTCCTCTTGAACCAAACAGAAGCTCCATAACTGTCCAGTCTTGGATGTGGTATTTTTCAGAGAAATAGAGGCAACATGGCTCATATATATATATCTATATATAATATATAATATATAATATATATTATATATATATATGAGCCATGTTGCCTCTATATATATATATATATATATATATATATATATATATATATATATATATATATATTTGTCTGTTACCGCTCTAGCGGTCGCAATTTTTGTTTGATCGTCACCAAACTTGACATTTAGTCGTTTATGTGAAAAGAAAGATTAAGTTCGTTAATGGCTGAAATCAGACCAGTCGGTGGGGAGGATTTTCGAAAATTCGAAATATCTCCGTTACTAGACATCGGATTGAAAAATCGTACAGAATCAATCTTATTGTAAATTAAATTTACTATAAATATTGTTATATACATTTATTCTCTATCTTCAATATTAACCGAGATATTTGCATTTTTATTAAATCGAGGCGCCTAACGGACGAGAGTTACTTTCCCGCCATAAGCTAGTTAGGCCGTTTTCTTGAATGGCTTGGCTCTCGTGAAATTTGTCTATTGTAAAACTTCACATGAGAAATCTGCTTAGTTTACGCAGCCCCTGCGTGACTGACTTTTTATTGTTTATCAGTGTTATCTCTGTTCAAATAGTTGGAATGATTTGGTGTGCAATGATTGTGACTGTTAAAATGCATCATGTCTGGGGCAATTTCCACATGACCAAAAGGGAATTTATTTTGTGGTGGATTCATTAAATAAAATCCTTTATTTTCATTGACAGATGAAATACATCTGAAAAATTCTTCCCTTAATTACAATTCGAATGACTGTAGAACATGGGAGGCATTCGTTGTGAGTCAAACTCGAGATTTGTGGCTATCCAGGATGTCCCAGCACACACTAACGTGAAGACTGTATTCTCTCAGAAACTAAGATTTACTTAAGTCTTTTTTAGCAGATTCCCCTTAAGGGAAATCAGCTATTGAGGTCGTACTTATGACGATTTTGGAAAAGTTTCTTCAAATGCCCATCGATCCTACCGCCTATACATCTCCATTTATTTGGTAATAGGAAGTATACGTAAACTAGATTTTAATGGAAATTTAAGCTAGACTGAGATACCAAGTGACTCAGGAGCTCAAGTGAAAATTAGGCTCCAGCGGTCGCAATTTTTGTTATATCGAACCAATCTTATGTACATTTTTTCAGTATCTTGATTATTAACCGAGATATTTACATTTATTTTTTTTTTTCAGCCCTCAGTAAACTCCTTCTCTTACCCATGTCATATTAACAATAAGCTGTTATATTATGAAGCACATTATGCGAAGTATACATATCAAATATTGTTCTCATTGAGCGGGAAATCTGCTTAGTTAACGGAGCCCCCTGCGTGACGGACTTTCTTATTTGTAGCTTGCTCAAAAGGCTGGGTAAAAGCGTGGAAGCTTCCAGGTTCTTGTGAGGCGCACAGAACTACCTCCGACTTAAATACCTCTCAGAATATACGACGGAGCAAATCTCAGGGAGCTATTAAAGAAAGAGTCCTAAAAAAGAAAAGGCAGGCACAGGTGGTGGTGTAGAGATAAAGTCTAGCAAACGAAATATTATGGTGAACCTGATATAATCTGGTGTGACCGGTTAGGGCTGAATCTTAAAGGACAGTAGTTCCTGATTGTGTGTAAACTGAAAAATATTTTCAGGAATACAAGTCAGTGTCTTCAAGACACCTTCAAAAATTGATTTCTCTTTTGAGTCGGAGACATTTTGATCCAGATTAAAATAGTACTCGTAGAAAGCTTTCCACAAGTGAAAACATTAAAAACCAGTTAGGATTTGAGGTTCCCTTTGGTAAATAAAATGCTCGTATTCACGAGTTTTTAGGCTTATATGTTTTAGCAGACTTCCCTTAAAGGAAATCAGCTATTGAGGTCGTACTCGTTTTATGTAAAAAGAAAGATCAAGTTCGTTAACGGCTGAAATCGGATGGGGGGAGGGGTTAGAGGGGGATAATTTTGAAAATTCGAAATATCTCCGTTACTATAAGACGGATCGAAACAATTTATAGAATCAATCTTATTGAAAATTAAATGTACTATAAATTTATCTATGTATCTATCTATCTATCTATCTATATATATATATATATATATATATATATATACATATATATATATATATATATATATATATATATAATTGTAGCCTATGTCTGTACATTGATTTTTTTCGCGAAATTTCACGATAACTTTTCGTTTCACATGTCATAGACACCATAACTGCATTTTGTTTCTTTGGTGTCTGTTTGTTTGTTTATTTATTATCTTTTCACGCATAACCGACCGAACCGAATTTTATGAAACTTGGTATGTATATTAATACAAACCCAACTTAGACTTTAGGCTATATTAATATTCTCTGAGACCAGCAGGAGTGGGGGTTATAAGGAAAGCATGAAATTAAAAATAGCGATATTTCGTTTCCTATAGGTTTTCGGCAAATATAAACATAACAAAAGTTGTTTATTTTGTTATTTAGAGTAACCTTTGTTACATACATTTTTTTCGTATACCGAATTATAAACGAGATATACGCTAAAACCTTTAGCGGAAGTGAACAATTTTATTTGGCTCAAAAGACTCAACCGAATTAAATAAAACTCGGTATGTGTATTAGCACTAACGCTTTTATTATAATAAGCCATACCAATATTCCCAGGGACGGGCAGGAGTGGGGGTTGTAAGGGAGGCCTGCATTTAAAAATAGCGGTATTTCGTTTTCTATTCGTTTTTCTGCAAATATGAACATGACAAAAGTTGTTTATTTTGTTATTTAGATTAATTTTTTGATATTCATTTTTATCTTTTAACAAAGTATAAACGAGATATACACTATAAACTAAAGCGGGAGTCCACTATTTTATTAGGCGCTAACGATTGAACCTAACTTAAGAAAACTCGGTATGTCAATTAGTATTAATTCTTCCATGATTATAAGCTATATTAAAATGTTTAGGTATAAACGGGAGTGGGGGTTATAAGGGAGGTCTGAAATATAAATTCGCGATATTTCATTGTCTATTTGTTTTTCGACAAACATGCAATTATCAAAAGTTGTTTACTTTGTTATTTAGATTAGCTTTTGTTTTATACATTTCTCCAGGAACAATGTGTGGAGCAAGTAATTTGCGTAGAATATTGATATGCTCAACAATTCATTCCAATTTGAACTATCAGGTACCGCACCTGGAAAAATTAATTCAAATCTACGTTAATATTTTGTCTTTAATATCTGAAATCTATGCATAATGCAAAGGAGACGGGAAATATGACAATATGGAGGACAGTGAAGTCTTACATAAAAAATTAATTTTATTATTAACAAATGCCAACAACGGGTATAAACCCTAAAAACTGGGAAGGGTCAATGTCACAATAGTGTGCAAAATAAAGCCTTGTCAAAAGAATACCATCTCCATTCAGCCTCAAATCAATTCCCGGGCGAAGCCGGGTATCTGAGCTAGTTCTCTATAATCTTGAATAACCAAGATATTTGCATTTTTCAGTTTTCTGCCTCCAGTAAACCCCCACTTCTACTCGTGTTACATAAGCAGTACTCTATTATATAATAAACCACACTATTCGAAGCTTAAATACCAAATATTGTTTTCCTTTATTATACTTTATTATACGAGATAGATGTAAATAAGTTCTTGTGACCCCCCCTCCCCGTCTTAAATTCTTGGACTACTAAAATTTTATTAATTGAGATAAAAATTATTCTCATTCATTTCAATATAAATTACAGTTCTAGATATAGTTCATAGTTTTCAATTAATACAATTAATATGTTATATTCTGAGTGTCAGTTATTGTTTTTCTTACCGGTGAGTTCGATATCCTAATATGATAATTTATTTTTAAGAGAAATATATGTGTATAAGAATACCCCTACGCAATCCTAAACTAAAGTATATTAACTATGTTCCAATTAGTTTTATTTAAACTAAATACGAAATAAGACTATTTTTTTTTTTTAATTTGAGTAATTTTCCAGTATTTAGGCGTGCCTTCAACATTTAAAATTGGAAAACTTTGGAGGATATTACGAATATTAAAAGGCGAAGAAGATTTCTTAACGAACGCTGTGTATGAGGTACCAATAAAAATTGAGCTCAAAAGAAAGCTTACGATTTGCAAAAACGTTAAAGTAAGTTTTTATTGCATAATGTATTCGTAAAATAAATGAGCGCTGAGTAAAATACCGTAGGCTTCTAGAAGCCTAGTTAGAACTCCTAGAAGTTAAGAAGTTGATAGTTAAGTCATGAACGCGGTTAGATTAGAGTTAATTAAGTAAGATTAGGACCGGCTGGTTCGTAAATCTGAAGATATGAGTTCGATTTTCACCTGGGCAATAGGAATTTATTTAGTGACAAACTCATTAAATGAAATCCTTAGTGCTACCACGTGCCACTCCCCTTAAAATCGCCGATTGTGTTCATACAAAGCTGAGACTTGGTGTACCATAATTGTGACCCCCTGAAGAATCTCTTCAGTTCATATTCGACCACGTACACTTCTCCAGTACTTCTCCAGCGACCATAACTTTGGGATTTCCAATGGAATGTCATACTTTTTATGACGGATTCTTGTAGAAAATCAAAATTCTAAAACGGGTTTATATCGGTGAATTTTATCAGATTTCCATTGAGGGAAATCAGCTATTGAGGTTGTACTCATGACGTAATTTTCAAAATTTTTCTTCAATTGTCCATCGACCCTACCTAGTAGATGACGAAAATGAGGTCCGTTCAAAACTGTATTTTTATATATATATATATATAATTGTCTGTTACCGCTCCACGTTTGCAATTTTTGTTGGATCGTTACCAAACTCGAAATTAAGTCGTTTTATGTAAATCGAAAGATCAAGTTTCTTAACGGCTGAAATCGGACCAGTGGGAGGGGGTTTAGGGGGGAGGATTTTCGAAAATTCGATATATCTCCGTTACTGTCGGATCGAAAATTTGTATAGAATCAATGTTATTGCAAATTAAATTTACTATAAATATTGTCATATACATTTTTTCTATATCTTGAATATTAACCGAGATATTTGGATTTTTATTAAATCGGGGCGCCTAACGGCTAACTTTCCCATCAAAAGCTAGTTCGGCCATTTCCTTCACTGGCTCAGCTCTCGTGAAATTTCTCTATTGTAAAACTTCACGTGGGAAATCTGCTTAGCTTACGCAGCCCTTATGATCGATGGACATTTGAAGAAATGTTTGAAGAGAACGACCTCAATAGATGATTTCCCTTAAGTGAAATCTGCTAAAAATGAGGTCCGTTCAAAACTATAACGTCTGAAATCGGACCTGAGGAGGAGGGGGGGTTTCTTTCAAGACTACTTTTGCGACCCCTAAGGAAGGGGGGGGGGTGGGTGTCAAAGCTGAATCCTTTAGCGAACACAAGATAAATCAGCTATTGAGGTCGTACTCATGGCGCAATTTTGGAAATTTTTCTTCAAATGTCCATCAATCCTACCTAGTAGATTACGAAAATGAGGTCCGTTCAAAACTGTATATATGTATATGTATTTGTCTTTTACCACTCTTGCGGTCGCAAATTTTGTTTTTCGTTACCAAACTTGATATTAAGTCGTTTCATACAAAAAGAACGATCAAGTTCGTTAATGGCTGAAATCGGACCAGGGGGAGAGACGGGTTTAGAGGGGGAGAAATTCGAAATATCTCCGTAACTATAAGTCGGATTGAAAAAGTGTATAGAATAAATCTTATTGAAAATTTAATGTACTATAAATATTGTTATGTACATTTATTCTTCTATCTTGAATAGTAACCGAGATATTTGCATTTTTCTGTTTTCAGCCTTCAGTAAACCCCCACTTCTGCTCAACTTGCATAAACAATACTCTATTATATAATAAACCACATTATTCGAAGCTTATATACCAAATAGTGTCTTTTAGAGACCTTCATTTTACGAGATTCATGCAAATATGTTCTTGTGACCCTCCCCCCGTCTTAACTTTTTGGACTACTAAAATTTGATTGATTAAGATAAAAATGATTTTGATTCATTACAAATTACAGTACTACGCATAGTACATAGTTTTCAATAAAATGAATATGTTATATTCTGATATGTTATTGTTTTTCTTTCCGGTGAGGCATTGGCAGACCTGTTTGTTTACAATCGAGACACTTCCCGCCAGCAGGGGAAAGATTTCTTATTACCTTTTGTATTTATTCACTTAACCCTAGTATTACCGACCTCTCCCAGGTCGCATGGATTACCAAGGGGGGGGGGGCTCCTCGAGCCCACAACCTTAAAAACCTTTTATTTTGGTTCTATAATTTTTTTATTTCTATTGGATTATGTTTAATGAACGTTTCTTATGACACCTGTGGAAAAAAAAAATTAAATACAAAAATAAAAATAAATTAAAAAAAAAAGTTCGGATGGGGAAAAAAGGATGACTTTAAATTAAATGTAATTTTATTCTACTGGAGGAACATATCTAAACATTGTTAGAATAAAAAGTTATCTACATCTAAGTTATTATAACATTATAATAGAATAATAATTTAAGAAAATATAATTATCAGATTCGTAATGCAATTATCGGTGCTTTTGCACAATAATTTTTTTTCCGAGTGTTTATCCAGGATGCAGCATGGACTAACTGTTCCCCTAGTTGGGAACAACCTAGAAAATCTTCTCTTTTCTAAAAAAGTACCTATCAGGAGCAATAATTATAACCATCTCAGTAATATATTTTTATATGAAAAAAAATTATATGGGGAGAATATATATATTTTTTTTTGAGAAAAAAAAAACTTGAGAAGGTTTGTGTATGTTAAAATTACATCAAAGTAATTATTATTTGAGCAATATAATTAATAACACTTGAATTACTAGTTAAAAGTAGTATTAAATATCAGTGGGCTCGAGGAGCCCCCCCCCTTGGTACTTAAGTGTATAACTACCCCTTGCATTACCAAGGGGGGGCTCCTCGAGCCCATACGTCAAAAAAAAATTTTTTTCTCAACATAGAAATTTTTTTATTTAATTTTATTGTTATGCCCTCACTCTAGGATGTTTTCTGAGGAATACATAAAATATCAAAAATATCCCATTAAAATTGGGTGATAGGGAACAAAAACAAAAAGTTGTGGGCTCAAGGAGCCCCCCCCCCTTGGTAGTTCTAGGGTTAATATTCACGGTGGTGTTGTGTTACTAGTATGTAGGTTTAACTATTATTAATCTTCACGAGGGAAATCTGCTTAGTTTATGCAGCCCCTGCGTGACGGACTTTTGATAAGTTTGTTATTGCAGGGTATTGAGAGAGCAGGGTGGATGAGTGAGAGCGACATAGAAGCATCTCAAAGAACGAAGAGTCTATTAACACCTGAAATATTGACCTATATCCCTGTTCAACAAGATCTCCATAGCAAGATGGATATGTATCATAATGTAGCAATCGCAGAAAGTAATTAATATTATTTTTTTAACTCATTTTACTCACTATTTACGTTTGAGCCAGCTGTTGAGGTTGTAATCATGAAGAGGCTTTTTTTTCAAATAACCACAAATCACATCGAGAATAATATAAACACACTCACTGTTAATGGGGTCACATTTAATACAGAGGGGTGAAATTAGTAAAAAATCCGTCACACAGAAGCTGCGTAAACCAGCAGATTTCTCTCGCCATGTTTAACAATAGATAAATCTATATACTGGTAACACAACACCATCGCGAATATTAAGCAATAACTACAAACGATAATAAGAATCCTCCAGGCGGGAAGCACCTGAAACGTAAACAAACAGGTGTGCCAACTTCCCACAGGAAAGAAAAACAATTACTGAAATATATCAGAATATAACATATTAATTTTATTGAAAACTATTTACTGTATCTAGTACTGTAATTTGTAATGGATCAGAATAATTTTTATCTCAATCAGTCAAATTTTAATAATCTAAGAACTTAAGAAGGGGGGGGGGTCACCATAACATATTTACATTATTTCAAATAATAAAGGTTCTTGAAAACAATTTATGGTATTTAAGCTTCGAATAATGTGGTTTATTACATAACAGAGTATTGTTTATGTAACATAAAAGGGTTTTGCTGAAGGCTGAAAACTGAATAATGCAAATATCTCGGTTAATATTCAAGATAGAGAATAAATATGTATAACAATATTTATAGTACGTTTAATTTGTTATAAGATTGGTTCCATACAATAGTAGAGAATTGCAATATATAATTTTTACTCAATTCCATAGCGGACTGTATTATTCACTGAATATAATTCACAAACATGTAATCTTTTAAAAAAGATATAATAATAATATTAAATAAAATAAAAGGCTTGGACCACTGGATCCCTTGTAGTGGCAAACAAGGCCTTTCATAATATATTGGTTTTTGTTAATGTGAGATGAGCAGAAGTGAGTATTTATTCAAGGGTGAAAGAAAACAAAGATATTTTAAAAATTTCTTTCATTGACAATTTTTGTTTTGTTTTGGTTATTCAATTACAGGCAATAATCTTGTAGAAACACCTAAAGAGTTCATTTATCCAGAAATAAAAACGTGTCAATATGACTTCTTAATAGAAGGCGCAGAATTTAAGCCAGAGCGTAAGTATGAGTTTTCCTCTTATACTCTTTTGCCACTGGGGAGAGGGCCCACTGTACCCTATCCCTGAAAGCTACATAACTTCTAGTACCTCTAGTAAAATCACCCTTCACATTATAAAGACTAGTTGTGTAGCAATAAATTATTTTTAAAAAATGGTAGGTAGAGGCTTTATGCTTTACTCACTTCTTTAACAGCCGCAGAGTTCAAAAATCTGAATTTTTGGGTGGCATAGTTAGTTACACATACGCTATGTATTACAATTACTTTTCTAAGGATAATTGACATTTGTTGAAAACTGTATTTATATTTTGTTTGTTAATTACTATTTACGTCCAATTTATGCTACTATGGCTAATCGGGATGGGTTATCAACAGGTTACCACCCTTTTCTAGCCAGGGTGGGCCCAAGGAGTTTATTTAATGAGTCGGTCACTAAATAAATTTCTACTGCCCAGGGCGGGAATCGAATGTCTACCACGCGAGATTAAGACCTATGCCTTAACTTGCACGGCCAACCTGAGCCCCTGCATTTATATTATGCCCCAACTATTAATCCAAATCTTCTTTAATTAATAAATAAAAAACGCACAAATACTATCATGTTACAAAAATCTTAAGTTTTGAAAAAATGTAGCTGAAAGTTTTTTGTTTTCTGTTTTATGCCTACACATAAATAATTTATACATCATTATGAAAAGTATACATTTTTTTTATTTGATTGGGGCTCAGGTAAGCCATGTGAGTTAAAGCATTGACCTTAATCTCACATGATAAACTTAGAGTGGCGGGTTCGATTCCTGCCTGGGCAGAGGAATTTATTTAATGACGTAATTCATTAAATAAAATCCTTAGTCCCACCCTGGCTAGAAAAGTGTGCTAAACTGTAGATAACCATCCCAATTAGCCTTAGTTGTAAAAAGTGGGCGTTAATAAATAATTGTTTTTATTTGTCAGCTAAGATCTTTTACCCGGCACGGGGCCGGCTCTCCCCAAGGGCAGCAGTAAGCCCCCGCTGTGTAGCTCTTGGGTAGGGGAACCGTAGGAACAGTAGGTCATAAGTCGGCTTTGCTGTTCCGGGCCGGGGATCATTCCGGCCTTAATAGGGTAAGTTCTAGCGGCTTACTCAATGTGAACTACGGGCTGGGTGGAGTCCGGAGTGGAGGCTTGCCTTCACTGCCGGTCATAGACGTAGTGGTCGTGTGTTCAAAGCCCGAGGACATACAGGCCAGGAAACTGGTACTTGTGCTCACTCGTGTGGGAGCTGGTTAGTAGGTGACTGTCCCTTCCATAGGATCGCTAGACCATCGTAGCGAATCCTCAGTCACCAGTGAAGGGTTGGATAGGTGTAGGCTGGATTAAGGCCTCACGGCTAGGTGCCTCCTACATTGCTGCCACACTTCGAATGGGTACACAATATCAGCTAAGATCAATTCAGAAAATTGTCAAACATATTTCTTCCATACCTGTTAGTACTCTAACTGTAACATAACACAACTTCTATACTCATTCCTACATCAGGCTTATTATCACTTATATTGAAGTAAGAAAAGAGATAGGTCCAGAGAATGGTGGCTTACTTGTAGAGATTGAGTATGCTAATTAGATACTCAGGTTAGCTATGTGAGTAAAAGCGTTGCCTTTAATCTCACATGGTGATCCTAGAATGGTGAGTTCTTTTCCACCCTGGGCAAAGGAATTTATTTAGTGACGGAATTCATTAAATGAAATCCTTAGTCGCACCCTGGCTAGAAAAGGGTGGTAACTTGTAGATAATCCGTCCCAATTAGCCTGAGTTGCAGAAAGTGGACATTAATAAATAATTAAATTAATTAGAGTAACCTAGCTGAGATCCATGAGGCATGGTAAAAAATAATGGAGACTGAGGATTGATTATAACTACTTCATACTCTTTTGATCCTATAAAAAAATACAATGCTCTTAAGAGCCTTTTCATTTAGTTGTAATCATATTCAAACTTTGGGAAATGGAGAAGGAGGGAGAGGGAAGGTCCATGATTTTGAAAATTTTAGGTGTACTGATAATATATTGGCATGAATACCATTGAAAATATTAAGCTTGATGTTTTTGATGTCGACAAGAAGGGGGAAAGAATAATGTTAAGAATATCCTATTTTGGTTGATAAATAACATTTGGTTGATTGTAGATCTCACAATAATATTTCTCAATGCTTAGTTGCAAATAATCGTTTACTACTTCAGTGCTCAAAGAGCCTGGTAGCAGTCGATATACTCTAAATAATCTAAATAGAATATAGAAACATAATATCCTTAGTGTTTCCCTAAGAAAGATCCTACTATCAGATTTTAAGTTATATTATTGAAAGCTATGGAGCTAAAATAGAACTGAGTGGTGCTTAGAGGTACCAATAAATATGCTTTGTTTAATTTTACATATAGGCAATAAAACAGGTACTGTAATTCCATGCTTGACATTATTTTCCACTTAGATTTTCTTACAGCAACCCCTTCCTCTGTAACAATTCGTCTGATATTAACCAGACTTAGATCTTCATTCACTTATGTATCATTGAGTATGTGACATAAAATCTCCTTCATTAATTAATGTACCTATAGAGTAAAGGAGGGTTAATCTTCCACTACTTACATCCTACAGAGAGTTTGCAAGACCTATTTTCTACACAAGTTTTTTTCATCATGGTATGACCTGCTAAAAAGTAAAAAGGTCAAAAGCTGTTTTAAATGTATGGTTTGGATTTCAGATGTACGGATCTTGTACAGTGAGTATATGAGACTGACATTTCCAAATATAATAATGGGTTATAATGCTTTAGAAAGATTCGCCTCACACGCAGGCTGGCAGGAGAATCTTTGGAAAACTGCAGTAAGGTAAAAAAAAAAAAAAAAATTCAATCTCTTTTTACAAATGCATAGATCAATTTTAGTAGGATAATCCCCATAAATCGGCAATCCATTATTACAGAGGAGCTGACCTGAATGACAAGGGTGGAATATCATTCAAGGAATTACTTTATCTAATTTGTGTAGTAGAACCTGGATACAATCCAACAGGTATGGCAGGGGAAGCAAGGAGTAAGTTTATCTTCAGGTAATGCCTTAATAATAAAAATGTTATAACAATACAATTTTATCTTTTTTGTGGATTTCAGTAACAAAAGATCTTAATAATCAATATAGCAGTATTGTTTAGATTTTGGAACCTTTATTTCCTATATGAAGACAAAAGTTCTTCATGCAGATCCTGTGTTAACTATTTAGATTTCCCTACTGAATCTGCACTCTGTTCATGTCCTATAAGATTTTATTCTTAAATTTCTACTGGACTAGGCAACCTATGTAAACAGGACTTGAAATTTTAACTAGGCACAAAATGTTTATTGATACAGCTTCTTTAAGTGACAGTTGTATGAGTAGGAGAGACTAAAAACTGACAGCTAAAAAATACGAATAATGGTTAATATTAGTCAAAAAATTTATATAAAGAACAATAGTTGTAGGAAATCAAATGTAAAACAAAGTTGGAAACACTCATATTTAAAGTATAATAAGTATAACGATTTTTATAGAGATAATATTATATAGCTCCTCAAATTCTTGGTTTTAACAAATTTCAAAGGATCAGACCTCATTAAAAGAAATGAAAAACTGTTAATTATGAATTATATTCAAACCTCATATTCTCGTAGGTTTAATATAAAATTTAATGCACATATATATATATATATTGTTACGTTTATTACAAAATCAGTAATAAACGTGGATTATTAGAGTTCTTTTGGATTGCAAAATTAATCACACACAAGCTTCACAGTTTTTATCACTGCACAATTTATTTAACAATGCACTACACACTTGGTTAATTATTCTTAATTACTACTCACAGTATGCACTGATAGCTTCACTGTTCTTGTTATTACACAGTCCAATAACTCACTCCCGATTACTGAAGTTCACAAAAATACGGCACTGCACTGTCTTTTAGTTCGCGAAGTTAATGCACTGCACTGTCTTAAACACGGTACTATACTGTTCTTTACAGAGTCAAGGGACAACACCGTTCTTCACATAAATCACTTTACCGCACTGCACTGTCGCACTGATGATTACTTGAAGACAGCTGAGAACAAACTAAACTCGGTTTTTTTAAATTTTATTTTTGTTTTTTTATCTGTGTACCTAGTATGCCTTTGTCTAGGTCGGTTGGAATAGGTCTATCAAACCTATGGAGAAGTAGACAGTTTCCCTTTTCCTGAGCAGGGAGCTCTATTTCAAGGGAGGGTGGTGGAGGTGTTGAGTTCTAATAGAGCTTGGGATTGGAAATTCCCGGTGATGGGCGGTACCGGGAAAAAAAGCACAGTCTAAACTGTTGGACGAGTTGTACACGCTTATATAGAGGAGCGGCAACATCAGGGGAAACAGTCTCGAAGGTACTGGACTCTTTAGTCTGGAACAATCCTGGCTCCACTAAACACTACAGGCACCAATAGTCCTTCCTCGGTCGGCTCCTTTCATCTCCTTCGTACTTCCCAAATACGTGACTATCTCTGTTTAATTTTTCATGTATTTAATTTTCACAACAATATAATCTTTGAATAAATAAATTTGAAATCTATTAATAGAGCCATCGGAGAGCCAAATATTGTGTGAGTATTATTGAAATGAATAATTTAAAATCCTAATTGCAGATGTTTTGACGCCAATAGAAGCCTGAAGCTTTCACCAAAAGAGTTTTCAGAATTAATGACATGTCTTAGAAGCTACCAAAGCTCCACACCAAACAGTTTAGAAAGTGACATTGATCAAGGACTCAGGTAAACATTTTTAATTAATTTACTATATACGGTATCTTTGTTCCAAATCATCAGATCAAAAAATTGTATACAATATAATTTATAGATCTTTTTATGATAAACTAAGAAAGTACTTAAGAAATCATCTGTATCTCTAATAGGTATGTATATATTATTTTTGCCTTCCACTAAACCCCCTAGTCGATTTGATCAAAAGGCGATGTGCACAATCAAATGTTACAACAGTCCTAAATATGAAATCTCAACTTTCTTAAACTAGCCATTTTTTAGTTAAGTGATATAAGTGCATACAAACACACACATATCACTTTAATACTAGTCAAAATGGATTCATGCAGTTACTATTTTTCATTTACTTCATACAATAAAGTAAAACTCTCTCCAGATGGTAAGAAAAAAAAATAATAGAATAATGAGAAAACAACAGTCTATAATATATTTAAAATTCAATTTCTTTTACTGCATATTGTGAAAATAATGTTCAAATTAAATTCAGCTTCCAACTCTAACTAAATTCAATTTTCAATTCAGCTATAAGGATTGTGGTGTAGTGATTTGTGTTTTAGATATAGAACAGTGTGCTGTAATGAGAGTGAGCGAGCAGGGGCAAATACATGCAGACTAATTACAATTAAGCACTACTGAAAATGGGAGTGCATTGTATTGCTAGCTTTTAGAAGTTGAAGAGTTTTTGTGATATGCTAGTGCTACTCTGTCTGCTTGCCTTGGCCCCCAGCTGTATGTGTATTGTAATGTAATTAGTGTTGTCATAGTATAGGTATATATAGTATATATATATATATATATATATATATATGTATATATATAAATATAATTCTACTGTACGTGTATATGTCACTGAACTTCTCCTAAATGGCTGGATCATTTTGAATAAATTTTTTCGCATGCGTTTGGGCGATGCCCTGGATTGTTTAGATTCACAATTAATCCCAGCAGATGGAGCAGGAGTGGGAATTGTAAGAGAGGCCTATAATTAAAAATAGCGTTATTTCATTTCCTATTGGTTTTTCAGCAAATATGCACAGGATAAAAGTTGTTTATTTTGTTATTTAGAGTAACTTTTGTAATATTCACTTTCGTCGTATAACAAAGTATAAATGAGATATACACTAAAAAATTAAAGTGGGAGTCTACAATTTTATTGGACACTAAAGATTGAACCGAACTTAACAAAGCTCTATATGTAAATTAGCATTAATTCTTCCATGATTATAAGCTATATTAAATTTTTTAGGTCCAAACGGGAGTGGGGGTTATAAGGGAGGCCTGAATAAAAAATTTGCAATATTTCATTTTCTATTTGTTTTTAGGCAAACGTGCACATAACAAAAATTGTTTTTTGTATTATTAAAAATAGCTTTTGTTTTTAACATTTTTTCGTATAAGAATGTGTGAAGCAAGTAATTTGCATAGAAATATTGATATCTTCAACAATTCTTTCCAATATGCACATTATTTATTATAACAAATTGTTTTTTAGAAAAATTGATGTTATTTCAAAATAAAGAATAATGAAATTATTATATTATTTGTTTTTCATTTCATACTTTGTTTAATATCCTAATCGCTTGAAATAACATGCAGGACACACACATATATATATATATATATATATATATATATAAAGCGTAGATATAGGATAGTAGAGAAGTTAGCCTATATGAATTTATTTTATAAATATATGTTTTGTACCAACCAGCTGTGTGTGTGCCATTCCCAATAGCCAACATAAGAAGGATTTTAAGGGGAAAAATTGCTTGTTCAATCATACTGTAACCGTAAGGCTGTCAGTTAGGCCAGAACTGCCCACCATTCACCAGTGGTCTGTTGAAATGAAAAGTTCATCCATACAGCACCTATAGAATCCAGGTCATGCCCAGCATACTACTTCAGAATTTATGCATTTTTTCCTCCTATAATTTTACAAAGCTCCCAATTTATTAACCGTTTTGAGGAGGAGATTTGAAGTGTGGTATTAAAAAGTGTTTACTGAAGTGAAACAAATAATAATAATCCACAATTAATTTAATTTATTCATCTATTTATTCATTCCTTCGTTATTTTAGGTGTTTTCTTGATTCGGGGGTTGTTTTCTAATCATTCAAAAAAGTAAGGAGGTAAACTGACAACCAATATTCACCATCCGATGGGGTCTGATGACTATCCACATGATACCAATCGCCACTCACAAATCAGTTTGCTTGAACTCTAAATGAATAAATTTCATTCAATTACCACTTGCCTATACAGTCAGAACTTCTGGACTGTTCACACATAACTAACTACCTTACCAGTACTTGAATAGGTGCCATTATACTCCTTTACAAAACATAAAAAATTAGTTTAATTGATATTATTTTAATAATTGCAAGAATTATAAATAAATGGTACATTCAAAATTTCATATTGAAAATATATTTAAATATTCTATTACTAGCTAAGGTACCCGAATTCGTTTGAGGCTGAATGAAGATGGTATTTTTTTGGCAAGGCTTTACTTTCCAAAATATTTTGACATTTCCCCGTCCAAGTGTTTAGAATTTATAACCATCGTTGCTGTGGATTTGTGAATAATAAAATTATTTGTTATGTAAGGCTTCACTGTTATCTATATTTTTAGATTTCCTGTCTCGTGTGCATGTAGTTTTTTTTTTTATTACGTCATAGAATAAGACGAACGACTATAAAGAATTCATACTTTCTACGACTATGAAGAATTCATAGTCGTAGAAAGTATTCTATCTTCCAAACCATGTATGAATTAAAGTTCCTTTTCCTTGATATGGTACAAAGCCCAATGGTGACAGCTGTTTTAGATACGTCATAGCCGCTATTAAAAATACTCTTTTGTAAGTTTCAATTGTAAACTGTGTATTCATATTGATATACAGTAAAGTATATCATAATACATTAGCGGAGCAGAGTTAATAAATACCAGAAATAACTGGGTGCACCTCCCCAGCGTTCATCCTTTTAAGTTATTTATTTATGATAATTAAAGAAATTCACATTCCTGAGAATAACACTACATTGCTATAAGCATCAATTAACATGTAAACATAGACCAATATGAGATTGGAAGGGAAGCGGCAGAACTGATAGGACAAAGGAAGTTTCTCGACACCTCTTTAGGCTTAGTGCTGCCAAAGTGCTATTCATTTAGGATATCAATCCTGTAATACATTAAATTACATTAACAAATCTGATTACATTATTTTCACAATACAAAAACTGTATATAGGAAATTACATTATATAATAGTGTGTGCACAGACATAAAAAAAAGGTAGTGTTTTTATTGGTGACTTTGCCATAAAAGTTTGAAGAATATTTTCATTATGTGTTTTTCCTAATGTCATTTCCTTTAATTTCATGCATTATTTTTCAGGTCACTTGACCTTAAAAAGGGATCAGAAGTACCTCTTCAACATTTCCTACAGGCTACAAGTGTCAGGAAGTTTAAGGGCATAGACACAATGCTCAGATCTAAACGTAGCATAATATCGACATATGTTGCAAACGTTGTGTATGTTTCATTATATAATCACAAAATTCAAATAGTGGCTAGAATTAATAAAATTATTTTATTCATTTATTTCTATAAATATAATATATTTAAACGATATTATGAATTTATAGAACAAAAGGGGCGGCAATGACTCCAGGAAACATTGCTGAGAAGATTGCCACTAGCATGCAAGGTTGAATGTTCTATTTCTATTTATTTTTTTCTAAGGGAAATAAGCTATTGAGGACATACTCACATGTCTGATTTTCTAATAGATTTTCTTAAAAGACTCCTATATATTAATATGATTATTTTAATGAAACCTGTCACTCATCTGCTGAACACAACTGATTCCAGGTCCTCCTTGGTTAACGGGGAGTTCTACCTTAAGTTGATCACTCATTACATTAAACTCTGAACAAGGATCCCTTTAGCCTCACTCTGTACTGGCTAAAGGTCTATAATGCCAACCAATATATATATATATATATATATATATATATATATATATATATATATATATACAAAGTATTTTAACGATCTAGCAGTTGCAATTTTCAATTATGCATTTCAAAAATTCATATTTAAAATCTGGCTTGGAGGGGGGGAATCAGTAATTTAAAATATATCTGATATTATGTGTCAGATCAAAAAAGTGTT
Source organism: Riptortus pedestris (assembly GCA_019009955.1). Taxonomy (NCBI): domain Eukaryota; kingdom Metazoa; phylum Arthropoda; class Insecta; order Hemiptera; family Alydidae; genus Riptortus; species Riptortus pedestris. Next base: position 123,758,752 of record CM032231.1, read on the forward strand.
ATAGAGAATTCTTTTTAGAAATTTAATTGTCTATAAATGCTATTCTAGGTTTTTATTGTATCGAGGTCGGAACTAGCCCGCCAGTTCGAGAGCAGGTGCGCATTTCGGAAAATACAAACCTGTGCCTGCAGGGCCAGGGTTGTATTTTCCAAAGGGCACTTCAGTTAATTCAAAATTCACATCAAACAGTAATTGATAAATAGATGTACAGTTGAATTTGTTAAATTGCTCTGGATTTTAGCAGTTTCCCTTAAGGGAATATATATATATATATATATATATATATATATATATATATATATATATATATATATATATATTTGTCTGTTAACGCTCTAGCGGTCGCAATTTTTATTTGAACATTTTATGTAAAAAAACAGATCAAGTTCGTTAATGGCTGAAGTCGGACTAGGGGGAGGGGGGTTTAGAGGGGATTTTCGAAAATTTTGAAATATATTTGTTAGGACAAGTCGGATCGATAAATTGTATAGAACCAATCTTATTGTAAATTAAATTTACTATAAATATTGTTTTATACATTTATTCTCTACCTTGAATATTAACCGAGATATTTGCATTTTTATTAAGTGTCACGGACGAGCTATGGTCACTTCTATCCGTTTCCGCCAAAGCTAGTTAGGCCGTTTCCGTAGCTGTTCGGCACTCTTATGGAGATTTCTTTATTGTATAACTTTACGTGGGAAATCTGCTTAGTTTACTCTGCTCCTGCTTGACAGACTTTTTTTTATTTCTGGAAAAAGAAAAAAAGAATGCATCCAATAAATTGAAAATACATTCATTTCTGGAGGCTAACGAAGTATATGTTATTTTTAAGGAGCAAGTACTACAAAAGACACGGAATTCAAGCTGTCAAGCCGCCTAGCTAAGATTGCTTATGGTCGAGTAAATGAAACTATGATGTTGGACCTAGGAGACAGTAAGTATTTACAGACAGATGTATATTATTTCAGTATAAATCATTAGACTGAAAACCAAACCATGTTACAAACATTTCATTTTTTTAATTTTAAGCAATTATTCTAAAATTCTAGATAATTTACATTAAAAGTACTCATTTTATTTTTTTCTTTAATGATTTTGGAATGCAAGGTTCTAGGCAAGGGATGGATGATTAAATATTTTTCCTTTAGTTTTGTAGAAATCTTGAACCAAACTCATTCATTCATGAGTAGATATGGATGTATTAAGATTAGGATTAATATGATTTGGGCGATCAACAACAAGGTTATTATGCCCTTTATAGTAGGATAATGCTGTTTACAAGTCCCTGTTTTACTCTATGTCTTAAATAATATCAACTAATGTATTGTAAATACCGATCTTGTCATATCCTAAGGGTATTAAAATTACTAATTTTCTATACAATTATTTCATAACTAAATCTATAAATACATTTTTATTTATTTATATTTTTTAAATATGTGTGCTAGTAACACGAGTTACGTTGTACCTATTTACACTTCTTACTACTGACTTAATATTTTTAACTGCCTTTATATTTGGCCAATAATTAATGATTATTGTACATTTTTTAATACTGGCAATATACTTACTTATTCTATATAATAATAGTATATACACTTTTTTCATTATATATTATATTACATAAACATAATTTTCTCCCTTACAAGTACATATTTTCAACTGGCATTATAATTAGCCAATATTAGAATTAAATGACTTTTATTTTTAATGTATGCACTTTTTTTTTTTTTTTGCAAGTAATTAAAATCAATTTATCACACACTCATACTTCCCCTACTGCATTTTTTTTTTAAATATACAAATAAATATATAAAATCCAACTTGGATTATCAGAATTGCTGCAAGTCCACGGATCTAGCCTCCCTCATCTTCGCCTGCATTCTTGGAGCTCACCACCAAGTCTATAATACAGCTAGCCTAGCTTCCTAGTTTAAAGCCTGCAGGCTGAAGCTGTCATGTTAGCTAGAGCAGTCATTTCTTCTTCAGGTCCTTAACACGTTCACTGCTGCATCGGTCCCGGGGTCCGATGGTCATCTTGTCTATCAGGACGGGCCCCCTCTCCTTCAGTCCACTCCAAAAAGACGAAGGCTCTAGCAAGCTTATTATGAGAGATATTTTAACGGGGATGTTCATTAGTTGTAGACGACATCGGACGCCGGGGACTTCTCCTGGCTTTGCTGGTGCTACTTCTAGGTTTGGAGTACTGATTGCTCTGCTAATTCATTCATTTAGTTCACTTGAATTGTCAAGAAAATGCGATAACTTCGAAAACTATATCGGTCCCCGGGGTCCGATACAGGTTTTAACGTTAGGACAGGCATCGGACGCCGGGGACCAATGCAGTTACTGGTGGAGTAAATTGTATATAGACTGCAGCAGCGAACGTGTTAACTTGAAGTATCTCAATTGATTGACATTACTTTCCCCGCTTGGTAGGGCTATTTTTCTTCATTGTATTTGGTACTGTTATTGCTCTCTGTGGAGGTTGCTACTGATGGCGTCTCTTTCTTTTTATCCAATGAAATTAGTTTGCCTGGGTGGTATTATGTAAATATGGATGGTAACTATTGTTTTTTGAATTCTTCATGCCAATGATCTAAATGTCTCTCATCAAGATATTATTAGACCAAAATTCTCTTGTTGGCTACTGATTGACTAAGGTTACCTCTGTTTCGAAACATATGAAGTCTTTTCCATTTTATATGAACTGACAGCAAAAGAACTAATTATTTGCTTCTTTTTTTTGAACTCCCATATATTGAGTTATGACCTTATTCATTGGCAATTACACAAAGATAAGTAGATACTCAAATCAGCAATATCCTATTTTTAATTTATTGAAATTGCACTTTTCACAATTTTTACTCTCATTTAGACATTCTTAGCTATCCAAAAGCAAGAAGAATATCGAGACAACTTTCCGATGACTTGTACAACATGTCTTTTCCTGCTAACACAATTTTATATTTACTGAAATTCTTCACTTCACAATACGGTCATGATGAACAGACATCCTTTCAAGAGGAAAAGCAAAAGAGAAGATTTCATTGGGCATCTCAAGTAAGATCTGTATTCTTTTATAGCATTTATTCATTCTAAATATGATTCTTATTGTAATAGTAGCTATTAATGTTTTGATACCAATTGGTTGTATCCCTGTTATTTCCAAATGAACAAAATTTGATATTCCTAAAAAAGAGATAATGTATCTCAAGTTATTGACATTAGTTGAACATTCGATGCATTAGAACAAAATTTGTCCCTTGCAGACTACTGTTTTCCCAAAATTATTTCTGCCAGGGAAAGGATAAAAAGTAAATAAAAATGGGCGACTTAAATAAAAATACACTCTGAATAAATGTTTTCAGTTTGTCATATATTGCAAAAGAAGGAAGTGACTGCCAAGCATCGATATTTTTAGTGACTAAGTATCTGTACCTATATTTGAAATATATCAGATACATAATAGCTCTGATTCTCTAAATACATGGCAGAGTGCTTTAAAAAAGGATTATATTTTAAACAGCTGAAGCAGCTATTGAAAATAATTGGGATGTGCTGAGAAAGAACTGTTTGGAAGACCAATTAGTCTTTAATTAGGTGTCATAATAATATAGAATAAACTATGGAAAGAGTACTTATCATTAAACTCTCAGTGAACTAGAGTAATTGTAAAATGTGAAGTGATACAGGACCTGCGTTAACTAAGGAGATTTCCCTCGTACGTCACATATTTCCATTTATCTCAAAAAAGGAAATGTTCAATGAGAACAATATTTGGTATTTAGGCTTCAAATAAAGTGCTTCATAATGTAACAGTTTACAGTTAATATTACATGAGTAGGAGTGGGGCTGAAAACTGAAAATGTGAATATCTCAGTTCATAATCAACATAGTGAAATAACGTACATAACAACATTTATCGAACATGACATCAGCAATAAGATTGGTTCTATACAATATTTTGATCCAAAGCATAATAACAAAAATATTAAGATTTTTCGAATTTCCCTCCTTCCCACTGGTCGGATTTCAGCAGTTAACGATCTTCATCTTTAGTTTTCCATAAAATGTTTAATTATCGAATTTGGTAAAATTATTAATTATTAATAATTAATTATTTTATTTGGTGATCAAATAAAAATTGTGACAGCTAAAGTGTTAACAGACAAATAAATATATATAAATGAGGTCCGTTCAAAACTGTAATATATATTTACAGTTTTGAATGGACCTCATTTTCGTCATCTCCTGGGTAGGATCAATGGACATTCAAGAAAATTTTTCAAAAATCGCGTCCCGAGTATGACCTCAATAGCTGCTTTCCCTGAAGGGAAAACTGATAAAAGACTGTCTTGCAAGTGCTGTGAAAATTAAGCTGATTTCACTTATGCTGGAATGACTCACATTCTGAATAATGCCACCTCATATTGAATTCTGTTCTTCTCGCATAATAAAAAGCCTCAAACTTATGACTTAAAATTTATTGCTAGCCACAAGATTATGTTGGTAAAGTTACTTAAAATGAAAATGGCATAAATAGAAGAGGGCGTTAACTGAAGGCTGAAAATTCAGTTAATATTCCATTTGGAAAAGAGCTATAAGGAACGAAGACTGTAGAATATTATATTTACAACTTTGACAATTTAGCAATTCACTCATAATAACAGAGATATTATTATTTTACCCCTTCTTTAAAAATTCACTCCACTTTAACCACAAGTTTTCAACAACAACCTTAAATTCTTTATCTTAGTTTAGTCATGAAACTGTTAAATATAGTAGGAGGCTCAGGTTAGTCGTGTGAGTTAAAGTGCTGGCCTTAATTTCACATTGTAAACTTGAGTTTGATTTCCGCCTGGGCTCATCAGAATTTATTTAGTGACAAATTTATTAAATAAAATCCTTAGTTCCACCCTGGCTAGAAAAGTGCGCTACCTGTAGATGTCCCAAATAGCTTTTGTAGCATAAAGTGGACGAGAATAAATAATAGTTATAAATTTATTATGGTATTGACCTAATCCAAATAGGCCTAGAAAACGTATGTAAAATGTGGCATTTAAGCATTGAATTAGATGTTTCACATTTTATATATTATTAGCTAATGTGGGATTAGGATAAGTAGGATTTTGAGTTTTCTTAAGGCAAAGATAGTAACTCAAATAAATCCATTAATTTTAAAAACTACTTAAAAAATAGTAAGTTTGGTTAGGTTTTTTAATTTCTAGCTCTCTACACATAATTTTATTTCAATGCATTAAAAAACCTTTTACAGTCAGATTTTCAAAACTTTGTGAGCGTCTTAATAAAAGTATGTGAACAAGTTACAAAACTATTTGAGAATGAATCAAGGATGCTGCTTCTAGATTCTCCTCTTTACATTTTTGGTAATAACTTTTTAATAGACTGTAAAGTAATTCGCTTTTATATTTGTTTGATCATTACCCAACTGATTTCAGGAGATATACATGGGAATATTAGAGATATTACGTGTTTTGACAACTACCTGTGGCCACTGGGTATTAATTTACTGGGAGCAAAACTCCTTTTTCTAGGGGACTATGTTGACAGAGGGAGCTGTGGCTTAGAAGTTGTAGCCTTTTTATTTGCACAGAAAGTTCGGGCTCCAAATCAGGTATATTTAGTAAGAGGAAATCATGAAGTACGAAGTATCCAAAAAAATTTCACTTTCTACAGGTAAAGAAATAACTAGAACATTAAAAAACATTTACAGACAGCCAAAATCATTTCATGATTTGAGCATAGAAAATTTAAAAAAATAATGAATAAAAATTATATTTATTATTTTCCGAAAGTTATATCGTGTAGTTCAAGAACCTAGAGAGATGAGAATGAAGTAAGATGTCTTTATCAAAGCATCTCTTCTAAAGATCAGGCAAAACTTTTTTTGGCTTTTAAATGGTATTTAAGAAAGGCATTCCCATGTTATCTAAATCATAGAAAGAATAGACATTATATGCGTCTATGTACTAAGAGAGAAGTTATTGAGTAAATAACTTAAAATAAGTCCTTTTTTAAAGGTTTTTAAACAAGCACCCACTTTCTGGAATTCTCTATTTTATCCTTTGTAAGAACTCCAGGTAAACAAATGGAATTAAGGTGGATATCAGATGTTTTGGACAATTATAGATTAAAGTGAGAATTACTTGAATAGGAACGAGAAATTAGTAAAGGTCTGTCACTCAGGGGCTGCTAAACTAAGCAGATCTCCCTCGTGAAGTTTAACAATAGATAAATCTACATCCTAGTAACACAACACTACCATGAATATTAAGAGAATAAATATAAATGATAATAAGAAACCTTCCAACGGGAAGCATCTGAAATGTAAACAAACAGTTCTGGCAACTTCTTACCGGAAGAAAAACAATTACTATAATATATCTGAATATAGCGTATTAATTTGATCAAAAACTATTTACTATATCTAGTACTGTCATTTATAATGACTAAGACTAATTTTTATCTTAATCAATCAAATTTAAGTAGTCGAAAAACTTAAGAAGGGGGTCACCAGGACATATTTGCATGTATCTCGTATAATAAATGTCTCTTGAAAGTTATATTTGGTATTTAAGCTTCCAATGATGTGGTTTATTACATAACTGAGTATTGTTTATGCAACATGAGTAGAATTGGGGGTTTGCTGAAGGCTGAAAAATGCAAATTTCTCATTTAATATTCAAGATAGAGAATAAGTGTGTGTAAAAATATTTATAGTACATTTAATTTGCTATAAAATTGATTCTATACATTTTTTCGATCCAACGTATAGTAACGGAAATATTAGGAATTTTCGAAATTCTCCCCCCCCAAACCCCCTCCCCCTGGTCCAATTTTAGCCGTTAACGAACTTGACCTTCCTTTTTACATAAAATGACTAAATATCAAGTTTGGTAATGATTAAACAATAATTGCGACCGCTAGACCGGTAACAGACTCTTATATATATATATATATATATATATATATATATATATATATATATATATATATATATATATATATATATGTCTAGCGGTCGCAATTATTGTTTAATCATTACCAAACAAGAAATTAAGTCAATATATGTAAAAAAGGAAGGTCAAGTACGTTAACGGCTGAAATTGTACAAGCGTGAGGAGGGGGGGTTTGTGGGGGGGGGAGAATTTAGAAAATTCCTAATATTTCCGTTACCATACGTCAGATCAAAAAATTGTATAGAATCAATCTTATTGTAAATTAAATTTACTATAAATATTGTTATATACATTTATTCTCAATCTTGAATACTAACCGAGATATTTGCATTTTTGTTTATTGTGGGCCAATAATGGATGACTGAATTTCCCGCCAATAGCTACTTCGGCCATTAGCCGTAACTGTTGGGCTCTCCTATCGAGATTTCTCTATTTCATAACGTCATGTGGGAAATCTGCTTAGTTTATGCAGTCCCTGCATGACGGACTTTTCAAAAAAAATTCATTACAACTTCCAAAAATTCACTTCAACGAATGAAGTTATAAAACAAAAAAAATGTAGTCCTCACAAAAGAGTTAACCATTTATATTTTATGAGCATGATAATAATGGCCTGGGCAAAGGACTTTATTTAGTGACGAAATTCATTAAATAAATTCCTTAGTCCCACCCTGGCTAGAAAAGGGTGGTAACCTGTAGATAACCCATCCCAATTAGCCTTATTTGCAAAAAGTTGACGTTAATAATAAATTATTTTATTATTCTTTTAAAATAAATGTCTCACGATTACCTCAATAACTGATTTCCTCAGTTATAGAACTTATAAAATGAGAGTGGCGAGTTGATTCTCGCTTGAGCAAAGGAAATTATTTAGTGATGGAATTCATTATACAACATCCTAACTTCCACCCTGGCTAGAAAAGGGTGGTAACTTGTAGATAACCATCCCTATTAGCCTGAGTGGCAAAAAGTGGACGTTAATAAATAATAATAATAATAAAATGAATCAAGAGCAATATTTATTTATGGTTATTATCTTTTTCTGAGCACTGCTTTGTTTAAAGTCATATGAATATGCCTGTTCATATTAACAGGGCAATTAGTTTTCTGAGTTACCTTAGTTTTTTTTTTTTTGTTTTATTCTAGTGAATGCACAAAACGATGTGGCGAGCAACTAGGAAATCAAGTGTGGGAAGCAATAAATAAAGCCTTTGATTACATGCCTTTATCTGCTGTTATAGACAAATCGGTACAGTAGGCTTTTTTTTTTTTAATTTTTTAAATTCCTTTAAAGGAGAAAACCAACCATAACCCAAAGAATTAGCAGATGCTAAATTTAGTATTCCTACCTTTTGAATGCCAAAATTATTGATAAAAATGTTTTTGAAACTTTTGTTTTTGTTAGGAAGGCCTTTTATGTTCCCCTTCCTACCCTAACTATTTATACATTTTATATAGATGCCAGTAATTTTTAAATTTCACAAGTAATTTTTCATAAGCATTTGTAATGTCAGCTGAACATATAGTTTAATAAGGAATCATAGGTCTTGAGTATGATTTTCTGAGTTCAGAAATCAATTGATCAAACTAAGATTTAAAAAAAAAATCCGTCATGCAGGGGCTGCGGTAACTAAGCAGATTTCCCAAGTGCACCACATATTTGCATTTATCTCAAAACTTAAAAGTTCAATGAGAACAATATTTTGTAATTAAGCGTCAAATAAAATGCTTCATAACATATTAGAATATTGTTAATATGAGATGAGTGGAAGTAGGGCTTTACTGAAGATCAAAAACTAAAAAAATGCAAATATCTCAGTTAATAATCAAGATAGTGGTAAGATGTATATTACAACATTTATAGAACATTACATTTGCAATAAGATTGGTTCTATACAATTTTTTAACGGAAATATTAAGAATTTTCAAAATTCTCCCCCTCTAAACCCCCTCCTCTCCCCCTGGTCCAATTTCAGCCGTTAACGAACTTGATCTTTTTTTTTTTTTGTATAAAAAAAATATATGTCAAGTTTATAACGATAAGACAAAAATTGTGACCGATAGAGCGGTAACAGACAAATATATATATATATATATATATATATATATATATATGTATATATATATATATGTATGTATGTATATATATATATATATATATATATATATATATATATATATATATATATATATATATATATATATATATACAGTTTTGAACGGACCTCATATTCATCATCTCCTGGGTCGGATCGATGGACATTTGAAGAAAAATTTCGCGAAAACCACGTCATGAGTACGACCTCGATAGCTGATTTACTTTAAGGGAAATCTGCTAAAATACTCATTTTCAAGAATTATTATTATTATGAGTTTCTTATGTTTCCATTAAATATAGCCTCAATTTCAGATATTTTGCTGTCATGGAGGAATCCCACCACCTTGGAACTGCCCTTCTATAGAATTCATTAAAACAATTCCTCGCTACTTGCCCCAGCCTGAGAAAAATGCTATTGCATGGAATCTAATGTGGAATGATCCAGTCAGGTTGAGTATCCCATACATAATAATTAAATGCAATTAAATACAAAAAATACATCAGAATTTTTATAATGACTGCAGATTCATATCTCCACTCATATGGCTTTTGTTTTGTCACCTCATCTCTTCAATGTTAGAAATTTTTAATTTAACTAGCGGACTCGACAGACGTTGTCCTGCATGATATTTCAAGTGATTAGGATATTAACTTTAATAGTATTATGTTTAAAACAAAAGCTACTTTTAATAACACAAAAAATATCATTTGTTATGTGCACGTTTGCCTAAAAACATATAGAAAATGAATAACACAAATTTTTTATTCAGGCCTTCCTTTTAACCCCCACTCCCACTCAAACCTAAAAAATTTAATATAGCTTATAACCATGGAAGAATTGATGCTAATTTACATATAGAGTTTTTTTAAGTTTGGTTAATCGTTAGTGCCCGATAAAATTGTTGGCTTCCACTTTAATTTTTTAGTGTATATCTCGTTTATACTTTGTTACACATCAAAAGTGAATATAACAAAAGTTAATCTAAATAAAAAAATAAACAACTTTTATCCTGTGCATATTTGCCAAAAAACCAATGAATAGGTAACAAAATATCGCTATTTTTAATTTTATGCCTCCCTTACAACCCCCACTCCTGCTCCATCTGCCGGGCTGATTTGGGAATCTAAACCATCCAGGGTGTCACCCAAACGCATACAAAAAAAATTCATTCAAATTGGTCCAGCCGTTTAGGAAGAGTTCATTGACATACACACGTACAGTAGAATTATATATATAAAGATATAAATTTGTAATGATATTCATACTACTCATATTAAATAAAAAAATAATAGTAATAATAAAAATAATAGTAAAAAAAATAACAGTTATAATACCTTGAGGAAGGTCGCTTATTATCGCTATAATCCTCAAAAATTTTTGGAAAAAGATAATATAAAGAAGTATTGGGACAAAGCGATGATAACTGACCATACTGTGCATCATAACAAACCGGATATTCTCATTATTGACATTGCAGTACCCAATGATGAGAATATTAAAAAATCCCATGCCGAAAAATTAAGAAAATATCAAGAATTGGCTATCAAGCTCAAAGAGGTATACAAACTGAAATCTGCCATAGTTACGCCTATTATAGTAAGTTCAAATGGACTCGTGCCAAAAACAACAATAGCAGGCACCAAGAATTTAAATCTGCCAACAACAATTATAAAAGAAGCACAACAAGGGGTACTTCTTGATACTCCCAGAATCGTGTGAAAAATTTTAAATTCTCCATAACATGTCACAATCACAAACTCCGTATCGGTTGGATTTTCCCCCGATATAGATTTTATTCCAGTTTTACTGAGTATAAACCTCCCCCATAATAATATTCCTGATATATATGATAATAGAAGAACATACCAACTGAGTTCATATATTAAACTTAAAAAAGAGACTGCAATATCAGCAAGTACTCTTCACATATTTATACAAGTTAAAATTTTCTCAGTTAAGCTTGGTAAATACTTGATCTCTACTGAGAGTAATTTGACCAAATGTTGCAAGGCGGAACTCCCGGAGAATGGGACAAAAGTGAGAGGAGTATTGGGTTCTTGGAGGTCTCTCAGCTAGCAGTTGGTGGTGTCATCGCTAGTACAATGCTTCTTGTACAAGTTGAGAGTTTCTGTTCTAGTTCTGGATATAAATATGATATTGTGGAGTTTGTTTACTTTAGTATGTTCTATTACTTGGGAGTGAAAGGAGGGCTCTTTGTGTAAATCGTGAAATTTGTGCTATAGCAAGGTTTTGTTTAAATTTATCAATTTCTATTGACCAGGGGCTCAGGTTGGCCATGTGAGTTAAAGCGTTGACCTTAATTTCACATGGTAAACCTAGAGTGGCGAGTTCGATTCCCACCTGGGCAAAAGGAATTTATTTAGTGACAGAATTCATTAAATAAAGTCCTTAGTCCCACCCTGGCTAGAAAAGGGTGCTTACCTGTAGATAACCTGTCCCGATTAGACTAAGTTGCATAAAGTGGACGTTAATAAATAATAATAAAATATTAACCAATTGCATCTGTAATATCTTTACAATTTTGTTTTTCTTACTGATTGGTGTTTTTAAAAATTAACCTGTGTGAAGGTTTACTGTTTGACAGATTTCAGCTATTTTAGCAGATTTCCCTTGAGTGAAATCAGCTATTGAGGTTGTACCCATGACGGAATTTTCGAATTTTTCCTTCAAATGTCCATCGATCCTACCTAGGAGATGACGAAAAAGTCCGTCATGCAGGGGCTGCGTAAACTAAGCAGATTTCCCACGTGAAGTTTTACAATAGAGGAATTTCACGAAAGCCGAGCAGTGAATGAAACGACCGAACTAGCTTTTGGCGGGAAAGTCACTTCGTCCGTTAGCCGCCCAGATTTAATAAAAATGGAAATATCTCGGTTAATATTCAAGATAGAGAATAAATGTATATAACAATATTTATAGTAAATTTAATTTGCAATAAGATTGATTCTGTACAATTTTTCGATCCGACTATAGTAACGGAGATATTCCGAATTTTCGAAAATCCTCCCTCTAAACCCCCCTCCCACTGGTCCGATTTCAGCCGTTAACGGACTTGATCTTTCTTTTTACATAAAACGACTAAATACCGAGTTTGGTAACGATCAAACAAAAATTGCGACCGCTAGAGCGGTAACGGTGTGAAAAAAGTGTAATGAATCAATCTTATTCAAAATTAAATGGACTATAAATAATGTTATATACATTTATTCTCTATCTTGAATATTAACCAAGATATTTGCATTTGTATTGTGTGTGTGGTCGGCAGGAGTCGGCTATGTTCGGGACTTTCCGCCGAGAGCTAGGGCGGCCGTTTCCGTAACTCTTCGTCCCCTCGTGAATAGGTTTAGAGATTCCTTACTACTACTGTTGTTATTAGACAGATTTCTCTATTGTAAAACTTCACGTGGGAAATCTGCTTAGTTTATGCAGTCGCTACGTGACGGACTTTATTATTGTACCAGGATAATTTCTTCTTAACCTTGCTCGTGTGTGTCTACTCACAAGTTTCTAAACTCCCATATTGTCATGCACACCTTAATAACTGTTTAATTCAAGTATGAATGTTGTTTTAAGTATTCTTTTATTCCGTATTTCAACCTCATCTAGAGCAATACCTCATACTTTTTTTAGAGAGAATCAGATAAATGAAGCATTACAAATGGAACTGATTTCAAATAATGGTTTTGCAAAAAATAAAAGACGAGGTACCGGTCATGTATTTGATTTCTCTGCACTAGAAAAGTTTTTGAATGTGAATAATCTTTCATATGTAATAAGAGCTCATGAAGCACAAGATCAAGGATATCAGGTGAAATGATTATCATAAAACTTCTGTTATTTTCACAATTATAATGATGATAATTATGTAATTAATTTATTATTAACTGTATCATTTAAAAACATTCCCTCATAATTTAATGCTTATTCCTTTGGGTAGAATAGTTTGTATTGTTACGAAATATACATTAGTCTACTTGAGGGATTTTGTTATTATTTGAAAATGCATCCCTACAAAAGATAGGCGCTATGGTGGGAATCTAGAACCTTCTAGACGACGTGTCCCAGCTCCAACCAATCAACAGGCGAATTGGTGCATCAAAAAAGTCCGTCACGCAGGGGCTGCTTAAACTAAGCAGATTTCTCAAGTGAAGTTTAAAAATAAATAAATCTACATACCAGTAACACAATACCACTGTGAATTTTAAGTGGATAAATACAAACGATAATAAGAAACCTTCCGACAGGAAGCATCTGATATGTAAACAAACAGTTCTGCCAACTACTTACCAGAAAGAAAAACAATTACTGTAATATATCTGAATATAACGTATTAATTTGATTGAAAACTATTTACTATATCTAGTACTGTACTTTATAAAGAATTAGAATAATTTTTATCTCAATCAATCAAATTTAAGTAGTCCAAAAACTTAAGAAGAAGCACCAAAACATATTTGCATGTATCGCGTATAATAAATGTCTCTTGAAAACAATATTATGTATTTAAGCTTCGAATGATGTGGTTTATTACTTAACCGAGTATTGTTTCTGTAACAGGAGTAGAAGTCGGGGTTTGCTGAAGGCTGAAAACTGCAAGTAACTTGGTTAATATGTAATATAGGGAATAAATGTATATAACAATATTTATAGTACATTTAATTTGCAATAAGATTGATTCAATACACTTTTCGATCCGGAATGGAGATATCTCGAATTTTCAAAATTCTCCCCCTCTAAACCCCCCCCCTCTCCTGGTCCCATTTCAGCCATAAAGAACTTGATCTTTCTTTTTACATAAAACGACTAAATATTGAGTTTGGTAACGATTAAACAATAATTGCAACTGCTTGAGTGGTAACAGACAAGTATATATATATATATGTTTTGAATATGTCATATACATATATATATATATATATATATATATATATATATATATATATATATATATGTTCTGAATGGACCTCAATTTCATCTCCTGGGTAGGGTCGATGGAGATTTGAAGAAAAATTTCCAATATCACGTCATGAGTATGACCTTAAGGAAAATCTGCTAAAATTGCTGTCCCTCCTACACTATATAATATATGGTTTTAATTATCTACAAATATTAGAAGGAAGAATGTTAGTGAAATATCTTTTCAAATGAATTAATATTTATTACTGATTTTTGGATTGTATAAATTTTGTACTATTAATTTTTCAGGTTCATCACAAAGGGAAGATAATTACAGTGTTTTCTTCTTCATACTATAATGGTGGGTCAAACAGTGCAGCTTGTCTTCTAGTAAAACTTGGGAGTTTAAAATTAATGCAAATCAATACAAATGAGTTCCATTTTTAAAAATCTTAATTTATACTAGTGCTTATATCTTTTTTATTGTTTTTTTTTTTTGTTTTGTTTAGCCATATATACATATATTTTCTATCATTATTCCTGCTGTTGGAATTGGTGTAGTAATGTAAAGCCAAGTCTCAACTCTGGCGTTCATCGTTGTTTTAAATTATTGAATAAAATACTTACCTCAAATTCATTACTTACAATAAAATTGATTGATTGCCTGATTTCAGGAGTAAAATACAGGGTCTTTCGAAAAGAATGAACTGATTTCATTGAGCTATATCTTATTAACAGACAGTAATACAAGATTGTAATAAAGACACATTTATTTAGCCGGTGTTGAAGTTTTATGGTGTCATCATCATCATCATCATCATGTTCCATTTCCAGCATCGCTTGCATGATGTCTTCTTGTATTACTGACTGTTAGTAAGATATAGTTTAATGAAATCGCTTCATTCTTTTTGAAAGACCCTGTATTCTCTCTATGGAACTAAATTTACTATTTTTAACTGGTTTATTTAAATTGGGCAGACATTTGTTCCATTTGTATTAGGTAATATTGTTTATATCCTGAAGAGGCTTCATATAAAGTGAATCATGATGATGCAAATAATAAATGTGCTAAAGAAAACTGAGGATTTCCAATCAAATGACATTCAGACATTCAATTCATATTTGAATGTGGTAGAGTCACAACATTCACTACACTTTAATATACTATTAAGTATTACTTTTTAGTAGACTTTCAACCCCAATTTATAGTACCCAGATAAAAATTAAAACCAAAGAATGTACTTTATATTTAATTTGGTGATTTAAAACTCACTTCAAGACTGTCTTAAATTTATTTATTTATTACAATATACCTCATCTACTATTGCCATTAGCGGTAGATGGATCTATAGTTCTTGGAACAAACAAGTAACAGTTAAAAATCCAAAAAGCCTTTTTATGTCTTCTTCATCGTCTCCAAGGAGTTCTTTTAGGTTCGGTTTAAGGTTCAAAGCTCTTCTTGGAAGATCATATTTCTTACAATTGAGGGGAAGATGTGAGACGGTAAGATGGACATTACAACAATCGCAGGTTGGTGAGAATAAGCCCTTCAATAAATAACTATGTGTTAATTTTGTGTGTCCAATTTGGACACAGGCAAGAACATTCTCCTCTTCGGATTTTTCTACTTGCAGTATTCCAACGCTCGGTAATTTCTTTGATTTGTCGCAGTTTATTGTCGTGCTTTTTCGACCAGTCTGATTTCCACCTTTGAAATATGAGCTTTTATGAAATATGGGGAGATGAAGATTACTTAGTTCCATCTTCTCGAACACTACAAGCTTCCAAATCTGCCATTGCATTAACCTCCAGACTGAAATGTGAGGGAACCCAAACAAGTGATATGTTTTTTTTTTTTTTTCTGAGTTTTGTATTTGACCTTTTACCAGGTCTGTGAGGTAACATCGGGTTGGCAAGACTTTGGAGTGAGCTGTATGAGTTCATAGCTTGTCTTAAATATTTAACGGATGGGGGGGGGGGGAATTTATAACACAATAATGTGATAGTCTCTAATTCCCAAGGATTTTATTTTTCAATCCAGTGATAACTTTATTTCTAGCATCAACCTACTCAATTTTTATTATTCACTTTTTAACAGGTAGCATTCTTTTTTACTCCATTTTTGATTAAATTTAACTTATTATTAGCATAATAATATAGAAAATAAACAAATCCAACATGGAAGTTTTAATTGGGGTAAGTGAAAGCAAATGTCTTATTAAGGCTATGGAAAAAAAAAGAGTGAAACTTCTTGGACATATCATAAGGCACAATGACTTCATTACAAATATATTTGAAGGTAAAGTTTCTCTAGGGGAAGTGGGATGGTTAGAATGTCCTATTTTCAGGACAAACATCTTATCGATTTTTATATTTTTAGTAATATAAAAACCGTATCTTCCGAAAGAACACAATGGTGCAACTTCAAGGCATAGCCTTTAGATCATGGTGACTACAGAAAAATAAAATGTATGAAAACCCTTAAGGTATTTAAGGTATAAATCTAAAAACTCATTTTCTAAAATTTATGGAATTCCTACTTTCTTTGATGAACTATTCCATCTATTTATCCTTAGTAGACAAAATATTTGTTAAATATTTGTTTGTTTGGAAACGAAATATGACGATTTTTCATTTCATGCCTCCCTAACAACCCCTACTCCTGTTCGCCTCAGAGAGTATTAATATAGCCTAAAGTCTTAAGTTGGGTTAGTAGTAACATACATACCAAGTTTCATAAAATTCGGCTCAGCCGTTTACGATTCTATGTAGGACATACAGACAAATATTCATTTACAAATATATAGATTGTCCATGCATTTTCTGATTCATGTAATCAGGATTGACATTGAAGTCATCTCACGAATCCCCAAGGACTCAAGGGATGTAAGCCTTCTTTGGTAGAGTTAATATGAATTTTCAATCATTACTTCATCACAAAAATTTCCCATTTTCAAGGAGTAGGATCACTTGATCATATGCTCTTACTTGAATGTAGACTAATCTAATCTATTGCAAGGGAATTCCGAGTATCATGTTAAGAATCTTTGTGTGAAAGCAGGGCAAGAAATAAAAAAAAAATTGAATTAATGAACATTTATTATAGCATCTTTATGTTTATTATCAATTGAATATTAACATCTTGTTTATTACATTACATTCAACATTTTTTTTTTAAAAAAAAGAAATGATAATCCATTATAACCCTGAATGAAAACCACTCTTGGAGTATGGTAACATATATTTGGTTTAAGTAATTTTTAACAATAGAATTACATCCATTCTTAACCTAGTACATATTAATTTACAATTGACTACTCACTATCACAAACTTAAATGTTACTTTGGAGTAAACATTGCTTAGTTTTATCTATTCTCAATATTATCTTACTCAGTGCAAGTATGGAGGGGTAAGTTCTCTTTATTAGTGATAAAAGTATTGCTGTTTTAATTGAACAGTTAATTTGCAGCATTTATTTTACTAATCTATTCCAATATAATATAATGAGGGGTTTTTAAATAAGGTTAAAGTAAAGTACAAAATTCAAATTAAATTACTTTCTTCCTTCAAAACAATTATATGAGGGTATTCCTTTGTTGTGTTGTACTGTTTCGACTGAGAGCACAGTAGAAAATAAGGTTCTATCTCCTGAGTGAAAAAATAAAAAAATCTGATTTTATGGATAAAAATAAATAGTCTTACAAGTAGCAATAAATAAAAAAAGAGGAATAATTTATAAACTTTATGTAATATAAATTTAACAGCAGTTTAAGTAACATTTACACACCTACAAATCAAGCACTATTCTGCTATGTATGAGTTCATCCAAATTAAATTGACAGATAAATGAAAAACCAAGAGGCAAACAATTAACACATTTATCTAAAATGTGGAAAGCGGGAGAGAAAATCATTCGAAGCTCTTGTCTTATTCTAAAACACACATCTACTACAGTTATTAGGTAATACTGATAACAAATTTCTAAAATAAATGTCATAGTTTTAACACAGACAACATTTTTTTTTTTTTACATCTAAACATCAAGACACATTTATTATTATTTCTATGGAATTAAAATAAACAGAAAAAATATTTTTTAATAAAAAAAGTTGTTGAAGCATAATCAAATAAATAGCTCGAGTCTCATCAAAATTAATATAAAGAATATTACATATTTTAATTTATGGAAATCACTTATTTTTTAACTTACAATAATTCAAACTTACTTCATAATTAGAATGTATCTGAGCAGCTTAAACAAGTTCAGTTTAATCATTTAGATTACTTTTAACAAAGACAAATGTTTCTTCTCATTAATCACCTTTAATACATCCCAGGACACAATACATTACTAAACTTTATTCCATACTAAACAGTATAAAGAGAGTTATGAATCCTACCTCTTGGTCTTACATTTCTTACAAACAAATATACCTATTAACCACGCCAACCCAGCTTTATCAACAATCCCTCATAGAGAACATTTATTACTCAAACAAGAAATAAATTTAATCAAACTTAAACATAATATATATTTACACATTTTGATTTGGCGCTAGACCAAATTTTAAGGGGATCGGGAGAGGAATGAGGAGAACGGTAAGGTCCTTCCTTTGGATTCGAGAAAAAATGGGATTTTATTTTTGTTAGGATGTCGAGGGGGGAGAGGGTATTGGGGTTTGAGAGCTAATCTAAGACTGTTGCTAGCAGCCTTTGACTAGTTAAGGGGTTGGAGATGTCACGAAGAGCTTAGCAGTTGGCCTGGAGGAGAAGGCGAGCTAAACGCCAGACCCTGGTCCAGCCTAGAGCTCCTGCCGGCACTGAAGATTCCTGCCATTGCCACTTCACTGGTCGAGCTGGGCTCTCAGTTCCAGCGGGCTTCTGTGGTGAAGTTGTTGGTGAAGTCATTTTCTGAAACAAAATAATAAAAATTATTCATATTTATTATTTCTCACTGTGTTATAGATAAATATGAAAAGTGTCTTTTGCTCGTAACATTTTTTTTTTATTTATTTAAATGAGTTCCGCAATACCAGCGATTTACTCATTGCTATTAAAAAAGCGAAATGCAAAAAAAAAAAAAAATAATAAACCAGAAACGAAAAAAGAGTGAACTATGACAAGCGGTGGTTTTTGAAACGGGTTATTGGCATGCCAGGGTCTTATATGAACCAAACGATATTGAAAACATCAGGGTGATGAAAATAATATAAAAGAAAATGTAACTATAGAAGGAGGGGAGGAGGAAACATTAAATAAATAAAAAAAAATAAGGAAATGGGATAACCAAAAAAATAAATAAAATTAAAGTGTATACACCCTGCTAATGTAGGAAATAAGTGAAAAGTAGTGTGTAGAAATTGTAGATTATAGTGTGTTATATATGTTAATGTCTTTTAGATGTTTAATGACTGAGTCTATGTAATTACTGTTATCGGTCAAAAGTTCCTGTAAGTCATGTGGAATGTCTAAATTGTCTCTTCGTCGACAATTAGTTAATATGTGATGTACAGTTAAAGTTTTGTTATTGCTCATAAGATTTTAACTCTTAAAGCAATTATAATGATCAAACAAAATCTATAATGCACTCAATAAGACTGATAACAAAGCGTATCAATAAACTAAAATTGCATGTTATATATTTAGAGGGGTATTAAAATTATTAACAAAATTTAATTAATTAATTATTAAATAGCAATTGTTTAAAAAATTTATTCTTGAAATTTGAACAAATTTTATAATAAACGTCTTATAAAAGTATAGGGGCTCAGGTTAGCCATGTGAGTTAAAGCATTGATCTCACATGGTAAACCTAGAGTGGCCAGTTCGATTCCCACTTGGGCAAAGGTTTTATCTAGTGGCGGAATTCATTAAATAAAATCCTTAGTCCCACCCTGGCTAGAAAAGGGTGGTAACCTGTAGATAACACTTCCCAATTAGCCTTAGTTGCAAAAAGTGGGCGTCAATAAATAATTAATTAATAATTATAAAAGTATAAGTGTTATTTCTTAGTATGTAAAGAAATTAATTGAAAAATATAATACTAATAATTTTTTTATGGAAAACAAAAATATTGTATGTTAACATATAATAGAAATAAATACATTTCATTCTTGTAGAAAAGAGTAGTAACTTAATAATCTATTTTAATTAGCCTTAGTTAACCAAGTCAATTAAGGTCTAGGTCTTTTTCTCACATTTACAGACAGGAAAATGGACAGACAGGACATTATTTAACAAGATTTAAAATTCAAGACAATGGCAAATGCACGTGTGACTCACAGACAACACAACTTTTTACATATACTTTATGACTGTTCAACAGTTAATCAAAACAGATCAAATTTAATAATGAACATAATTTTAAAAGGAGGTAATTGTCCAGAACCACCTCATATATTTAATAAATATAATAGACTGCTTATAAAGTTTATCAAAAGTATAGATATGGATGTAGCAAAAATACATTAGAATGTAAAGTTGTTTTGAGGAATGAGAATTATAATTCAATATATTTACCTTACATAGACTCGCAAATTAAACATCGGTTTAACTTTCATTGATTTTTTTTTTTTCATATTCATTTCATTTATTAATTTTATTTGTAATTATCTTACTTATTTTAATATTTTATTTTATTATTATTATTTTTTATATTATATTTGATTAGATGGTTGATTAACGTGTATATATTGTAAAATAAAAATGTATTTAAACATAATCATACATGTAATATGCTATGTGGCAATGGAACATGTATTCAAATTAATAACTACTCATAGGGTTACTATGAGGAAAAAAAACATACCGGTTTTCAAATAATAAGAATTGATTTGAAACAATTAGTTCAGTGTCTTTTGCATTTGACATTTGATTTTACATTGACATTTATTTGATTTTTTTTAATGTTCAGTTTTTGCTACTATGGCTAATTGGGATGAGTTATCTACAGGTTTTCTACCCGGGATGGGACAAAATGTTTAATTTAATGAGTCCATCAGTAAATTAATTCCTTTTGCGCAGACAGAAATCATACTCACCACTCTAGGTTTGCCACGTGAGATTAAGGACAAGGCCTTAACTCACATGGCCAACACGAGCCCCTTAATTAAATTTAATATCATTTGATTTTAAGCCTTCCTATATTTTTCTTAAGATCAAGTCAAATCATCTCCAATGTCTGCATAATTTTTTTTTCTATAATTAATCAGTGTGGGGCTACACCTATAGTTGATTACCGATAGTCAAACAATTAAATGAAGCCGTAAGGATATTGTGAAAGTTATTTATTTATTTGAAGAGCTCCGCAACTAGGCGATGTCGCTCAGTACCATTTATTTGAATTCTCTAAATTAAAATTTTAAAATAAAGAAAAAATGTTTTGTGAAAGTTATTGTCACTATAAAACTGTTCAAAAATATTAAAAGATATAAAAAAAAAAAAAACATAAAAATGAATTAATTATAAAGGGTTAAAGCATAAAAACTAAAATCAATGCTACAATATGAGTCAGAGTTGGGCAAAATTGTAATTACAATTACAAGTTATATTAGTTGAAATATAGTTACAATTACAATTACTAATATAATTAGTTATTGATAATGGGCAACTATATTTTTCAACTAAAGTAATTGTAATTGATATTTCAAAACTACAGTTTGTAGTTGAGAAAATCAGTAGTTCCAAAAACAACTACAGTTAGTAATTGTAACTGTAGTTGCAACTACAGTTACTTGGGTAGTTACTTTAAAGATCTATGTGAAACACTGACTGAAGAGGTTGAGGCTGTTAAGAAATAACTACATCCAATGTCTTTATATTCAAAAGTTTATTATTTTACATATAGTATTATAATAACTGAAAATAATTTTAATGCAAATAAATGAAAACTAACGAAAATAACATGTAAATTCCTTTTTATATTTTCCCCCGTTGAATGAAATTAAATAATACTTTAAAATTTAAACAAATTAGCCATTAAAATTAGTCTTAACTCTGAATTTTTGTCAGATAGGCTATTAGGTTTTGGGGTTTTTGCCATCCAGGGAAAATAAAATAATCGCTCTACTGCTCTGCTCCTAAAAATAAGGAGTTCTCGTCCTCACTATCACTTTCACTGCCGCTTATTGTAATTTGTTTCAAAAATCTTTTGGAGGACTGGTGATGGATATAGATGAGAGACTGGAGTGCCCTGCAACAGGACAAGAGGCGATCGCCGTAACTAGAGAGTGGTGATAGGAGCATCCACCTTCAGTTCTTCTGACATATTCTGTCTGACCATATTCTGTGCACCAATTGGACATGCCTCGTCTCAGATGAGCCATTCATCACCTCCACAATTGTAAATATTTATATAGAGGCGATCAAAATATGTTCACTCTTTGAAACGGAAAATACAACTAATTGTCCTGATGTAGTTGTAATTATTACTCAATAACTACATTTACAATTACAACTACTAATTGTAATTATTTTTATAACTACTTTTAATTTCAACAAGTAGTTGGATCTAAGAATACCAACTACAATTAATGTAATTGCAACTACAGTTACCAAGTACATTTTTGTAACTGTAGTTGCAATTACATAACTAGTATTTATTAGTTGAAAAAGTAGTTAATTTCAAAAGTATTTAATTACTGCCCAACTCTGGTATGAGTGATGAGAGCCAGCCAAGCATGCTATTTTTTTCATTTATTTTTTTTTAAGGGAGTATATCTTTCATGTTGATAGAGAGAAAAAAAAACAGTTTCTAATAATAACTCTGTTTAATATATCTAACACATCTCGGTTACCTTTTCATAATTAAGGACTCAGTAAGGTATGTGAAACCTAGGCAACAGACCATAAACGAGTGTTCAATTTCACAACCAACCACTGGAACTTTACAGTCAAGAGTCAGAACATGATTACATCAGGGTGAAGCAACTCACTTCTATAAGAATTCTCACTCAATTGTATTATTCTGCACAATTTATTTTTTTTTTTGGGCTGATAGAAGACAAAAAATATCCCTTGAAATAATGATTTCTTTAAAATTTTGTTTCTTGAAAATACCAAGGTCACTTAAATAAAATTAATTCCAAATAGTATATCCATTAAATGATGACTTTAGAAACTCATTTTTTAAAAAAATCATTTGCTGTATAATTGTGTGCACCCTCTCTGTAGTATCAAGTAATTGCTTTCTTACAATTTATTTAAATTAAACTCAGTAAGTTTTGTCTGATTTTTTATTTAAACTCAGCTGGGATACATTTTTTTTTTTTTACATTTCTGAAAATAAATGGATTATTTAGTTCTTCCAATTCTCCAATATTTATAATATGGCGGAAACAATGATTATATTAATTAGTTTCTAGAAAACTGCAATTCCATTATAAATTAGTTTAACTGCTTATATTTTGGGTAAATCAGTGGAGCCTATGTAGTATAAAATATATTCGTATTAATCAAATCCTGCCTTCCTAGGTGAGTAAAGAATTACAGAATTTAAACATAAAAGTATTAGCAGGTTTCCCTTAAAGGAAATCCGCTATTGAGGTCGTACTCATGACGCGATTTCCAAAATTTTTCTCCAAATGTCCATCGATCCTATACAGGATATGACGAAAATGAGGTCGTTCAAAACTATATATATATCTTTGTCTGTTACTGCTCAGCGGTCACAATTATTGTTTCATCATTACCACACTCGATATTTAGTCGTTTTATGTAAAAAGAAAGATCAAGTTCGTTAATGGCTGAAATCGGACCAGGGGGAGGAGGGGGTTTAGAGGGGAGGAATTTCGAAAAATCGAAATATGTCTGTTACTATACGTCGGATCGAAAAAATTGTATAGAAACAATCTTGTTGCAAATTATACGTTAAAAGTTATACACTAAAAAAACAATTTTATATTGCCCAAAAGACTCAACCGAACTAAATGATGTAACCGTATGTGATTTGGTATTAATAACTCCCTGATTAAAAGCTATATAAAAATTTCGAGGTACGAAGAGGAGTGGCGGTTATAGCGGAGGTCTGAAATATAAAATCGTAATATTTCGTAACATATCCATTTTTCGGCAAAAGTGCATATAACAAAAGGCGTTTGCTTTGTTATTTAAAGTAACTTTTGTAATATGAACTTTTGTCGTATAGCGAGGTTTGATTGAGGTATACACGAAAAACTACAGAAGGGGTCAACAATGTTATAGGACGTGAAAGACTAAATCGAAATCAATGAAACTCCTTATTTTCGACTATAATAACATGATAATCAATGATTATGTTATGAATAAAAAAAGGATACATGCACAGGAAACGGGTAATATAAAAATATTGTGTATTCTGTAGAATTAAGCACATAACAAATACTTTCATTATTAACATATCCCCAGCACGCCGGACTGCGGTGTAAATCCTAAGTATTGAGACGGGAAAATGTAAAAATATTGTGCAAAGTAAAGCCCAATAAAAAATACCATTATCATTCAGCCTCAAATGATTTCCCGAGCGAAGCCGGGGTGAAGAAATTTTTCGAAACTCGCGTCATGAGTACGACCTCAATAGCTGATTTCCCTTAAGGGAAATCTGCTAAAAAATAAAATAAAGGTTATTCGTATGATCGACTACAGTTACACAATATCCTACTTTACCCAAAAATGGCCACAAAATATCCGGATCTAGTTTTCAATATATATATGTTACTGTAAAACCCCGGAGTGTGTTAAATCCTAAGATTTAGCGGTAAATCTTAGGATTTACCAGAAGCGTTGGTTTGTCTTTCAAATCGGACTTTAGCCAGTAAATCTTAGGATTTCCCAAGAGGCTCGGTAAAAGCTAGAATTATCTCAATCAGGATGCGTCTTTCGGACTTTTACCAACAGATTTTGGTAAATCCTAACATTTCCAAGCGTCTGTTGGTAAAAGTTGGAATAAAGGTTATTTGAAATGAAAATTTTAGAATAACCTTTATTATTATTTGTTATAGCATGAAAGAAAATTGTGGCACTTTAAATTGCACTTCATATTAGCTAACTTGCACAAACATTTCTTATTTGAATATTTTTTTAAGCAGTTGCATTTTATTAAACCCTGGCCAACAACCAATGACTGTTGACGAACTGTGGTGCGAAGACTTATCTCTTCGTCGGGCACTTCATCAGGAGACATGAAAATGAGGTAGGGGGGAGTATCCCTGTCCCCACTTCTCTTCACTGGACATTTACCAATGAGCCTTGGGAAATACACACATTTACCAAACAGCATTGGTGAAAGTACGAAATCTCACATTTATTTAATGTTTTTCGGGCATTTACCAAGCCAGACGGTAAATCCGGGGATTGACCAACTGCCAAGCGGTAAAAGCTCGAATTTCATCTAGATTTCGAACTTTAACCAGTGCTCTTGGTAAATCCTGACATTTACCACTCTTCGGGGTTTTACAGTAACATATATATAAAAGCTATCATTGTTAAAGTATAAATAATTGGGGGAGGGGCTAGGAAAATGGTTAAGGGTAGAAGATTATTTTTCATGATTTGGTAATCTTTTTGCCGGCCTAAATCCCAAAGCAGGATCCTTTTTTACCAGATCAGATAATACATAAGCAATATGGCAGAGATCCAACTTCTTATTTCTGGGCTCTTGGGAAAAGCAGTAAATATAGCCACAGAATGCAATCTATGCAGTTCCTAATGCACATCCTTCTGTCTCTACTTTTTCCCGGAGCCTTGGCTCAAATCCAAGAGTTCTACAATTCCAAAATATCTCACACAATCTTCAACTACTTGCACTTGGGCGGAATTCCCTTTTGTGAAATCAGCATTTGAGATTTTACTCATGACGCATAAGGTTTTAGGTATATGCCTTCAAATGTAAACTGATTTTACTTAGTATATGACTAAAAAATAAAGCCCTTATAAATATATTATCTACACAGACACACAAAGAATAAAAGACCATCACGCCGGAGCTGCGTAAACTAAGGAGATTTCCCGCGAAGTTTAATAATAGATAAATGTACATACCGGTAACACAACACCACCGTGAATACTAAGTGAATAAATAGAAACGTTAATAAGAAACCTCCCGACGGAAAGCATCTGAAGTCTAAACAAACAGTTTTGCCGACTTCTTACTGGAAAGAAAAACAATTACTGTGTTACATCTGAATATAACCTATTAATTTGATTGAAAACTATTTACTATATCTAGTATTGTAATTTGTAACGAATCAGAATAATTTTTATCTCACAATATTTGGTATTTAAGCTATCTTGAGGATGTGGTTTATTACATAACCGAGTAACGATCAAACAAAAATTGTGACCGCTAGAGCTTTAACCGACAAATATATATATATATATATATATATATATATATATATATATATATATATACTAGCTGAGATACCCGGCTTCGCTCGGGAATTCATTTGGGGCTGAAAGTTCGTGGTATATTTTTGGCAAGGCTTTACTTTGCACAATATTATGACATTTACCCGTCCCAGTGTTTAGGGTTAACACCCGTCGTTTATGTGGATTTGTTAATAATAAAATTATTTTTTTATGTAAGACTTCACTGTTCTGCATATTGTCATATTTCCCGTTTCCTGTGCATTATGCATAGATTTGAATTATTAATGAGAAAATATTGACATACATTTGAATAAATTTTTTCATTTGAGGTACCTGGTAGTTCATATTGAAAAGAAATGTTGAGAAAATTTCTCTAAATAACAAATTAAAGAACTTTTGTTATTTGCATATTTTCCGAAACCCCAATAGGAAATCACTATTTTAATTTCAGGCCTCCCTTACAACTCCCACTCCTGCCCGTCCCTAGAAATAGTATGGCTTATTATAAGGAAGGCGTTAGTACTAATTCAAATACCGAGTTTGGTTTAGTTCGGTTGAGTCTTTTGTGCCAAATAAAATTGTGGACTCCCTCTATAGTTTTTAGAGTATAACTCATTTATACTTCCGTATACGGCAAAAGTGAATATAACAAAAGTTACTCTAAATTACACAATAAACAACTTTTGTTATGTTCATATATGCCGAAAAACCAATAAGAAACGTAATATGGCTATTTTTAATTTCTGGCTTCCCCTATAACCCCCACTCCTGCCCGTCCCTAGAAATGTTGGCATGGCTTGTTATAATGAAAGCGTTAGTGCTAATACACATACCGAGTTTTATTTAGTTTGGTTGATTCTTTTGTGCCATATAAAATAGTTCACTTCCTCTATAGGTTTTAGCGTATATCTCGTTTATAACTCGGTATACGACGAAAGTGTATATAACAAAAGTTACTCTAAATAACAAAATAAAAAACTTTTGTTATGTGCATATTTGCCGAAAAACCAATAGGAATCGAAGTATCGCTATTTTTAATTTCTGGCTTCCCTTATAACCCCCACTCCTGTTCGTCTCAGAGGATATTAATATAGCCTAAAGTCTAAGTTAGGTTAGTAGTAATATACACCAAGTTTCATAAAATTCGGTTCAGCCGTTTATGCGTGAAAAGGTAACAAACAAACAAACAGACACCAAAGAAACAAAATTTATGGTGTCTATGACATGTGAAACGAAAAGTTATCGTGAAATTTCGTGAAAAAAATCAAAGTACAGACAGAGGTTACAATTTTATATATATATATATATATATATATCTTTATATATATATATATATATATATATATATATATATATAGATATATCAATTGATCAATAGCTGATTTCCCTTAAGGGAAATCTGCTAAAAGGTAGCTTGCGACTTTGGTTTATGTTACATAATTCGATATTTAAACATTATATAGAAAACTGAAGAGTATAATTCGTTAATGGGGCAAAACTGAACCAGTAGGAGTGGGGGGGGGGGGAGGTGTGGTAACACTTTACATATTTCCGTAAATAATATATGTTTTCTTTTTCATTGATCAAATTATTTACCATATCTGTTATTTATACATTTCCTGTTAACTGGGATAAATATTAATTTCACGTTAACCTATTGTTATATTAACCCATTAAAGCCCACTGTTACCAATCGGTAACGCTCTGAGCTGTCCTGACAGGAGTCTCTCCCTCCTTCCCTTGCCCTAGCTTATGTCTGCAAAACATGTCTAGAGGAGTCACCCCTTACTTCTGGAAGGTGTTCATTCTTTTTCTTTCATTTGGAGTGCAACAGTGATAGAAGCAAGATGACTGAAAATATTGACCTCGATCTTTTGAAACAAATTATAAGGTAAGTACCAATGCTATTATTTTTAAATTATGAAAATGAGATATATTTACTCCTAAACAGTTTCTTCTTTGATACAATATTTTACCAAAAGTTTCCTATAGAAATAAATGCATATAGGAATGCATTTATGTATGCGTTACCATACGGTAACACTAGGCTATTATACCCCCTGTATTTTTCAGCCCTGATTTGACACTCCAGGAAGCTATAGATATTCTTCTGGAGCAGATTCCTGCTGAACAATACCCAGATGCAGTTTTTGTAGAACCACCAGAGCCTGCAGTAGTCACTGATGAAGAGTCAGGGGGTGAAGAAGACATTCCAGACATAAGGCACCTGGGAGGAAAGCAGCTTCTGGCTCCAGCAGAGATTGTGTTTCCATCAAATGACAGAATTGGCGGGGTAGGAAATAGTGAAGAAAGTGAGGTAAGTCCCTCAATAATTTCCTCCGGCCTGCCTTCTAGAGACTTTGGCCAATGGATTTTAAATCGTATAAAAAAAGGGAAGCCAACTCCAAAATTTATCAAAGGGGATTTGCAATTGACACATAAGGAAAAAATGCCAGAAAATGTCAATACCTTTGAAAATAAGTCTTCTGTGGAAATATTTGAGCATTTTTTCTCTGATGAAGTTTTTGAACATTTAGTTCAAGAAACAAATAAATATTCCCGATTTAAAAATTCTGACATTTCACTGATTTCAAATGCTTCTTAGGGTTTTTACTTTTAAGTGGCTACAATAGTTTACCTTTCAAAAGGCATTACTGGGATTATTAGTGCTGATATGAATAATACAATGGTTTCCAATGCTATGAGACGTAACAGAATGTTTTCAATATATACATTGTGCAGATAATACTTGCGTTGATTATCAAGACAAAGCATGGAAGCTGAGACCACTAATGAATATCATAAAAAAAAAAAATTGTTTCAAAAACTTTTCACCGACAAATTTTCATTTGAATTATGATGAAAGCATGGTCAAATTTTTTGGAAGATGTACAATGAAGCGATTTCTTCCGGGAAAGCCAATTCGCTTTCAGGAGGGAAATCGCGAGTTGTTACCTAACAAAATTTGCTACTCCGCGACTGCATCCTGGACCTTCCGGAAGACAGCCTTCATCAGCTAGGGTCCCTGCTGGAACTAGTTTTGACAACCAAGATCATTTTTGTCCACACTCCTGAGAAGAAACGACGAAATTGTGAGGGAGAAAAATGTAAATCCCATGTTCGTACCATGTGTAGTGCAAAGTGGGCTTATGCATAGACTGTTTTTCTGTATTTCACAAATATTGATAATTTAAATTTTAAATATATGTAAATATCATTTAATACATGTTAAGTTAATTTCAAAATACCATTGACATATTTTTTCAATAAATCCATTCTTACTTTCATTTTAGGCATATTTTCAAACCCAGGTGGCAGAATAACCCACTGTTACCATATGGTAACACCAAGTTATGGGTATTAATTAAGTGGACGTTAATAAATAATAATAATAATTAAGTCCAATAATTTTTTTAATATTTTTTTCATGTATTGAAGACCATAAATAAACGAAATATAGAAAATAAAATTAAAAAGTTGGCAGAAAATAGTTATGGGCCTTAATGGGTTAACTTAGCGACGGGCGCGAGTACGATTTTTTAGCAGATTTCCCTTAAGGGCTATTGAGGTTGTATTGATAACGCGATTTTTGACACATTTTCTCAAATTTTCATCGATCCTACCAAGGCTAAAAATTATTATATTCGTCTATTATCGCTAGAGCGGTCGCAATTTTTTTTAACCGTTGCCAAATTCGAGATTTAAGCGTTTTATGTACTGAAGAAAGATCAAGTTCGTTAACGGCTGAAATCAGACTGTGATGAATTTAGAAAATTCAAAATATCTTTGTTATTAAACGTCCGATCGAAAAATTGTATAGAACCAATCTTATTGAACATTGAAAGATCTATAAATGTTGTTCTATAAATATTTTCCGTATAATGAGTATTAACCGAGATATTTGGATTTTATAATTTTCAGCTTTCAGTACAACCCCACTCCCACTCGTGTCATAATAATAAGTTGTTGCATCATGAACCACTTCATTACAAGGTTAAATACCAAATATTGCGTTCATTGAACTTTTACTTTGTGAGATATATGCAAATATGTTCTGTTGACCCCCCCTTACGGTCTTTAGTTCTCGGATTACATAACATTTGAGCGATTGAGAAAACATATTCTGATTCATTATAAAGGTCCGCAGATTTCCCACGTAAAGTTATACAATAGAGAAATGTCCATACGAATGCCGATCAGTTACGAAAACGACCGAACTAGCTTTCGGTGGGAACCATAGCTCGTCCGTTACACTTAATAAAAATGCAAATATCTCGGTTAATATTCAAGATAGAGAATAAATATACATAACAATATTTATAGTAAATTTAATTTGCAATAAGATTGGTTATATACACTTTTTCGATCCCATACATAATAATGGAGATATTTTGAATTTTCGTAAATCCCTCCTCTAAACCCCCCCTCCCTCTAGTCCGATTTTAGCCATTAACGAACTTGATCTGTCGTTTTACATAAAACGGTTAAATATCGAGTTTCGTAACGATCAAACAAAAATTGCGACCGCTAGAGCGTTAACAGAAATATATATATATATATCCCAGTGTTTAGGATTGATACCCATCTTTGCCGTGGATTTGCTAATAATAGAATTATTTGTTCGATAAGGCTTCACAGTCTTCGATATTTTTATATTTCCCGTCTCTTATACATGTAAATATGGTGAATTTTTATTTCAGGCCTCCCTTATAACCCCCCTCCCGTTCGAACCTAAAAATTTTAATATAACTTATAATCATGAAAGAATTAATGCTAATTGACATATCGAGTTTTGGTAAGTTCCGTTCAGCCGTTAGTGCCCGCTAAAGTTTTAACGTATAACTCATTTATACTTAGTTATACGACAAAAGTGTATATAACAAAAGTTACTCCAAATAATAAAATAAACAACTTTTGTTATGTTTATATTTGCGGAAAAACCAATAGGAAACGAAATATCGCTATTTTTAATTTCAGGCTTCCCTTATAACCCCCACTCCTGCCCGTCCATAGAAATGTTGGTATGGCTTATTATAATGAAGGCCTCACTGCTAATACACATACCGAGTTTTATTTAGTTCGGTTGAGTCTTTTTTGGCATATAATATTGTTGACTCCCGCTATAATTTTTAGCGTATAAGGCCTTTATAATTAGGTATACGACAAAAGTGTATATAACAAACGTTACTCTAAATAACAAAATAAACAACTTTTGTTATGTTCATATTTGCCGAAAAACCAATAGAAAACGAAATATCGATATTTTTAATTTCAGGCTTCCCTTATAACCCCCACTCCTGTTCGTCTCAGAGAAAATTAATATAGCCTAAAGTCTAAGTTGGGTTAGTAGTAATATACATACCAAGTTTCATAAAATTCGGTTCAGCCGTTTATGCGTGAAAAGGTAACAAACAAACAAACAAACAAACAAACAAACATACACGAAAGAAACAAAATGCAGATATGGTGTCTATGACATGTGAAACGAAAAGTTATCGTGAAATTTCGCGAAAAAAATCAATGTACAGACAGAGGTTACAATTTTATATATATAAGACTAGCTGAGATACCCGGCTTCGCTCGGGAATTCATTTGGGGCTGAATGTTGGTGGTATATTTTTGGCAAGGCTTTACTTTGCACAATATTATGACATTTACCCGTCCCAGTGTTTAGGGTTAACACCCGTCGTTTATGTGGATTTGTTAATAATAAAATTATTTTTTATGCAAGACTTCACTGTTCTGCATATTGTCATATTTCCCGTTTCCTGTGCATTATGCATAGATTTGAATTATTAATGAGAAAATATTGACATACATTAGAATAAATTTTTTCATTTGAGGTACCTGGTAGTTCATATTGAAAAGAAGTGTTTAGAAAATTTCTCTAAATAACAAATTAAAGAACTTTTGTTATTTGCATATTTGCCGAAACCCCAATAGGAAATCACTATTTTAATTTCAGGCCTCCTTTACAACTCCCACTCCTGCCCGTCCCTAGAAATAGTATGGCTTATTATAAGGAAGGCGTTAGTGCTAATTCAAATACCGAGTTTGGTTTAGTTCGGTTGAGTCTTTTGTGCCAATAAAATTGTGGACTCCCGCTATAGGTTTTAGCGTATAACTCATTTATACTTCCGTTTACGGCAAAAGTGCATGTAACAAAAGTTACTCTAAATAACAAAACAAATAACTTTTGTTATGTGCATATTTGTTGAAAAAGCAATAGGAAACGAAATATCACTATTTTTAATTTCAAGCCTTCCATATAACCCCCACTCCTGCCCTTCCCTAGAAATGTTAGTATGGCTTATTATAAGGAAGGCGTTAGTACTAATTCAAATACCGAGTTTGGTTTAGTTCGGTTGAGTCTTTTGTGCCAAATAAAATTGTGGACTCCCTCTATAGTTTTTAGAGTATAACTCATTTATACTTCCGTATACGGCAAAAGTGAAAATAACAAAAGTTACTCTAAATTACACAATAAACAACTTCTGTTATGTTCATATATGCAGAAAAACCAATAAGAAACGAAATATCGCTATTTTTAATTTCTGGCTTCCCTTATAACCCCCACTCCTGCCCGTCCCTAGAAATGTTGGCATGGCTTGTTATAATGAAAGCGTTAGTGCTAATACACATACCGAGTTTTATTTAGTTTGGTTGATTCTTTTGTGCCATATAAAATAGTTCACTTCCTCTATAGGTTTTTGCGTATATCTCGTTTATAACTCGGTATACGACAAAAGTGTATATAACAAAAGTTACTCTAAATAACAAAATAAACAACTTCTGTTATGTCCATATTTGCCGAAAAACCAATAGGAATCGAAATATCGCTATTTTTAAGTTCTGGCTTCCCTTATAACCCCCACTCCTGTTCGTCTCAGAGGATATTAATATAGCCTAAAGTCTAAGTTGGGTTAGTAGTAATATACATACCAAGTTTCATAAAATTCGGTTTAGCTGTTTATGCGTGAAAAGGTAACAAACAAACAAACAAACAAATAAACAAACAAACAAACAGACACCAAAGAAACAAAATGCAGTTATGGTGTCTATGACATGTGAAACGAAAAGTTATCGTGAAATTTCGCGAAAAAAATCAATGTACAGACAGAGGTTACAATTTTTATATATATATATATATATATATATATATATATATATATATATATATATATATATATACTAGCTCAGATACCCGGCTTCGCCCGGGAATTCATTTGAGACTGAATGGTGATGGTATTTTTTAGCAGGCTTTACATTGCACAATATTTTGACATTTACCCGTCCCAGTGTTTAGGATTGATACCCGTCGTTGCCGGTGATTTGCTAATAATAGAATTATTTGTTCGATAATTCTTCACAGTCTTCGATATTTTTATATTTCCCGTCTCATACATGTAAATATGGTGAATTTTTATTTCAGGCCTCCCTTATAACCCCCCTCCCGTTCGAACCTAAAAATTTTAATATAACTTATAATTATGGAAGAATTAATGCTAATTGACATACCGAGTTTTGTTAAGTTCGGTTCAGCCGTTAGTGCCCGCTAAAGGTTTAACGTATAACTCATTTATACTTAGGTATACGGCAAAAGTGCATATAGCAAACGTTACTCTAAATAAAAAAATAAACAACTTTTGTTATGTGCATATTTTCTGAAAAAGCAATAGGAAACGAAATATCGCTATTTTTAATTTCAGGCCTCCCTTATAACCCCCACTCCTGCCCGTCCCTAGAAATGTTAGTATGGCTTATTATAAGGAAATCGTTGGTATTAATTCACATAGCGAGTTTGATTTAGTTCGGAAGAGTCTTTTGTGCCAAATAAAATTGTGGACTCCCGCAATAGTTTTTAGCGGATAACTCATTTATACTTCCGTATACGGCAAAAGTGCGTATAATAAAAGTTACTCTAAATTACAAAATAAACAACTTTTGATATGTTTATATTTGCGGAAAAACCAATAGGAAACGAAATATCGCTATTTTTAATTTCAGGCTTCCCTTATAACCCCTACTCCTGCCCGTCCATAGAAATGTTGGTATGGCTTATTATAATGAAAGCCTCACTGCTAATACACATACCGAGTTTTACTTAGTTCGGTTGAGTCTTTTTTGGCAAATAATATTGTTGACTCCCGCTATAATTTTTAGGGTATAACGCATTTAAACTTCTTTATACGACAAAAGTGTATATAACAAAAGTTACTCTAAATAACAAAATAAACAACTTTTGTTATGTGCATATTTGCCGAAAAACCAATAGAAAACGAAATATCGCTATTTTTAATTTCAGGCTTCCCTTATAACCCCACTCCTGTTCGTCTCAGAGAAAATTAATATAGCCTAAAGTCTAAGTTGGGTTAGTAGTAATATACATACCAAGTTTCATAAAATTCGGTTCAGCCGTTTATGCGTGAAAAGGTAACAAACAAACAAACAAACAAACAAACAAACAACCAAACAAACAAACAAACATACACGAAAGAAACAAAATGCAGATATGGTGTCTATGACATGTGAAACAAAAAGTTATCGTGAAATTTCGCGGAAAAAATCAATGTACAGACAGAGGTTACAATTTTATATATATATAGATATATCAGGTGAAAGCTTCTTCTAACTTTACCTGTCGTTTCTAACCTTACCTTACCTTTGTTACTTTGTGAGATATCTGCAAATACGTTCTGTTGACCCCCCCCCCTTCCGGTCTTTAGTTCTCGGATTACTAAAATATGAGCGATTGAGATAAAAATTATTCTGTTTCTTTA
This sequence comes from Riptortus pedestris, assembly GCA_019009955.1. Classification (NCBI taxonomy): domain Eukaryota; kingdom Metazoa; phylum Arthropoda; class Insecta; order Hemiptera; family Alydidae; genus Riptortus; species Riptortus pedestris. The sequence continues at coordinate 123,793,880 of CM032231.1, forward strand.
TAAATTACAGTATTAGGTATAATAAACAGTAAAATTGGGGCTCAGGTTAGCCATGCGACTTAAAGCGTTCACCTTAATCTCACATGGTAAACCTAAAGTGGCGAGTTTCATTCCCGCCTGGGCAAAGGAAATTATTTAGTAACGGAATTCATTAAATAACATCCTAAGTCCTACCATAGCTAGAAAAGGATGGTAACCTATAGATAGCCCGTCCCAGTCAGCCTTAGTTGCAAAAAGCGGACGTTAATAAATAATAATAATAACAGTAAAATTTAATCTGTTATGTTCAGATATATTTCAGTAATTGTTTTCTTTCTGGTGAAGAATATTTCTATCTATCTACTCAGCTGTGAGGGTTTGGCTGACCTGTTTGTTTACAATTCATATGCTCTTCGTTGGGAGGTTGTTAAAATTGACTGAAAGATTTATCATTACGGATTGTATTTATTCACTTAATATTCAGGGTGGTGCTAGGTGTTACCAGTGTGTTGATTTATCTATTGTAGAACTTCTCGTGGGAAATCTGCTCAGTCTGCGCAGCGCCTTCGGACTATTAGCAGATTTCCCTTGAGGGAAATCAGCTGTTGAGGTCGTACTCATGACGCGATTTTCGAAAAAATTCTTCAAGTGTCCATCTGTCCTACCCAGGAGATGACGAAAATGAGGTCCGTTCAAAATTATATATATATATATATATATATATATATATATATATATATATATATATATATATATATATTTGTCTGTTAACGCTCTAGCGGTCTCAATTTTTGTTTGATCGTTACGAAACTCGATATTTAACTGTTTTATGTAAAAAGACAGATCACGTTCGTTAATGGCTGAAATCGGACCAGAGGGAGGGGGGGGGGCGGGTTTAGAGGTGGGATTTTCGAAAATTCAAAATATCTCCGTTATTATGCATCGGATCGAAAAATTGTATATAACCAATCTTATTGCAAATTAAATTTACTATAAATATTGTTATATACGTTTATTCTCTATCTTGAATATTAACCGAGATATTTGTATTTTTCAGTTTTCAGCTATGAGCAAACCGCCACTTCTACTCATGTAACATAAACAATACTCTGCTACATTATAAATCACATTATTCGAAGTTTAAATACCAAAAATTGTATTCAAGAGACCTTTATTATACGAGATACATGCAAATATGTCCTGGCGACTCCCCCCTCCCCCCCATCTTAAAGTTTTGGACTACTAAAATTTTATTGATTGAGATAACAATTATTCTGACTCATTATTAATTACAGTACTAGATATAGTAAATAGTTCTCAACAAAATTAATGTGTTATATTCTGATATATTTCAGTAATTTTAGTTTTTCTTTCCGGTGTGAGGCGGGCAGGCCCGTTTGTTTACATTTCTAACCTAACGCTTCCTGTCGGCAGGTTATTGAAATTGGATGAAACATTTCTTATTTCCGTTTGTATTTATTCACGGTGTTGTTGTGTTAGCAGTATGTATATTTATCTATTATTAAACTTCACGAGGGAAATCTGCTTAGTTTACGCAGCACCTGCGTGACGGACTTTATTTTTTTTCAAGAGTCGTATTACAGTTCCTCTAATTTTGAAGTTAAAATAAAACCTTTTGAGATATATTACAGAGCGAGGCAGTCTAGAGGAAGAGAAGAGCTAGCCGACTCGTTATGTAGACGTTGTCTTATTTATTTGTTGGTAACAGACCGAGAGCTGGCCACAATCCAACATATACCCACTCTCTCTTTCATTACTCCTTAGCCACATAAGCTTCTATGATATATTATAGTATTCGATTTGAAGAAAGGCCTCACCGTCTCATCATACGATAATTATAGCATTCCCTTTACAAATGACTCACTTACACCAGAAATACTCTATTATTTCTGGAATCGCCTCGAACCCATCATCTTTTCTTATTTAGCCCAATGGAACTTTGTTACTCCGTACAACGAACACGAGGGAAGAGCTTATAGGGAAACTACAAAGCAGATTTCCCACGTAAAGTTCTGCAATAGATAAATCTATATACTGGTAACACCACCATGAATGCTCAGTAAATCTACAATAAAAGTTAATAATCTCTGCAACGGAAAGTGGCTGAATTGTAAACAAAGAGACTAGCCAACCTCCTAGCGCTGCATAGATAGACCGGAAAGACAAACAATTAATGAAATATATAAATTTTATTTAAAACAATTTACTAAAGCAACTAGTGTAATTTGTAATGAATCAGAATCAGTTTTATCTTAATCACTCAAATTTTAGAAATCCATAAAAAGAAGAAGGGGGGGGGGGTCAACAGAACATATTTGCATATATCTCACAATGTAAAAGTTCAATGAAAACAATATTTCATAATATATTCAGGCTTCAATTAATATGTTTTATTATATAACAGAGCATTGTTTAGGTAACACTAGTAGAATTGGGGGTTTACTGAAGGCTGAAAACTGAGAAATTCAAATACTTCGGTTAATGTTCAAGATAGATAATAAATGCAATATGGCAATATTTATATTGCATTTAATTTTCAATAAGATTGATTCTATACACATTTTCGATCCGACTTACAGTAACGGAGATATTTCGAATTTTTAAAATTCTCCCCCTCTAACCCCTCCCCTCCCGCTGGTCCGGTTTCAGCTGTTAACGAACATGATCTTTCTTTTTTTAATAAAACGACTAAATATGGAGCAAGGTAACGATCAAACAAAAATTGCGACCGCTAGAGCGGTAACAGACAAATATATAGATAAATTTATATATATTGTAAACTGACTGAAAGATTTCTCATTACCGTTTTAGCAGATTTCCCTTAAGGGAAATCAGCTATTGAGGTCGTACTCATGACCAAAAGTCCATCGATCCTACCTAGTAGATAATGAAAATGAGGTCCGTTCAAAACTGTATATATATATATATATATATATATATATAGTTATATATATATATTTTTATATATATATACAATTTTGAACGGACCTCATTTTCGTCATCTCCTAGGTAGGATCGATGGACTTTTGAAGAAATATTTCGAAATTGCGTCATGAGTACGACTTCAATCAGTGATTTCCCTTAAGGGCAATCTGCTAACATTAACATAAAAGAATATAATATATTCTTTTACTGAAAACTATGTACTATACCTCGTACTGTAATTTATAATGAATCAGAATAATATTTATCTCAATCAAAAAATTTTAGTAGTTCAAGATTTTAAGATGGGGGAGGGGTCCCCACAAAATATTTGCATATATTTTGTATAATAAAGGTTTCTCGAATACAATATTTGGTATTTAATTTAGCAGAGATATTTCGGATTTTCGAAATTTCCCCTCTAAGCCCCCTCCCCAAACTATTTGATATTCAAACATTAATTTATGTTGTTTTCCTTATGGGAAATCTGCTAAAAGTAATTTAATATGAACTATGATCGATGAACATTATGTAACAGATTAAACTCGTGATGAAGTTACAAAATTATAGGTATGCATTATAACTTTTATTAGTAATCAAGGCCTTGATGTCTCAAAATTGATTAATTTAGCTTCTTGACTTTCGTCTCCTTTCCCAAAGATCCTTAACATTAGAAAGTTATATTACACGTTCCGGAGTTGATTGAACTTATTCAAAGGAAGGATTTGATTATAGACGTGATTTCGCGTCAACCGTTGATAAAATCTTATCTTTATGAAGTTATTATTCTTTGGTGACGTCTAATATACTATTGTTCTACAGTTGCACAACCGTAATGGAAGTCTTATTATATGATTCGGGTTAATATTGAATCTAAACATTGGAATGTAATGTAAATGATATAATTATAAAACAGTGGAGATACAAAGTTTCAAAACTGGAACAAACTAAGTTTACCTTCCAGAAGTAATATTGTGTCTTTTTTACTCTAGTAGTAGTCTTACTGGGAAAATTAAAAGTCCGTCACGCAGGGGCTGCGTAAACTAAGCAGATTTCCCACGCGAAGTTTTACAATAGAGAAATCTGCCCAATAACAAGTGTAGTGTAAGGGATCACTAAACTTACACAGAGCTCTCTTCGGAAATTACCAAACAGCTCATTCCTGCCGACCAATGCAGAATACAAATGCAAATATCACGGTTAATATTCAAGATACAGAATAAATGCATAGAACAATATTTATAGTAAATTTAATTTGCAATAAGATTGAGTTTATACAATTTTTCGATCCGACGCATAATAACGGAGATATTTCGAATTTTCCGAAAATCTCCCCTCTAAACCCACCCCCCCCTCAGACTGGTCCGATTTCAGCCATTAACGAACTTAATCTTTCTTTTTACATAAAACGATTAAATTCCAAGTTTGGTAACGATCAAACAAAAATTGCGACCGCTAGAGCGTTAACAGACAAATATATATATATATATATATATATATATATATATATATATATATATATATAATTTTGAACGGACCTCATTTTCGTCATCTCCTGGGTGGGATCGATGGACATTTGAAGAAATTTTTTGAAACTCGCGTCATGAGTACGACCTCAATAGCTCATTTCCCTTAAGGGAAATCTGCTAAAAATACTGTAGGTTGAAGTACAAGTAATTCATTCAAACTGTTGCTAAGCTATATACATTTTATGCAAGAAAGAGGTTACCTGCCTATTAGATGGTTGCTTTTTCAAAACGTGTAAGTTTTTTTTTGTTGTAATAATGAATCTCATACGACTTAGTCGTGTTCTTAAATCAGAAGAAATAGCATATAGGGCTTTGCAGGGGTATGGAGTATTGTATAAATCAAGGAAATGTAGAAAAGGACACTTTACGAGGGTAAAATTTCATAAATAAGTGGTCCAGTACTTAGATACAGTCTAAGAAGTTGCTGAAAAGAAATCGGCTGTTACAAAGATACATGGTTCAGCAATTGAAAACCTACAACCAGCAGGTCCCTTCTCGACTCATACCTATGTGAGTTTGAATACAGAAGAAGATACGAGAACGAGGATATATTCAAGTGTTTTTTTTTTTTTTAATTTTTGAAAGCATATTGGCCCCCTAAATGAATGATTTAACGAAATATATATTAAAGTATAATTTCTGTTTACATTTAAAACTTGTTAAATACATTATTTCGAACATATGTTCATTACTTTTATCAATTTAACGATAACGTAAATCACTGTTTTAAAAATAACTAACTGGTGTGAGTAAAGTAAAAAATACCCTGAATGTTATTTGATTTATTATTATTTAACTTACTGTTATCATAATCATTACTTAAATTAAAGAGTAGGGGCTCAGGTTAGCCTATTATCCAAAGGTACAACAAAGGCTATATAAGAATTCGAATTTTCTACTAGGAGGGGGAAGGTTTACTTCGAGATAAAAAAACATATTCATCAATATCTTAGTTCTTACTGGTTCAATCGAAGAAATGAAACCAACGATTTTTTTTTTTAGAGAAACATTTTGGTACTAAATCGCAATTTATATTTATGAATTTTTACTTTCGCCTTCCGATCACCAATCACTCAGAATAGAATTGGTAAACGGTTGGTATATGTATTAAGGGAATGAGTATTGTTAATATGAGATATTTAATACTTTAAACCTCTTACAATTATTGTATTTCAACAAAATCCCTGAAGAAAATTTCATCTGATGTTTTTTCCGGATGCTGCGATGATATAGTTTTTTATTTTGACGGAAAACTAGATTTATTTAATCACAGGAACGATAATAAATTCGTTAATATTCGTCCAAAATACATTCCACGGTTCATGCTCAAAACTGTCAATATGACTAATACGTTATGAAGGCAATAAATATTATTATTTAGTGATTCAGTTATCTAATACTTATAGTTCGATGGAAAATTGTTATTCATTAATTTCCGGATAACAGCAATTGGTATCATAAATTTGTCTAAATGCTTTTATCTCAGGAGAAACAAATGAATATGGGGCTCAGGTTAGCCATGCGAGTTAAAGCTTTGACCTTTATCTCACATGGTAATCCTAGAGTGGCGAGTTCGATTCTCGCCTGGGCAAAGGAAATTATTTAGTGTCGAAATTCATTAAATAACGTCCTAAAATCCCACCCTGGCTAGAAAAGGGTGGTAATTATATATATATATATATATATATATATATATATATATATATATATATATATATAATTTTGAACGGACCTCATTTTCGTCATCTCCTGGGTAGAATCGATGGCCATTTTAAGAAATTTTTCGAAAATTACGTCAAGAGTACGATCTCAATAGCTGATTTCCCTTAAGGGAAATCTGTAAAACCTGTGATACAGTATTGTTGTTATTTATTAACGTCCACTTCTAGCAGATTTCCCTTAAGGGAAATAAGCTATTGAGGTCATACTCATGACGCGATTTTCAAAAACTTTCTTCAAATGTCCATCGACCCAAGCCAGGAGATGGGGGGATTTTTGAAAATTCGAAATATCTCTGTTACCATACGTCGGATCAAAAAATTGTATAAAATTAATCCTACTGCTAATCAAATTTACTATAAATATTGTTCTATACATTTATTCTTTATCTTGAATATTAACCTACATATTTGCATTTCTATTAAGTGGGAGCGGATAACGGAAGAGTGAGTTTCCCGCCAAAAGCTAGTTTGGCCGTTTCCGTAACTGTTCGGCTCTCATTTGGAGATTTCTCTATTGTATAACTTCACGTCTGAAAAATCTGCTTAGTTTACGCAGCCCCTGCGAGACGGACTTTTTTAAATTTCCATACGCTTTGGAAGATAGTTGTTTCTACAGAATTGGAATTTTCATGTACTATGTAAATAATATAATATACGTACTATATATTATAATAAATATTATAGAATTGTATAATGTAATTACGGGGTGCAGGTTAGCCGTGTGAGCTAAGGCTTTGGTTTTAACTTGGTAAGCCGAGAGAGGCAAGTTCGATTCCCGTCTGGCAATAGGAATATGTTTAGTGACGTACTCATTAAATAAAAAGTCCGTCCCGTAGGGGCTCCGTAAACTAAGCAGATTTCCCACGTGAAGTTATACAATAGAGAAATCTCCATACGAGAGCCGAACAGTTACGGCAAACGGCCGAACTAGCTTTGGCGGGAAATTAAGTCTTCCGTTACCGGTCCAAATTTAACAAAAATGCAAATATCTCGGTTAATATTCAAGATAGATAATAAATGTATAGGACAATATTTATAGTAAATTTAATTTACAATAAGATTGGCTCTATACAGTGTTTCGATCCGACGTATGGTAACGGATATATTTTGCATTTTGAAAATCCCCACCTCCCACTGGTCCGATTTGAGCCATCAACGAAATCTGCTAAAATCCTAAGTCCCACCCTGACTAGAAAAGAGTAGATAGCACGTTCGAATTAGCTGCAGTAGTGCAAGTTAATAAATAACATATATCTAAGTTATGTTCATCCAACATATTCCAGAGATATAAGTTATGTTGGTTAGTTTTGCCATTGTGGTTTAATAGAATAACAAGACGAAGTCTTATCCTTGCCCTTCAATACCGAGTTTGCTTCGGAGAGTCAGGAGAACATGTGTTTCCGAATTCCAATGTCCCGGGATCTAGATGTAGAGAAACATACCATAATAAACTGAACCAAAAAGGATATGACACTACTAACGGAAGTATCTAATTCAGAACTGGTTCAAACCTCTAGTTAGAAACCAGATCTCACTCATTCTCTCTTACCTCATACTGGACTTATACCAGCTGTTGTTCTCATTCCTTTTAGCAGATTTCCCTTAAGTGAAATCAGCTGTTGAGGTCGTACTTATGACGCGATTTTCGAAATGTTTCTTCAAATGTCCATCGATCCTACCCAGGAGAAGACGAAAATGAGGTCCGTTAAAACTATATATATATATATATATATATATATATATATATATATATATATATATATATATATATGTGTGTGTGTGTGTGTGTGTCTGTTAACGCTCTAGCGGTCGCAATTTTTGTTTAATCGTTACCAAACTCGATATTTAGTCGTTTTATGTAAAAAAGAAAGATCAAGTTCGTTAATGGCTGAAATCGGACCACTGGGAGAGGGGTTTAGAGGGGGGATTTTCGAAAATTCTAAATATCTCCGTTACTAGAAGTGGGATCGAAAAATTATATAGAACCAAGCTTATTGCAAATTAAATTTACTATTAATATTGTTATATGCATTTATTAACTTAAGTTATATCTTGAATATTAACCGAGATATTTTCATTTATCTTATGTGTGTGCACGTAACAAACGGAGATGAGATCGACTAACTTCGGGCCTAGTCGTGGGTTTCCGGCGAAAGCTAGTTCGGCCGTTTCCGTAACTGTTAGGCTCTCGTGAAATTTCTATATTATAAAACTTCACGTGGGAAATCTGGTTAGTTTACGCAGCTCCTGCATGACGGATCTTTTTTTTCTCCTCATAGTAACTCTATGAGGAGTTATTTATTTGAATACATGTTCCATTGTCACATGGAATCATTACACGTATGATTATGTTTAAATACATTTTTATTTTACAATACATACACGTTAATCAACTATCTACTCAAATATAATATAAAAAAAAAATAACAATAATAAAATAAAATACTCAAGAGATTGGGAAATTCAAATTTGCCTTCTAGATATTTTGCTCAAAGTCAACACATTGACAGAGTTACTTGAATATTTTAGTTTTCTTCATTCGCTAGACTCCCAGACCTACCATTTAGCGAATAATAAATAAATATAATTATAAATTGTGTCTTCATTAAGAGAGGAACACAGAATTAAGGTGATTTTATGACGAAATCTGTGTATCACTCCACTGAAAGAACGGCACTTTGATTTGCACTTGGTCTTCGTAAAGTATTTTAAAATAGTAGGACGTGGAAAATGAATTTAGTTTTCACCTCATCTACCAGGTGGGCATTTTCATTCATTTAATAACCCATGCCATGACCTGAGGCCGTTTAGTAAATAATTTACTGAGGGGAAGACGAGGGAGTTCCGTAGCAATGTTTAAAAGGATAACAGACACTTGAAGTCATTTGGCTGAAAATTGTGCTTGTTTCACGTTTTTGTAATCTAAATGCTAATGAGTTTTACGATCTCGGGGCTCCCACTAATGAAAAAGTGCTTTTATAATAAAAGCTCCCTCTGCGGTGTTCATGCATAATAAACATTGAAACTCGTGGGTTGGCAAACCTGGTAGTCACTCTCAGATCTTAAAAGTCACAGGGGCGGCGTAAACTAAGCAGATTTCCCACGTGAATTTTAATAATAGATAAACCTACATACCGCTAACACAACACCACCTTGAATATTAAGTGAATAAATACAAACGGTAAAAAGAAATCTTTTCCCTCCCGGCGGAAAGCGTTTCATACATAAACATACAAGTCTGCCTAAGGCTTTCCGTTATTAATTTTATAGAAAACTATGTACTATATCTAGCACTGTAATTTATAGTGAATCTGAATAAATTTTATCGCAATCCATCAAATTTTAGTAGTCCAAGAATTTAAGACGGGGGGGGGGTCACAAGAACATATTTCCATGTATCTCCTATAATAAACGTCTCTGGAAAACAATATTTGATATTCAAGCTTCTAATAACGTGCTTTATTATATAATAGAGCATTGTATACGTAACACGAGATGAAGTGGGGGTTTAATGAGAGCAAAAACAGGAAAACTCAAATATCTTGGTTAATAGTCAAGATAGAGAATAAATGTATATAACAATATTTATAGTAAATTTAATTTGCAATAAGATTTATCCTATACACTTTTTCGATCCGACTTATAGTAACGGAGATATTTTGAATTTGAAATCTTATTGAAAATTACATTTACTATAAATATTCTTATATACATTTATTCTCTATCTTGAATATTAACTGAGATATTTGCATTATTCAGTTTTCAGCTTTCAGTATGCCCCCACTTCTATAGTGTTACATAAACAATACTCTATTACATAATAAACCACATTATTCGAAGTTTAAATATAAAATATTGTATTCAAGAGACCTTTTATTATACGAGATAGATGCAATTATGTTCTTCTGACCCCCCCCCCCCCTCCCCATTCTAAATTCTTGGACTACTAAAATTTGATTGATTGAGATTCTGATTCATTATAAATTACAGTACTTGGTATAGTACATAGTTTTCAATAGAAAGAATACGATATGTTTCAGTTATTGCTTTTCTTTCCGGTGACCCGTTGGCAGACCTGTTTGTTTACATTTGAGACGTGTCCCGCCGGCAGGGGAAATATATATATATATATATATATATATATATATATATATATATATATATATATTCATATTACCGTTTGTATTAATTCACTTAATATTCACGTTGGTGTTGAGTTAGCATTATGTAAGTTTATCTATTACTAATCTTCACGAGGGTAATCTGCTTTTGTTTACGCAGCCCGTAAGTGACGGACTTTTTAGCAGATTTCCCTTAAGGGAAATCAGCTATTGAGGTTGTACTCATGACGGAATTTTCGAAATTTTTCTTCAAATGTCCATCGATCCTACCTAGTAGATGACGAAAATGAGGTCCGTTCAAAACTGTATATCTATCTATCTATCTATCTATATATATATATATATATATATATTTGTCTGTTACCGCTCTAGCGGTCGCAATTTTTGTTTAATCGTTACGAAACTCGATATTTAACCGTTTTATGTAAAAAGACAGATCAAGTTCGTTAATGGCTGAAATCGGACCAGAGGAAGGGGGGGTTTAAAGGGGAGGATTTTCGAAAATCCGAAATATCTCCGTTATTATGCATTGGATCGAAAAATGGTATAGAACCAATCTTATTGCAAATTAAATGTACTATAAATATTGTTATATACATTTATTCTCTATCTTGAATATTAACCTAGATATTTGCATTTTTCAGTTTTCAGCAAACCCCCACTTCTACTCATGTTACATAAACAATACTCTGCTACATAATAAACCACATTATTCGAAGCTTAAATACCAACAATTATATTCCAGAGACCTTTATAATACGAGATACATGAAAATATGTCCTTGTCAACCCCCCCCCCCCCATCTTAAATTCTCGGACTTCTGAAATTTGGTTGATTGAGATAAACGTTATACTGTTTCAATATAAATTACAGTACTAGATATAGTAAATAGTTTTCAATAAAATAATGTGTTATATTCTTATATATTTCAGTATTTGTTTTTCTTTCCGGTGTGAGCCGTTGGACGACCTGTTTGTTTACATTTCTAACCTAACGCTTCCCGCCGGCAGGAAATTGGATGAGACATTTCTTATTTCCGTTTGTATTTATTCACGTTGGTGTTGTGTTATGTCAGTATGTAAGTTTATCTATTACTAATCTTCACGAGGGAAATCTGCTTTTAGTTTACGCAGCCCGTGCGTGACGGACTTTTTTGTTTTAATATTTTTTTTTAAAAAATAATTCAACCCAGAGGATGCTTAAAATATAAAAGGAGCGAACAGCTGTTTGCAGAAGGGGACTAATATCATGGTTGGCAGAGGGGGTGGATTACTCGAAATGGCATCGCCTCAGGGAGAAAAATATTTTTGTTGTTACTCTTCTTTCATTAAGTATTCCATCTCTGGTTTTTATTGTCGTCGTCTCTTCTCGTTCCTAAATTTCCTTTGTATTTTAATGTTTTTTATTTGTTTTTTTAATTTTTGTATCTGTAACAGTATAATCCCAACGTTTAAGAAATGGAATTTGGCAGTCCCGTGAGTTCTTTTTGGTAAGTCAATTTATATGAAATTCACATTGTGGGGACAAAATAGTTCATAAAAAAATATTGAAAAGGGCATAGTTTAATGCCACAAGTTTTTAAATAAGAAGCCAGAAAAGAACATGTTGCGTTTGGGTTTTGGATGTTCAAAATGTAACCACTTGATTTTGTTGTACATTGTATAGTGTACGTACAGTGTAGATAAACAAGAAATAAACTCTACAGACCACAAAGACCTATTAGCCAAATACACTAAGGCACTACAACAGCAGTGGTACCAATCTTGGGATAACACAAACGACAATAAACTAAGACAAATAAAACAAACGGTTAACGGAACTGTACATCACATATTGACTGACTGTCGACGAAGAGACAATTTAGACATTCCACATGACTTACAGGAACTTTTGACCGATAACAGTAATTACATAGACTCAATCATTAAACATCTAAAAGACATTAATAAATACAACACACTATAATCTACGATTTCTACACACTACTCTTCACTTCTTTCCTACATTAGCAAGGTGTATACACTATAATTTTATTTACTTTTTTTTTTTGGTATCCCTTTTCCTTTTTTTATTTATTCTTATTTTTTTGGTTTTCCTTTTTCTTTCTTCCTTTTTTCCCTTCTATACTTACATTTTCATTTATATTATTTTCATAACCCTGATGTTCAAATACAATATCGTTCTCTTCAGATAAGACTAGTATGCCAATAAACTGTTTCATAAATCACCGTATGTCATTGCTCACTCTTTTTTTGTATGACGACTCTTTTTTTTTTTACTCATTCTCACTTAAATAATGAGTAAATCGCCGTCGTTGTGTCGTAGGTTAGGTAACGACAAAGAATTCCAATCTTCCGATTTATTCGAATTAAGATTTATGGTGGGAGTTTCTTTGATACCCAGGCTTGCAGAGTGACTAGAGCTCTCTGTTTCTTCCATCTTCTTGATGGAGTAATCTTGAATTCTGCTATATTTTTGAATTTAGCAAACGACAATATTTTTATACGTGTTTTCTTTACAGTGTCAAACATATGATTCCTGAAGAGCATTTATTATTATTATTTATTAACGTCCACTTTTTGCAACTTAGGCTAATTGGGACGGGTTATCTACAGGTTACCACCCTTTTCTAGCCAGGGTGGGATTTTAGAAAGTTATTTAATGAATTTCGTCACTAAATAATTCCCTTTGCCCAGGCAAGAATTGAACTCGCCACTCTAGGTTTACCATGTGAGATATACGTCAACGCTTTAACTCGCATGGCTAACCTGAGCCCCTGAAAAGCATTTAACATTTTACTTAGTAGTAGTTTTGTATGAGAAAAAAAAAGAAATGTAACAAAAATTCAAGAACTGCAAATAGAGCTGGGCTATTTGGGTTTCATTTCTTTATTTATGATAACAAATCAGAATGAGTGCAATCCCTACCAAGTTTGTTTTATTGTCTTACATTTTACAAGATGGAGAATGAGCTAAGGTTATGAAGGAATGTGTATACGATCGAGTAAGATATTCAAGAAGTCATAAATATACAGTATCTTATAAATTACTGTTCAGACAATTGCTTCTATTCCATTTGCTAAAGAATTGGATGTGAGACGTGTTGGGGGATATACGAACTTCCTCGTTGGATAAGCATGGGACATTAATAAGAGAAATAATCCCTATTTATCAGCATTATCGTTTAGATAGGCAGATCAAATCTACAAGATGGGCTGTAGACGAGTAGCGTACTACTCAAGAAGCTGGGAACTTTGCCAAAACGCATCTGGTCGTCGGGGGGTTGTGCGAAAAACAGAGCTCCTGCCAAGATAGAAATGGGGGATAGGCTCTCAGGCCTGCCAAATTTATTACTTTTTCTTCCCTTATTCCCGCAATAGAGGGAGGATCAGAGTTCGACTCCCGTTTATCACACTCATGTTTATGGGGAATTTATGGCCAAACTTCCCAACTACTACGTTCTGTTTACTGCAGATTTCCCTCCTGAAGTTTAACAATAGATAAATATACATATACTGGTAAACACACCACCGTCAATAAATACGAACAGTAATAAGAAATCATTCAGTAAATTTTAATAATTTCCGGAAGGGAAGCGTCTGAAATGAAAACAAACAAGTCTACCAATCTCTCAACGAAAAGAAAAACAATTACTGAAGTATATCAGAATATAACATATTCATTTTATTGAAAACTATTTACTATATCTAGCACTCTAATAAATAATGACTCAGAATAATTTTTATCTCAATCAATCAAATTTTAGCAGACCAAGAACTAAAGACGTAACAACAAAAATATTTTTCTCCCTGAGGCGATGCCATTTCGAGTAATCCACCCCCTCTGCCAACCATGATGTTAGTTTCCTTCTGCAAACAGCTGTTCGCTCCTTTTATATTTTAAGCATTCTCTGGGTTGAATTATTTAAAAAAAATAATATTAAAACAAAAAGTCCGCCACGCATGGGCTGCGTAAACTAAAAACCGATTTCCCTCGTGAAGATTAGTAATAGATAAACTTACATACTGACATAAAACAACACGACCATGAATATTAAGTGAATAAATATAAACGGTAATAACAAATATGTCCCCTGCCAGCGGGAACCGTCTCAAATGTAAACAAACAGGTCTACCAACGGGTCACCGAAAAGAAAAACAATAACTGAAACATGTCAGAATATAACATATTCACTTTATTGAAAACTATGTACTATACCAAGTACTGTAATTTATAATGAATCAGAATAATTTTTATCTCAATCAATCATATTTTAGCAGACCAAGAACTAAAGACGAGTGGAGGGGGCAATCAACAGAACGTATAAGCATGTACCCCGTATAATAAAGGTCTCTTGAAAACAATGTTTGGTATTTAAGCTTTGAATAAACAGGTTTATTATATAAGAGAGTACTGTTTATGTAACATGAGTAGAAGCTGAAAACTGAAAAATGCAAATATCTCCGTTAATATTCATGATAGAGAATAAATGTATTAACAATATGTATAGTAAATTTAATTTTTAATATGATTGATTCTATACACTTTTTCGAGCTCACGTATAGTAACGAAGATATTTCGAATTTTGAAAATCTTGATCTTTCTTTTTACATAAAACGACTAAATATCGAGTTTCGTAACGATCAAACAATAATTACGACCGCTAGAACGGTAACAGACAAATATATATGTATACAATTTTGAATGGACCTCATTTTCGTCATCTCCTAACTAGAATCGATGGACATTTTAAAAAAAAAAACTTTCGAAGATCGCGTCGTGAGTACGACCATAATAGCAGATTTCCCTTAAGGTAAATCTGCTAAAACGAAAAAGTTTGAGAACAATGTCCCTTATTCTATGATGGTCTAACTTAATCAGTATTATTGCATTACCTACAAAGTCAAAAGCCCAAAGAAAAAAATCTGAAAATATTCCAATTTTTAACCAGACAATGAATTAAATCATCCGCAAAATAATATGTTGCCGAAGTAATAAATATGGTTTTCATGGAAACTTATTGCTCACGAACGAAGAAATCGTGGTTTCTGAAATGCTCCGTTAGACGACTAAAGATCATTTTTTTCGAATACTTTTGAGAACACCGGGCGGAGGGATATAGGTCTGTAATTTTCTGCTATCTGGTTATCTCCCTTTCTGAAAGAGGTTAGACTCCGGTTTGTTTGTGAGTACTTTTCTTTGTTAAATCGTGCTCTCAATAAATTTATTAGGCAGAGAATAAATATCATTTTATGTTTTATCTTTTAGGGATAGTGATATTTTGATTAATTCTCCCTCGGCTATTGGGTATTAAAATATCGATTTTAATATGTAAACAATTGTTGTTCTATACGTTTTCTCTTAACTCAAAAATGTTAAGGGAGTTGTTCTTGTTATTTTCTTGTATTAAGCCTACAATAAACCTCTACTTCCATTCATCGGATTCGAGCTTAGAAATAGAGTATGGAGAGATGTCACTACTAGTGTGTTAAACCTGCGCCTGGGAAATCTGCTTAGTTTACGCAACCTCTGCGTGACGGACTTTTGCTTTCGTGCTTTGAGAACCACATTTAGCGACTCTACCCGATCCGAATGCAATTACTCGGAAGAGGGAAAACATTTTTCAGAGAACCGTATCAGAATAAAGGAACGAACTCCAAATGAATATTGCGTAAGTTGTAAGAGGGCGCATAAATCTTAACTTTGTGACAAGTTAGGTAAGTTATGGCATGTTGTCGTGACATTTTTCGTTGATATGCTAACCGGCGCGAGATAAGACCAACAAGGACAACGGGTTAAAGTCACTCCTTCACCTCCGTGCTCTACTTTCCACACAAATGTGATCGCTGTTGACTTAGGCAACCTATTTGCTTCAAGAATTTTGAGTGCGTTGTGTATAGGAAAAGTCAGTCACGCAGGGACTGCGTAAACTGAGCAGATTTCCCCACTGGAAGGGTTACAACAGAAAAATCTACATGCTAGTAATACCACCGCGAATGTTAAGCGAATAAATACCAACGAGAATAAGAAATCTTTTATTCGTTTTACAAGTTAATAATATCTACAACGGAAAGCGTCTGAATTGTAATCAAACAAGGCAGTCAACCTCTCAGAGATGAATAGATTGGATTCTAGACCGGAAACAAAAACAATTACTGAAATATATCATAACATATTAATTTTATTGAAAACTATTTACTATTGCTAGTGCAGTAATTTGTAGTGAATCAGAATAATTTTGATCTCAATCACTCAGATTTCAGTAATCCATATTAGGTAATTAACCTTGTAATGAAGTGGTTCATGATGCAACAGCTTATTACTATGACACGAATAGGAGTGGGGGTGCACTGAAAGCGGAAAATTATAAAATCCAAATGTCTTGGTTAATATTCATTATACGGAAAATATGTATAGAACAACATTTATAGATCTTTCAATTTTCGATAAGATTGGTCCTATACAATGTATTGATCCGACGTACAGTAACGGAGATATTTTGAATTTTCGAAACTCCTCCCCCCTGAACCCTACCTCCTACTTGTCCGATTTCAGCCATTAACGAATTCATCTTTCTTTTTACATAAAACGAATAAATACCAAGTTTGGTAACGATAAAACAAACATAGCAACCGAGATTTTTTTTCGGCAAGCCTTTACTTTGCACAATATTTCGACATTTCGCCGTCCCAGTGTTATGGGTTTATACTCGCGGATCCTGAGGATTTGTTAATAATAAAATTATATGTTACCTAAGGATTCACTGTCCTCAATATTTTTATATTTCCCGTCTCATGTGCATGCAACTTTTTCTTATAACGTAATGGACCATAAATTCATAATCGGAGAAAGTATAAAGTGTATAAAAGTTCTTTCCCCCCAGCTGTTTTAGGACGTTATAACCGCTATTAAAAAAAAAAACTCTTTGTAAGTCTCGATTGTAAACTGTATATACATATTGGTACATACTGTGTTGAGTAAAGTATATCACATAGTTACTAAATACCATAAATAACTGGGTGCACCTCCCCAGCGTTAATCCTTTAAAAAATATTTATTTACAATAATTAAACAAATTCTCGTAATAACACTACATTTCTAAAAGTATAAACATCAAGTAATATGTAAACATGCTTGAACATGAAAACACTTTTTTGAAGTTGCATCTCTTTGAGATGTTAAGATTTAAGGAAAAATTGGACTTTATCCCCGGCATTTCATAATTATTAATTATTCTAGTCAACATATCTGAAACCATAGATCAAAGGCTGAGTGCAAACGAGGTCGCCAAATTTTAAGTCGATGCAATTGTAGAACTCGCTTGGGTTCCCAATTAAGATGTGGATTTCGTGTATATATTTTCAGATGAATTTCAATTTTTTCCGGGATCAAATATTTTAACACTTACAAATCCCATGAGTTGTCAGTCTGAAGAGTTATTAACAGATTCAGTTAGCGACGGAATGCGCTGGAAAAGAAGAAACGAAGAATGTCCGGACTCCACGTGCGTTAGCGGTCGATTAAATTCTGTGATAAGGTATCTATATTTACCAGGCGTACTCCTCCATCTGTGAGTCTGAAAGCCCAATCAGACACTCCTCCGTTTATTAACTGGGACAACATGTCGACGAGATACTCATTTTCTAAGAGATTATTTTTATCTTAGACGCCTGACAGAGAGAGAATACCAGAGAGACAGAAAGAAACAGTGGGAGGGAAAGTGTTGGTAGTAATCAGCGACCTCTAGCCGCCACTCGTGTAGTAACGAGTCCCTCGGGGTGTGTTGATAAGCCCAATGATAAGGGGCCCGGCCATTGTACCCCGCAAGATTTACAGCTGAAAAATGAGGCCTTTTTTCCCCAACTCTCGCTCTCTTTCCTTCCTCTCCAGCCCTCCAATCTCCTCATAATCTTTATGTTCACAATAGGGACATTCTAAATTCAACAGCTCATTTTTAGCGACTGCTTTTAACCCAAGTTCACCCGGATTCAACAGATTTCAAACTCATATACGCATAACGAAGGTTTGGGCAAATTTAGTTCGATGAATAAAGAATAATAAATTCATTGCTAGAGATATTTATGATGAAAACAGATTAACTACTGTATAAACACCGAATAACTACTTAAAAAGTCCGTCACGCAGGGGCTGCGTAAACTAAGCAGATTCCCCTCTTGACGTTTAGTAATAGCTAAATCTACATACTGCTAACACAACACCACCTAGAATATTAAGTTAATAAATACAAACGGAAATAAGAAATGTTTCAGTCAATTTCAATAAGCTGCCGACGGGTAGTGTCTGAAATGTAAACAATCAGGTCTGCCAAACTCACCGGAAAGAAAAACAATTACTGAAATATATCAGAATATAACATATTAATTTTATTGAGAACTATTTACTAATTCTAGTAGTCCAAGACCTTAATGCGGGGGGGGGGTCGCCGTACATATTTGCATGTATCTCGTATAATAAAGGTCTCTTGAGAATACAATATTTGTTATTTAAGCTTCGAATAATGTGGTTTATTATATAATAGAGTATTGTTTATCTAACATGAGTAGGGGTGAAGGTTTGCCGAGGGCTGAAAACTGAAAAATGCAAATATCACGTTTAATATTCAAGCTAGCCAATACATGTCAATAACACTAATTATAGTACATTTAATTTGCAATAAGATTGATTTTATACAATTTTTCGATCCAACGTATAGTAACGGAGACATTTTGAATCTTTGAACATCCTTCCTCTAACCCCCCCCCCCCCAACCCGCTCTCTGGACTGATTTCAGGCGTAAAGAATTGATATTTCTTTTTACATAAAACGACTAAATATCGAGTTTGGTAACGATTAAACAATAATTGTGACCGCTAGAGTGGTAACAGACAAATATATATACAGGTTTGAACGGACCGCATTTTCTTTATCTCCTAGGTAGGATCGATGGATTCGAAGAAAAATTTCGAAAATCGAGCACGACCTCAATAGCTGATTTCTCTTACGGGAAATCCGCTAATATCCAACTCAATACAAACATATCAATACAAGCTTTGAAAATTATTATTATTATTATAGTTATAGACTAATTATGGTTTTTTCATATAAATATCTTTGTTTCATTAGAACAAAATATTGACCTAAACATTGGATTACACACAGAGAGATTTTGCAAAGTAAACTTATTACAATAATACATATACAATTCTCTCTTATCGCACTCGTGTAAAGTAACCTGTGGGACTGCAAAAAGGAGCTTTGAAATAATATATACAGAAAGAAACCTTCCTCTTTTTACTTTATAAGATTTGTTCAATATTAAACATTTTTTTCATGGAAACAAATAGTGAATAAAAAATATAACAGGAATAACTTGATCTGGTTCAGCACCTTACTGAAGGAAAACGCGTGGAGCAAAAATTGGAGAAAAAGGTATCACTCAGACTTAATCAATCAGATTTGCCAATTTTCCATTTTATTTCTCCTATAACCCTAGCTGTAGGTTACTGGTCTATTTTCAGCCAAAGAAGAACTTAATCTCTATTTTTACATGAAACGTTGAAAGGTCGAATTTGATAGCGATCTACTAAATATTTTGGCAACTTCAAGGAAAAGTGTATATTATAAATTTGAAAGGGCCACATTTTTGTGGTCGGTGAAATCGATGGAAGTCTGATAAAACTGATTATTGATGGCGTCTTGAGCGTAGCTATGGGAAATCAGCTCATATATACAGTAGATATCACCAAACCACTATTCTTGAAATAGAAACCAGCCTAAAGGAAAGTAATGAAACACTATTATTACCTGAATGTTATATTAAATACATGGACCCTGAAGATGATAGCCTTTTCTTCCAAACCCCCATTAAAAGCATTAGTATGAAGCGTGCTTTGCTTTTTGATGCTACTAACTGGATTCTCTGAAACTACGGAAAATGGATCATAATGGAGATTAATGACTGTCGAGTGTAGAAACTTTCTCGCCCGAACTTCGAATTCGCTTGCCTGAATATTTTGAAACCCAAGTTTAACCTATGCTAGTTAATCTATATTGTAAAATCTGGGAGAATTCAACATTGTCTAAAATATCTTGTAAACCCATCTTGCCATGCAATGCAGTGCCAATATACAATATACACAGACCGTAACAAGGATGTACAGGACACAGGCGCTGTCTTTATCTTTTTTGTAGGAAATAGAACTGATGATGTTATGAAATTTAAAACATTTAAATTAGGCAAACATTGTTCTAATAACCAGGCAGAAATTATTGCCGCCTTACAGGCTCTATAATGTGTAAATGAAATGGTCTTGCCACCAAACACATTCTACTACTCACAGACAGTCAATTGCTTTTACACAAACTAAACAACACGAAAAATCACGACGAACATATAGAACAAATACGCCATAATATAACACAATTAAAAAACAGACTGACTTTAAATGGGTCAAGGCACACACACGCAGGAATTATGGGCAATGAAATAGTCGATATCCACGCCAAAAGTGCCTCTAAAAGTAGCGAAGAGGTAATTTACAATAAAATCACTCCAACTGTGTTAAAATCTTTACTAAGAGAAAAAAAGTATTAATTTGTGTCAACAGAGATGGAATCAAACAGATAAAGGATTACATCTAAAATTATATATCCCTGTTTTAAAAACCAATATCTCGCTATCCCAACATACATTTTGTCTCACACAAATACTAACTGGACACCGAAATACAAACTCTTACTTATACTGATTCAAACTTATTGACTCAAATACTAGTAAATGCTACAGTTTCCCAATTAGCCTAAGTTGCAAAAAGTGGACTTTAATAAATAATAAATGCTACAGTTACACTGAACAGACATTCACCCGCCTCATTTATGAATGTAGACTGACTCAAGACATACGAAGACAGTTAAAAAACTCATATTCCCACATGGCCTATCAGTCCCGATTTTTTATTCTCAAAACATATAAATTTATTAAAAGCAATAGCCTTAAGCTGAGAGAGGAAAAGATAATATAAAATTAATACTATGTAATTTCTTATAGGTTATTTAACTGTATTACTGAATTGTTCTATTTAATGTTTTTTGTTTTATTTTGTCAATTTTCATAACAACTTTAATTCTTATTTACATTTTTAATATGTATATATATTATTATATAAAAAAAAAATTGTTAAGGGTTTTGACAAAATGCACACATAATGCAAATATGAATGGGATGTACAGAAAACCAAAATCCCTTCACATAGGGTTACTATGTAGAGGAAATACAAAAAAAATAAAATAAAAAAAAAATAAAAAAAAAAAAAAATTATCTTACAACTCAGCACGAAGTAATCCGTAGTTTAGTCTTGATACTTCATAAACACATTTAATAAATTTTTCTAATTCTTTTGGAACTGTTTTGCAAAAAAAGTCTGGATTTATGAGCCACTTTTTTTCAGATTTGAGATCATACGTTTTCTACAATTATCAGGGCAGTCATTAATTAGGTGTATGTAAGTTGGTTCAGTATAATTGACACATGAGCAAATATCTGTATGTTTCTTTAATTTTGTGTGTGTAAGAGTTTGTTGAGCTTTGTCCCTTTTGTAGTGGTGCAAGATGAAATAATCTTCAGCTGGTTTTGTGTATTATTTTATTTATATCAGGAATAAAATATTTCACATATACTCCTTTTAAAGTAAATCCCCATCGTAATTGCCACATTTTTTCTACAAGAATCATGAGTAAGAACTCACTCAAGAGAGTTCTATAAAAAGTTCTTATTTTGAAAAGGTACGAATCTTCGAAAAAAATGTTCTTTAAGTAAATGGCTACAAACGCTTCTAAAAGTTAAAATGTGGAAGGTAAAAGTTTGCCAAAAGAGATTTTTTTTAAAAATTAAATGTCTTGGTGGTCCAGTTTGACATTTGTTAATTTATTTAATACTAGCTGCACCCTGCTACTAACTAAAATACCAAATTCCGTAATGTATATAATAAAATTCACTCTAAATATAAAATTAAAAATATTTTGTTACGTGCACGTTCGCCAAAAAAAACAAACAATTGGAAGCGAAATATGACAATTTTTCATTTCATGCCTCCCTAACAATCCCCACTCCTGTTCGTTCCAAAAAATGTTAATATAGCTTATAGTCAAAAATACGTTCCGCTGATTTCGATTTAGTCTTTTGAGTCCTAAATCATTGTTGACCCCTTGTATAGTTTTTCGCGTATACCTCATTTATACTTCTTTATACGGCACAAGACTATATAATAAAATTTACTTTAAATAACAAAACAAACAACTTTTGTTATATGCACGTTTGCCGAAAAATGAATAGGTTACGAAATATCGCGGTTTCATATTTCAGACCTCCCTTATAATTCCCACTCCTGTTCGTACCTCGAAATTTTAATATAGCTTATACTCAGGGAGGTGTTAATACCAAATCACATACGAAGTAACGTTTAGTTCCGTTGAGTCTTTTGTGCATTATAAAATTGTTGACTCCCACTATAGTTTTTAGCGTATAACTCAATTATACTTCGGTAAACGACAAAAGTGTATACAACAAAAGTTACTCTAAATAACAAACGAAACAACTTTTGTTGCCAAAAAACCAATAGGAAACGGTATACCGCTATTTTTAATTTCAGACCTCCTTATAACCCCCACTCCTGTTCGTCTCAGAGAGTATTAATATAGCCTAAAACATAATTTGGGTTAGTAGTAATATGCATACCAAGTTTCATAAAATTCGGTTCAGCCGTTTACGATTCTATAAAGGACATACAGACAAATATTAATTTTTTATATACATGGATAGATCACAGAGCAGAAGGGTGGGGATTTTAATGGAGCCCTGGTAGAGTATTTATAGATATTACTGTCCGCAGTCAGTGTCTGTCTGCTACGAATTAGCTTTTCCGTTGAATTAGAGGGGGGAAGAAATTATGTCGATCGTAAATTCAGTTCCAACGGCATTCAGACTCTCTCCACCCCCTTTCAGACTCTGTCTCCCTCACTCTCTCTCTTTCTCTCTCTCTCTCTCTCTCTCTCTCTCTCTCTCTCTCTCTCTCTCTCTCTCACACACACTCTCCCTCTCACTCACCACTCTCTTTCTCTCTCTCTCTCTCTCTCTCTCTCTCTCTCTCTCTCTCTCTCTCTCTCTCTCTCTCTGCTGTGTCTCGTTCATAACGTTATACTTCGCCACCCCCTCCCTCCTTCCCGGGTGCGGCTCTCGTCTTGCAGTATTCAGTGCCTGTGTCTGAGATTTACTGAGCGTTCTCTTTTATGCTCTCTGTCTTCATAGCCACAACTCCCTCCATTTCTGCTTTATAATACATTTTCGTCATATAAAAAGCTACGAAATAGTTCGTTTATAGAGTCTATAAGAGTTCGATATATCAGTAAACTAATCAAACACGTGGATTGACACCTGTTATGCTATTACCCCTAATCTTCAAGTTGCAACTCTTTTAGCAGATCAACCATAAGGGAAATCAACCCCTGAAGTTATACTCATGACACGAATGCGTTCCACTGAAATCGGACCAGTAGAAGGGGGAGGAGAATTTCGAAAATTCGAAATATCATCATTATTATACGTCAGTTTGAAAAAAAAAATTATAACTACTCTTATGGTAAATTTAATGTTCTATGAATGTTTTTCTATACGTATTTTCCGTGTCATGAATATTAACCGAGATATTTGGATTTTTTAGTTATTACTAGGGCTAGTATTCCTATGTAAATACATATTTGCTACTGACTTCGATATCACCTTATATCAACTCATAGTATATGTATTACGCAATTGGGATCAAATTAAGCCAATTTAATTTTACATATTATTACATATTTGACTAAATTTACATATTTCTTACATACTTTGGGAATTTTTACATATTTTACTCCATATTTGTTAATTTTTAAATTTTTCTATTTCTTTACAACAAAACTGAATAACGAGTGCATGAAGAAAATTTGTTCACAATAATGGGCCCTTCTATTGCCACTGTTGATTGCTTCTTAGAACCAAACCCTACAAAACAATTCTGAGATTCCATCTCCCTTGGTTTTGGCTCTGAATAAACCAAACAAAACCTATTTCATAATTAGTGTTTATTTGTGAGTGGTAAAGTGCGTGCCACTCTTGTCAAACACGATTTGAAAATTATATTTTGTGAATAATTCAATTTTCATTTTTGTCGAAATGGGGAAAGTCGCAAGGAAAAACAAAGAACGAGTTTTAAAATATCTTCGTGAGTTTCCAAACGAAACATTCAGGGGCTATTCTGAAATAGCCGCTTTCCGAAACGCTCCAGTTACATCAGTTGACGTCGAACGCTCATTCAGCAGATTCAAGTCGATACTAAGGCTCAATCGACGTAGTTTTACGTTTGAAAATGCATTTAGTCTCAAACTGTTTTCCTTACAGTGATTAAAAAGTTTTTGTTTTTGTATTTTTATGTTTAAAATAAAACCGTTTTTGTATTGTAATAAAAAAAAATGAGAGTACAAACTGTTTTAGAAGGTTATTCACTGTTTACATATTTCACTAATTTTACATAATTATTTACATATTTGTATCAAAATCAATACATATATATTTACATATTTGGCATTTTTAATTACATGAAAATCTTAGCCCTAGTTATTACCATTCAGTAAACCCCCACTCCCACTCATGTCACATAAACTATACTTTGCTATCGAATGAATCACTTTATTTGAAGCCTAAATACCAAATATTGTTTTCAAGAGACCCTTATTATGTAAGATAAATGCAAATTTGTCCCGTGATGACGTCGTAAATTAAGTTTTTTCGTTCCGTACTAGAAAATATTTATTTTATTTATACCATACTCGATATTTAATTGTTTGATTCAACACTAAAGATCGTATTTATTATTGGCTTATGTCGGACCTTGAATAATGGGGGTTTGGTAGGAGAGGGGATTAGAAAATTCAAAATACCTCTTTTATTATGAGTCGAATCAAAAATGTTATAAATCCAATCTTCTTCAAATTTGATATCAAGGGTCTCCAATAAAAAACATCTTTTTTATCGGTGCAAACTTTATTGAAACTGCCCTACATTTTTCGAGGCTTATTTTCCACCTCTTCAGGTGCTATCCCTTTTAAAATAAATATAAAAAATGATTAATAACATTAATTTAACACATCCCTTAATAATTCTTTTGCTATATATTGTATTAGTAGGTGCCTACATCTATGATATATTTATTAAACCTAATTATAAATTGCTACTTATAGACTGGCGGATCCAACCCAAGACATGAAATGCCAAATTTCCATTCCATTCAATTTAATTATTTGGTAGTCTCGCATACGAACTCTGCAGAAATACTTCCAGCACCACAGTGCTTCCTCAACATTGTGAACAAATCTGGTTATTTATTCCGACCACCGTTCAGGAGTATACTGTTCATTTGGAACAGAATTTATTCGTTTTCAAAAACCTGTATTTGAACTTGTAGCTCAGGTTAGCCGTGTGAGTTTAGACCAAAGTTACAATTTATTTGAACTTCTCAGGAAAATATGGTAATTAATTAACTAGTTATGGTTAATTAACAACGGAAATGTAATATACAGACATATATGTGTATATATTTTCAAAACTTATGGTTCTTCCTTAATTTCATAGAAAAGTTGAGTAATAATGGAATTCCAATAATCACTTCACCAAAGCATTAATAATATAGTCTTAATAAATGAATAATTAAAAGTCCGTCACGCAGGGGCTGCGTAAACTAAGCAGATTTCCCTCGAGAAGTTATGCAATAGAGAAATCTCTATACGAGAGCCGAATCGTTATGACCGAACTAGCTTTTGGCGGGAAACTGATTCATCGGCCCCCATTTAATAAAAATGCAAATATTTCGGTTAATATTCAAGATAGCGAATAAATGTATAGAACAATATTTGCAGTAAATTTAATTTGCAATAAGACTGATCCTATACAATATTGTGGTTCGACTTTTAGTAATGGAGATACTTCAAATTTTCAAAATTTCCCCCTCTACCCCCCCCCTCCCACTGGTATCCGATTTCAGCCATTATATATATATATAAAATTTTGAAGGGACCTCATTTTCGTCATCTCTTGGGTAGGATCGATGGACATTTGAAGAATTTTTTCGAGCCATAAGGGAAATATGCTAAAAACTTTCTTAGAGAATAACAAGTAAATGAAGCTACACGTAATTTAGATAATCATATTTATAATTATATTTGCAAAGGAGTGGACGCAAATTAACTACGTAAACTATGGGACCAAAATGGACCGAAAACGGATGTAAATTGCAAAACACGTCTAAAGTCGAAGAATAGTCTAACTTGGCAGGCAGACATTATATTGTAGGGCCACAAAATGTGGCTCCTAAATCACAGACTAACAAAGATAATAATAAAATCCGTAGCATCCATCTTTGTTGGGGGAGTACGGATCAAAAATGTTAAAAGAGATATAAGTTTGGCTAATTTGGAATTAGCCAAAAGTATCAAAGATGAAATGGACATAAGAGACAATTGTAGAAGAAAAGTTGAAAAGCGTGAGGGCAAATCAGACATAAAAGCCCCGAACAATATTTGGTATTTAAGCTTAGAATACAGTGATCCATGATACAACAGTTTATTCTTATTATGGCATGAGTAGGACTGTCGGTTTACTTGATAATTGATATATAAAAGTCCAAATATCTCGGTTGATATTTATAGTAGGAAAAATATTTATATAATAACATTGTCAGGTAATTTTATTCGCAATAAGAATACAAGGGTTCTATACAATTTATCTTTTCTACTAATAACAAGGAAGATATTTCAAAGTTTCCAAATTCCTTCCTCTAAACCCCCTTTTCTGTTCTGTCTGATTTCAGCCGTTAAGAAACTTCATCTTTAGTTTCGCATGAAACGCACGGGTTTCACGGTTGTATAGCGTTATCAGACAAATAAATTGTAAGTATATAAAATTTTGAATGGACCTCATTTTCGTCATCTACCAGGTAGGATAAGATGGATAGACATTTGAAGAAAATCGTGTTATGAGTACAACCTCAATAGCTGATTTCCATTATGAGGAAACCTGTTAACAACTAAGACCAAATCAAGGATAACGTCATTAGTTGAAGTGTGTTTTTCTGAATTTTTAAACATTTTTAAAAGGACATAATAAACAAGGGACTCAATTTAAGGAAATAATTGCTGTCGTAATTATCAGAGCTTGGGCTGCCTCATTTAGTTTATTCAAGAAGCGGACCACTGTTTGAAAAGAGGAACGCTTAATGAAAGCTTCTTATTTAATCAAAAGTAGCTTAGCCCCATTCAAAAGATTCATAATTTAAACATAAATACAGCAATTTAGACAGAGGCAGAAGCATTCTGGGGCCTCAAATGTGATTCAGATCCCTAAAAAACGTTTTGTAGAGCAAATGTTTTAAAATAACAAATCCTAGTTAATATTAATTTGTTCTTTATTGACAATTAGTGAGTCGTGGTTTATTTGAACAAGAGTACCCCTCAACCATGAACTGTAGTTCTTCGTTTTGGCATTTATTAGAAGATTTAAGTTAAGACAGATATGACACAATTTCCAAAACAAATTCTTGACTTTTATATACATACTAGCGGACCCGGCAGACTTTGTCCTGTATGATATATCAAGCGATTAGGATATTAAATTTAATAATACTATGTTTAAAAATAAAGCTACTTTCAATACCACAAAAATCACCAATTGTTATGTGCACTTTTACCTAAAAACAAATAGAAAGTAAAATATCACAAAACTCGGTACGAAAAAAGAAAAGGAAAATGAGAGAAGGAAAAGAAGACGTTTTAGTTCTATGATTATCTGGTAGAATGCGCACTACACGTCTTTATAAAACAAATAGTTGTAGACAAATAATTGAAATAAATCAAAACCCTCAACAATAAAAATGCAAATACATAAATCGTGAAACCCTCTTGTTTTAACTTTACCAACCTTGATATTATTATTATTATTCATTAACGTCCACTTTTTGCAACTAAGGCTAATTGGGACGGGTTATCTACAGGTTACCACCCTTTTCTAGCCAGGGTGGGATTTAGGGTGTTATTTAATGAATTTCGTCACTAAATAATTTCCTTTGCCCAGGCAAGAATCGAACTCGCAACTCTAGTTTTACCATGTGAGATAAAGGTCAACCTTTTTACTCGCATGGCTAACCTGAGCCCCCCTACCTTGATGTATAACAGTTTCTTTTAAAAACTAAAGATTAATTCTTCAATGACAGAAATCGAACCAGTGGAGGAATGGGGGGACATTTCGAATATTCCAAATATCCCCGTTATTATACGTCTGATTGAAACATTTATGGAACAAATCTTGTTACAAATGTAATGTGCCTTATTAAGGTTGAATGTTAACCAAAATTATTTTCATTTTTTTTATTTCTCAGCTTTCGGTAAATGTCAAATTAACAATAAGCTGTTATATCATTAAACGTCTAATTTCAAGTTTAGATACCAAATATTTTTTATCTACGGATCTTCATTAAGGGTGATAAATGGAAATACGTTGCGTGATGACGTCAGCAATTAAGGCTTCGCGTTCTGGAAAGGAGAAGGTTTAATGACCTTTCCTGTTCACTAGTTTCATTCAACTCTAAATATCATATTGGTTAATGGCTGAAATCAGATCTGGGGTAGGAGGGGGTACGAGGAGGAGATATGAAAATTCAAAATACCTCCATTATTATGAGGAACTGAATTTGAGGTTATAGCTTATACAGTATCTTAGGTATTGCATAAAAACGATAGATTGCAGGCTGGCCTTAACCCTTAACTGGCCAAGGTGTCTTTAAAGACACCGTTCATATTTCAGAAAGCAACTGCTTCTATTCTTACCTCTTTTGGGCCACAGTCCACACCCCTGTAACCTCCCAAGCATGAGCATATGCGGCAAAAGTCGATTTATTGTTATTGGAGCTAATTACTAGCAATATACTGAAGAAAATCATCATTGTTTACCACCCTATTTCACACTAGTTGCCAGCGAAGTTTCTAATT
Organism: Riptortus pedestris; assembly: GCA_019009955.1. Lineage (NCBI taxonomy): Eukaryota > Metazoa > Arthropoda > Insecta > Hemiptera > Alydidae > Riptortus > Riptortus pedestris. The sequence goes on from CM032231.1 coordinate 123,823,240, forward strand.
CAATAAAATATGCGCTATTCGATTTAAATATTAACCAAAATGCTTCATTTTCGATTCTGGAGAGAAATAGACCTTTAGCATGGATTTTAATGATGATGTACTTAAGTTCACCCTGGCCTAATACCAACAAATTTGCCCAAGGGGCATGATTTTATATTATTTCTTACTTTTACCATTTTAATTAACAGATACGTATAAAAGTTGAGGTGAAAAGATTTTCTCTTTGCTACCAAAATTAGTATCACTTTTGATGAAGAAGAAAGCGACAATAAAGGAGAAAGTGCACACAAATGCCCCAAAATGAATGAAGGAAATTTTAAAATTGACATGAATGAAGTATTGGAACATTTCAATACTGAGGACGAAAGAGGGAAGGGGATGTTATGAAGATTACGTTGATAACAAAAAGTGTATCAGCATGATTAAATGGTAAGACAACAAAGTGTTGACCTTAGTGACATGTTCGTTGCACTTTATAGAACAGATTACCGCACCCAAAAGTATTACGTTAACATTTTCAGCTAGTTATTGGATTTATTGGTTTAATAATAATAAAAAATTGATTTTAAAACAATTTCGAATACACATTGCAGAGGATATTCTGCTGCACCAGAGAGCTAAAAGGCTAGTGGAGCCAGGACCACCAATTGCAGCCAAGAACTGCTGCAGCTCTCATAGCCAATGAAGCAAGACATGATGGGATGCACCATTGACAAGTATTCACTATAAAAGGAAAGTGCAGACTGTGTCACCAAAATCAAACAATTGTTTTATGCCGAAAATGAAATGTGAAACTTTGTAACTCACGTGAAAGGAACTGTTCTCTTGAATTTCATGTAGAAGGGAATTAATGATATTTATGACGGATTTATATTTTGTTTACAATGTACTTATTTTTTAATTACAACAAGTTTTTTTATTACATAATAAATTATTTAATTACATTTTTAGAAACTATGTCAGTTTTTTAACATAACCTACAGACACCCCCATTGATTTACGGTGATTGGCCAGAGTGTACTTAAAGACACCGCTAAGGTTTTAGGGTAACTGGCCAAAGTGTACTTAAAGACACCATATAATATTTTTGTTCAGAAAAAAAAAATATAAAGTAAAACCTTATATATTCTATTTCTTAGGAACACAAAAAATAAGTTTTTAAGACAATTTTTCATTTCAAGTCATTTTTTGAGTTTCTGGCCAATTAAGGGTTAAATGCCCCAGGATGGGTCCTATGAGCAAACATTCTTCCACAGCTGTGTCGTTGGAAGTGAAGAACATTGTGTACTTGGAGAGAGAAAAAAACGTCCAATTCTTCACCAGTTTTTTATTTCAGCGTCACGCGCTTTCGAAGACCATCGTCTCCATCTTCAGAGCCACACATAAAAACAAGAACTTCAATAAAATCTATATACATTAAAAAAACCCGTAGTAGAGAACTTGGATATCGCTCAGATTCGGAATTGTTCTGCCACCAAGATCAAGTTGGTCATAGCGAAGCAGCTCATAAAGTGTGGGTATTACACGAGGGCAAGAAGGGCAGCAAATTTAGTTCATTGGAAGGTATGGAGATTGCAATGAACAAGAAGCGTATTGGTAATCGCTGTTTGAACAAGAAGACCGATTGCTTTAAGTCTGCAATAGCGGGGGTACTGGACCTCGATCTTATCTCCCGCACAACGGTCACTCACTTGCTGTCTTTCCCTAAGATATTAGATAGATGGTAGATGGTAGGTAGGTATTTTTAGCTATACGCCAATGTATCTCTAACCCTCCGTATTTTATTTTAAGATTTGACTTAAGTTTATTTATTTATTTTCACTTCTTTTAGACTTTTATTCTGTGTTTTAATTTATCGATATTAGCATGATTAATGACCAAGTTGTAATGAATATAGATTTTATTGACATTGTTGTTTTTATGTGTAGCCCTGAAGATGGAGACAATGGTCGTGGAAAGCGCTCAGGGCTGAAATAAAAAACTTGTGAACAATTGGACGTCTTTTTCTCTCTCCAAGTAAACATTCTTCAGTGGTTAGGGGAAGCCTTCATGGTTTGAGCTTCCCTACTTTGATTTTGTACAAAGGGGCCTTTTTTTTTTTTTTTTTAAATGCGCGTTGCGGGAACGTTGTAAATGGGGAGGGAAATGGCTCAATAGGAAATGCACTTCCAATCCTAATCCAATCCCTGGAGCCCGGGCTGAGTTTCAATTTAATAATGGAGTATGAGATAAAAGTGAGAGATAAGTGAGGGAAGAGAGAGAAGGGATCGGGGGGGGGGGGTTAGGGTTAGAGATACCCCCGTAGCAAGAATCAGAGGAGGGGGGGGGCGCCACGTGTACGACCCAATTCTTCCGAAGGGCCACTACCTATCCCACGTCTCTCGGGATAGTTCAATATTTGCCTCGACATATATATTTTTTTGTCTCTCTATTGATACATGTGCTCGAGGGGGGAACATCTGGCATTAAGGGCTGAGAAAAAAACACTCTATATGGGAAATACAGGGTGTTCTCAAGCCCCAAGGTTTCTTCGAGACTTATGGGACCAGACATATGCAGTCCGTAAAAGTTAAAAAACATTGGGGAATCTTTCGTTCCATTACACATAATGAAACTTAGCCTCAATATAAGAAAAATATAGAAAAAAGTACGTCGCGCAGGGGCTGCGTAAACTAAGCAAATTTCCCTTGTGAAGTTTAATAGATAAATCTATATAATGGTAAGGCAATAGCAAAGTCAACATCAAGTGAATAAATACATAAAATAAGAAACCTCCAGGCGGGAAGCGTCTAAAATGTAAACAAACAGGTCTGGCAATGGCTCACCGGAAATAAACAATAACTGAAACATATCAGGATATAATATATTAATTTTATTGAAAACTATGTAGTATACCTTTATTAGATTTATATATATTTTATAGATCTTAAGAATTTAAGACGGGGGGAATCTATAAAGGTCTCTGGAAAACAATATTTTGTATTTAAGCTTCGAACAATGTGTTTTATTATATAACAGAGTATTGTTTATGTAACACGAGCAGAAGTGGGGGTTTACTGAAGACTGAAAACATAAAATTGCAATATCTCGGTTAATATTCAAAATAGAGAATACATTTATATAACAATATTTACAGTACATTTTCAATAAGATTCAGTTCATACACTTTTTGGATCCGACTTATAGTAAGGGAGATATTTATAATTTTCTAAATTCTCCTCCTCCCTCTGGTTCGATTTCAGCCGTTAGCAAAGGTGATCTTTCTTTTTACATAAAAGTCCGTCACGCAGGGGCTGCGTAAACTAAGCAGATTCCTCAGGTGAAGTTTTACAATAGAGAAATAGGCATACTGCTAACACTTAACACCAACGTGAGTAAATACAAACGTTAATGAGAAATCGTTAAGTTAATTTTAATAAGCTCCCAACCGAAACGGCTTATGAATTGTAAACAAATAGGTCTGCCAACCACTGAGAGATGACCTGATAGACTATACTTCACCGAAAAGAAAAACAATTACTGATATACATCTGAATATAACTCATTAACTTTATTGCAAATATTAGCTATATCTAGTACTGCAATTTATAATGAATCAGAATAATTTATATTTTAATAACTAAAATTATAGTAATCCAAGAACTAAAGAAGGGGGGGGGCATCAACAGAACGAATTTGTATATATCTCACAAAGTGGAAGGTTAGAAGACAAGAAAGGTTAAATTACACGAGCGCCGACCAACGGAAACGGCCGAACTAATCCGGAAACCCGACAAAAGCCACACAAACTTCATAATAATTCAAATATCTCTGTTAATATTCAAGATAGAGAATAAATGTATAGATCGATATTTATAGTAAAGTTAATTTGCAATAAGATTTGTTCTATACAATTATTCGATCCGACGTACAGTAACGGAGATATTTCGAACTTTCAAAAATCCTAAACTCCCCCTCCCACTGGTCCGATTTAACTTGATCTTTCTTTTTGCATAAAACGATTAAATACCGAGTTTGGTGACGTTTGAACAAAAATTGTGACCGCTAGAGCGTTAACAGACATATATATATATATATATATATATATATATATATATATATATATATATATATATATATATATATATATATATATTTGGGACCTCCTTTTTGTCATCTGGGGAGGATCCTCAAGGGAAATCAGCTATTGAGGTCGTACTCATGACGCGATTTTCGAAACATTTCTTAAAATGTCCATCGATCCTACCCAGAGGATGGCGAAAAGTCCGTCACGCAGGGGCTGCGTAAACTAAGCAGATTTCCCACATGAAGTTTTACAATAGAGAAATCTGCCTAATAACAACTGTAGTAGTAAGAAACCTCTAAACCTAAAAAACATTATTTAGGGCGTAATAACCCAGTAGTTTCTAGCCCAAAAAACAGTTAACCTCTAAACCTATTCACGAGGGACGATAGTTATGGAAACGGCCGCCAGAGCTCTCGTCGGAAACTCCGAACATAGCCTATTGGTGACCACACGCAGAATACAAATGCAAATATCTCGGTTAATATTCAAGATAGAGAATTAATGTATAGAACAATATTTATAGTAAATTTAATTTGCAATAAGATTGGTTCTATACAATCTTTTGATCCGACGTATATTAACGGAGATATTTCGAATTTTCGAAAATCCTCCCCTCTAAACCCCCCCCCCTTCTCACTGGTCCGATTTCAGCCGTTAACGAACTTGATCTTTCTTTTTACATAAAACGCTTAAATATGAAGTTTGGTAAGGATCAAACAAAAATTACGACCGCTAGAGCAGGGTAACAGACAAATATATAGATAGATATATATATATATATATATATATATATATATATATATATATATATATATATATATATATATACAGTTTTGAACGGACCTCATTTTCGTCATCTACTAGGTAGGATCGATGGGCATTTGAAGAAAAATGTCGAAAATTCCGTCATGAGTACAACCTCAATAGCTGATTTCCCTTAAGGGAAATCTGTTAAAATGAGGTCCGTCAAATATATATATTATATATTTGTCTGTTACCGCTCTAGCGGTCTCAATTTTTGCTTGATCATTACCAAAGTCCATATTTAAACGTTTTATATAAAAAGAAAGATTAAGTTCGTTAGCAGCTGAAAATGGACCAGTGGGAGGGGTGTTTAGAGGAGATGAAATTCGAAATATCTCCGTTACTGTGCGTCGGATCGATTAATATTAACCGAGATATTTGCGTTATTTTAGTTTTCGGCCCTGAGTACCCCCACTCCTACTCATGTCACATCAAAAATAAGCTGTCATATTATGAACCACTTTATTTGAATCCTAAATAACAAATATTTTAACTTTTACGTCATGAGATAAATGCAAATAAGGGACGTAATTGGGAAATCTGCTTAGTTAACGCAGCACTTGCATGACGGACGTTTTCGTCATCTACTAGGTCGGATCGATGGACATTTGAAGAAAACTTCCGTCATGAGTACGACGTCAATAGCTGATTTCGCTTAAAGGAAAGTCTGCTGAAATGGAGTAATACCTCATAGAACTTTGAGCACTTCACTGTAACCTGTGTCACTCTGAATCTGCCTAATGCCTCACAAACTCTCTACTTCTATTTGCTTGTGTAGGGGCTTAGACTCCGAGTTAATTCTGCCCAGATGTGTCTCTGTACTAACTGCTTCAAAGTAAGCTTTTAATAGGCTTACCCGTCGTGTGGTTAAACCTAAGTCTTACTCCCACTCAGGTGTCTGCGGGAGAGCTTCGTTACGGTTTGCTGTTCAAATAAGACAAGAAGTTTCCACATTATAAGGAAATAGATTAATTAACATATGCAGTTACTGATTATCTGGGCGAAGTATGTAGGAAATAGAAAGGAATTCCAAGGTAAACTACCTTAAATAGGTTATTGGCGGGGAAAATTGTAGGAATAATTCCTTGAAAATAATGAAAGATAATGGTTTTCATAGAATCTATATCTTCTAATATGAAAATCAAAGCTATAAGTAGAATGATAGAATAGTATTGTGACGTTATTGGTATTTGCAAAAAGAGATGAGACAAATACTTCTCAATGCTTGGGATTTACACTCGAGTCTCGCGTGCTGGGGATATGTTAATAATAAAAGTATTTATTATGTACTTAATTCTACTCTAAACACAATATTTTTATATTACCCGTTTCCTGTGCATGTATCTTTTTAGCAGAAGTCCCTTAAGGGAAATCAGCTATTGAGGCTGTACTCATCATGGAATTTTCGACTTTTTTCTTCAAATGCCCATCGATCCTACCTAGGAGATGATGAAAATGAGGTCCGTTCAAAACTGTATATATATATATATATATATATATATATATATATATATATATATATATATATATATATATATATATGTCACCGCTCTAGCGGTCGCAATTTTTGTTTGATCGATACCAAACGCAATATTTAGTCGTTTTATGTAAAAAGTAAGATCAAGTTCGTTAACGGGTAAAACCGGAACACTGGGAGGGGGGATTAGAGGGGAGGATTTTCGAAAAATCGAAATATCTCCGTTACTGTACGTCGCATCGAAAAATTATACGGAATCAATCTTATTGAAAATTAAATTTACTATAAATATGGTTATGTATATTTATTCTCTATCTTCAATATTAACCGAGATATTTGCATTTTTATTAAATATGGGCAGCTAACGGACGTGAGTGACTATCCCGCCAAAAACTAGTTCGGCCGTTTCCTTGATTGCTCGGCTCTCGTGAAATTTCTCTATTCTCTAAAATTTCACGTGGAAAATCTGCTTAGTTTACGCAGCCTCTTTTTTTTTTTTGTATATCTGTTGTACCAGTGAATAAGTGGTTAAGTTCCCCTTACTCACTGGTGGACTTAACCACTTATTCACTGGGGTTACAGATATAACATATTCATAGATGATCGTATTAACCATATTATTTATAATCGTAGAAAGAATTCTGCATTCCGAACCATCTATGAATAAACGTTCATTTCCTCAAAAGTAGTCCAAAGACCAACTTGGATGGCAGCTGTTTTATATACGTAATTACTACTATTAAAAATATTCTTTTTTACGTTTGAAAAGTGAACTGTATATTCTTAATGGTGCATGTTCAGTGAAGTATAAAATATATTAACGGTGCAGAGTTAATAAATTCCAGAAATAACAGAGTGTACCCCTCCAGTGATCATTCTTTTAAATTATACAATTAAAAATGTAAGCATAAAATCCAATGTAAAGATAAGCCAATGTTTCGTGAAATGTCCGTCAACCCTATCTATGAGTTGGTGAAAATGAGGCCGGTTCAAAATTGTATATATATATGCTTACATTTGCCTTTAAATGGTCTAGCGGTCGTAATTTTTGTTAATCGTTACAAAACTGGAAATCTAAACGTTTTATGTAAAACTAAAGATCGAGCTTGTTAACGGCTGAAATCGGAAAGGAGGGAGGGGGGGGGTTAGAGAGGTAATTTCTAAAATTCGAAATATCTCCGTTATTATACTTCGGATCGAAAAATTGAATAGAATCAATCTTATTGCAAATGTAATGTTCTATAAATGCTGTTAGGTATGTTTTTAGCAGATTTCCTTTAAGGAAAATCAGCTATTGAGGTCGTACTCATGACAAGATTTTCGAAAAATTTCTTCAAATGTCCATCGATCCTACCCAGGAGATGACGAAAATGAGGTCCGTTCAAAATTATATATATATATATATATATATATATATATATATATATATATATATATATATGTGTGTGTTAACGCTCTAGCGGTCGAGATTTGTGTTTTATAGTTCCCAAATTCGATATATAACAGTTTTATGTAAAACGACAGATCAAGTTCGTTAATGGCTGAAATCGGACCAGAGGGAGGGGGGGGTTTAGAGGGGGGACTTTTGAAAATTCAAAATATCTCCGTTATTATGCGTCGGAGCGAAAAATTTTATTGAATCAATCTTATTGCAAATTAAATGTACTATAAATATTGGTTTATACATTTATTCGATACCTTGAATATTAACCGAGATATTTGCATTTGTATGCATGTGTGTGGTCGGCAGGACTCGTCTACGTTCGGCACTCTCCGCCGAGAGCTAGTGCGGGCCGTTTCGGTAACTGTTCGTCCCTTGTGAATAGGTTTAGAGACTCCTTACTACTACTGTTGTTATTAGGCGGATTTCTCTATTGTAAAACTTCACGAGGGAAATCTGCTTAGTTTACGCAGCCCCTGCGTGACGGACTTTTTTTCACTATCTTGATTACTAACCTATATATTTGATTTTTTTTAAGGTTTCGGCAATCAGTAAACCCTTACTCCTTCTCATGTCATATTAGCTATAAGCTGTTATATTATGAAGCAATTTATTTGAAGCCTATACGACATATATTGTTCTCATTGAACTTTTACATTTTGAGATAAATGTAAGTACGTTGGAAATCTACATAACTAATATATTATGCGAGACAAGTACGTTTGTACTGAGGTCACATCGAATGTAGTCAAAATGTGTTTAGTGCTCGGCGAAACGGATTATTACGTTGAAATTTGAAAACCGAGATATTTCACGATTAAATACTTCCTACACTTCGTACAATGAAGTGATAAAACTGACTAATGAGATGCTTTAGTCTCTGAGTTCTGATTACATTAATATTTCCATTCTGATTACACGATTTGTGCTTTGGCTGTCTAGAAGCACGGTCGTTATATGACCATTTGTTCCAGTAGATCATTGCAGTAGATATGGTTGGGAATGTAATATTTCCTGAGGAGGGAGTAGCAACCGTAAATACAAATCACCCCCTAGCTTCAATATTCATGAAGTAGTTCGTTGAATTTAGTAGCAGCCATTCACCGCTTCTATTCATCGTCAACTAGTTAGTGTGGTTCGTGAAGCATGTTGGGCCATTCCCACCCAGCAGACAACTAGGCATTCATAAAGTCCAAAATTTATCAGGGAGCCTTAGAAAGAATCTCTGAAAATTACCAAATGGAAATCAGCTATTGAGGTCGTACTCATGAAGTGATTTTCAAAACATTTCTTCAATAAATATCATATGTATATATAATTATACCGTACATGTGTATGTCACTGAACTCCTAAACGGCTGGACCGATTTGAATGAATGGTGTTTTATGCGTTTGGGTGACGCCCTTGATGGTTTAGATTCACAAATCAGCACGGCAGGAGTGGGAGTCGTAAGGAAGGCTTAAAATTAAAAGTAGCGATTTTTCTTTTCCTATTGGGTTTTCGGCAAAATTTCACAGGACAAAAGTGGTTTATTTTGTTATTTAGAGTAAGTTTTGTTATATTCACTTTTGTCGTATGTAAGCTCATGTAAACATAAGCCAATGTGAGATTCGGGAGGGGCGGTGCAGAAGTATTTATAAAATATTTGTGCATTCCAGCCATAATACGTCTAGTTGTGTTATTTCTCCAGTTGCACTATATTTTTTAACGTATAACTCATTTATACTTTGGTATACGACAAAAGTGCATATAAAAAAAGTTACTCGTAAGGCCAAAATGAACAACGTTTGTTATGTGGGTATTTGCCGAAAAATCAATAGGAAACGAAATATCGCTCTTTTTTATTTCAGGCCTCCCTTATAACCCCCACTCCAGTTCGTCTCAGAGAATATTAATATAACCTAAACTCTCAGTTGGGTTAGAAGTATTATACATACCAAGTTTCATAAAATTCGGTTCAGCCGTTTACGATTCTATCTAGGACATACAAACAGACATATATATATATATATATATATATATATATATATATATATATATATATATATATATATATATATGTGTGAAAAGATGTAAAAAGATTGGGAAAAAATAGTGTAATGCTTTACACAAGCGAAAGAATAACTCTTAATAAAAGAGAATGTAAGCAATTAAATGCAATGGAAATGTGCATTTGGCATTTGATATTTTTAAACATTTGGTTTTCAAATAAATGATAACAATACCGAAAAAAATGATAATACATAACTATAGAAAAATAGATAAATTTATGTATTTATTGAGTATTTTTAACAAATAAATAAATAATTTGAAAAATTTATATTAAAGACATGGAGATATGTCAAGTCGCCTTCCTCATTACATTTCTCTGCGATTCCTAAACAACAATTTCTGAATACTGGAGGCAATTTATTGCCAAAGTTTGACCGAGTAATTTTCATACTTGAAGGAAACAAATTATAATCTTGGGAATAATGCTGAACTTAGCAAAAGCTATCCAACATCCATTACAACTTGGAGCTTCCGACAAATTTTCAGCAACTTAAAAGCATATTTCAGAACAATTATAAAGGGAAATTATACTTTTATGGTCTTAATGAGGAGAGAGTATCCTAGAATGCTCTTTGTCCTTTCCTGCATTCTTCTACTTTTCAGAAGAATTCCCTTAAGGGAAATCAGCTATTTAGGTCGTACTCATGACGCGATTTTGGACATTTTATTTCAAATATCCATCGATCATACCATGGAGAAACGAAAATGAGGTCCATTGAAAACTGTATATATATATATATATATATATATATATATATATATATATATATATATATATATATTAGTCTGTTACGGCTCTAGCTGTCGAAATTATTGTTTAATCGTTACCAAACTCGATATTTAGTCGTTTTCTGTAAAAAGAAAGACCTAGTTTGTTAACGGCTGAAATCGAACGGGGGGGGGGTGGTTAGTGGGGGAGAACATAGAAGGTTCTAAATATCTCCGTTACTATTAGCCGAATTGAGAAAGTGTATGGAATAAATTTTATTGAAAATTACCTTTATTAGAGAAATTACATTTATTCTCTATCTTGAATATTATAACAAACCGAAGTATATATAATAAACCACATTATTCGAAGCTTAAATAAAAAATATTGTTATCCATAAGAAGAGAGCTTCATTATACGTGATATATGGAATTATGTTCTTGTGATCTCCCCCCCCCCCGTCTTAAATTTTTGAACTACTAAAATTTGATTGATTGAGATAAAAATTATTCTGATTCATTATAAACTACAGTACTGGGTATAGTAGATAGTTTCCAATATAATGAATATGTTATTTTCTGATATGTTTCAGTTATTGTTTTTCTTTCCACTGAGCCATTGACAGACCGGTTGGTTTACATTTGAGACGCTTTCCGCCGGATTTCTTATTACCGTTTGTATTTATTCACGGTGGTGTTGTGTTAGCAGTATGTAGGTTTATCTATTATTTATCTTCACGAGGGAAATCTGCTTAGTTTACGCAGTCCCTGCTGGGCAGACATTTTGTATTAGCTACAAGTTTTAGGAATAAGTATTCACTACTATTTTAAATTAAGCTATTAAAGACTTATTCTAATAACAACTATTACTATTAATAACTATTAGTAAATGGATCTGTATAAAAAAATTTGGAGTTTGTTACTTCATAATAGACATTTGACAAAATGAAATAGCTCATTCCCTGCTGATTACACAGCAAAATCACTAATCAAATGATTTTAAATTCTTAATAAAATATGTTTGACACAAAAATTGAAGAAAATACAAAATGGAAATAACATAAATGAACAATATTAATGGTGATATTAATTTTTAACAGCAAAACAAATTGCACGTTCAAGTGGACTTTTATTTCAGAATTATTTACTTTCTTATTAAAGTTAGTTGTATACATATTCTTTGAATAAAATTGTAGTTTATTCTTACAGACTTAGCCCTTGTTTTCACAAACCTCTTTGCAAAGATTTGAACAACTGATGCATATTGCATGATCCAACAGATTCAGACTTCATCTGCATCGTACTGGGTCTTGGAGTGGTGCAGTCTAGTTTGCACGATGAGTTGATATTAAACTAGATAATTCAATTACATTCTGACACTGGTGGGGCGAAAAAAAGGAAACATTAGAACGTATGCAATAAACACAATGGGTGATACTTGGCATTGCATAAGATATTCCAACAGTATTTAATATAGACAGTGGAAAATTTTCGGCCTAAAATATTATTTTCTATGTAATATCATGAGGAATTTGTATTACAAAAGGAAAAATAATATATATTGAATTAAATTATTTATTAATGTCCACTTTTTGCAACAAAGGCTAATTGGGACGGGTTATGTACAGATTACCACCCTTTTCTAGCCAGGGTGGCACTTAGGATTTTATTTAATGAATTCCGTCACTAAATGAGCTCCTTCCTCCAGGCGGGAATCGAACTCGCCTCTCTAGATTTGCCATGTGAGGTTCAAGGTGCGCTTTAACTCACAAAGCTAACCTGTGCCCCCAAAAAAAATATTTTAAGAGAGTAATTTAAAATTAATTAATTAGTAAACTAAGAGACAGACAATGATTATTATTTTATTTCGTTAAACATATTATGGCATGGAACAGGAAAACACTTATCCCGGAACAATTTTAGAGAAAATAGGGGGGCAAACTCTAGAATTTTATTTGTACGAATCCAAATGAGCCAGCCGGTTTAGCAACAGTGCGCAGCAATTTTAAGTGGGGCAATTTAAGGTAAATTGTTGGGTATTAAGGGCGAGTGGAATTTAGGGAGGGTCTGTGTACTGGAGGGCTTAGCTTGCCTAATACGTGCTTCAAATAATAGCAGCTTCTAGTTAGGGCGACCTCTACCGGCTTATAGGGCAACCTCTTCCTGAATAGCAAATACACCTTTTATCCTTGGAGGTATTTTTTTTTTTTTTTTTTTTACTATGTTTACAATTTACTTTAGCGGTTTTTGATTGTTTATTTATTTATTCGCGTTACCGACATCACTATTGCACAATTTCGTCAATCTACATTACATTATAAATCGTAAAAGGATTTATTATGATTGATTGCTCATTGGATAAGGATCAATCCACGGAATCATAACAGACCGCGTCGTTACACATTTTAATTTTTGTTTTGTTTAGCAATTATGAAAAATCGCATATATTTTAGCAGATTTCCCTTAGGGGAAATCAGCTATTGAGGTCGTACTCATGACGCGATTTTCGCAATTTTTCTTTAAATGTCCATCGATCCTACCTTAGGAGAAGCCGAAAATGAGGTCCGTTCAAAACTGTATATATATGCTCAAGTGGTCGTAATTATTGTTTAGTCGTTATCAAACTCGATATTTAGTCCTTTCAACTAAAAAAAAAGATCAAGTTCGTTGTCAGCTGAAATCGGACCAGTTGGAGGGGGGGGGGTTTAGAGGGGGAGATTTTTGAAAATTCGAAATATCTCCGTTACTACGGATATGAGAAACAATCAGATATTAAAGAAATATTTTCCATAATATAAAAAAAGTCCGTCACGCAGGGGCTGCGTAAACTAAGCAGATTTCCCACGTGAAGGTTTACAATAGATAAATATACAGGTAACACAGCCGTGAATGCTCAGTAAATGCACAATACAAGGCTGAATTGTTAACAATAGGCCAGCCAACCTCGTAGTGCTACATAGATAGACCGGAAAGACAAACAATTAATGAAATATATTTGAATATAACATATTAATTTTATTGAAAACAATTTACTAAAGCTAGTGGCGTAATTTTTAATGAATCAGAATCAGTTTTATCTGAATAACTCAAATTTTAGTAATCCAAAAACAAAAGAAGGGAGGGTGGTCGACAGAACGTATTTGCATATATCTCACAAAGTAAAAGTTCAATGAAAACAATATTTGGTATTTAAACTTAATATCTTATATTATACAACAGAGCATTATTTATGTGAAACTTGTAAAAGTGGGGGTTTACTTAAGGCTGAAAACTGGAAAATGCAAATATCTCGGTTAATATTCAAGCTAGAGAATAAATGTATATAACATCATTTATAGTGTATTTAATTTTCAATAAGATTGATTCTATACTTTTATTCGATCCGACTTATAGTAACGGAGATATTTTGAATTTTCAAAATTCTCCCCCTCTAAACCCCCCCCTCCCTCTGGTCTGATTTCAGCCGTTAACGAACTTGATCTTTTTTTTTTACATAAAACGACTAAATATCGAGTTTGGTAACGATTACACAAAAATTGCGACCGCTAGAGCAGTAACAGACAAATATATAGATTCGTTATCGGCTGAAATCGGACCAGTTAGAGGGGGAGATTTTTGAAAATTCGAAATATCTCCGTTACTACGGATATGAGAAACAATCAGATATTAAAGAAATATTTTCCATAATATAAATATAAAGTACAACAAAGGTAAGTGCAGGAAAGAGTAAATACATTATTGTAATTATGTCAATCTCCATCGCTGTGGGTCAGAAACCAAATAAATAAATAAAAATCTATTATTATTATTTATTAACGTCCAATTTTGCAACTCAGGCTAATTGGGACGGGTTATCTACAGGTTACCACCCTTTTCTAGCCAGGGTGGGATTTTAGGATGTTATTTAATGAATTTCGTCACTAAATAATTTCCTTTGCCCAGGCAAGAATCGAACTCGCCACTCTAGGTTTACCATCTGAGATAAAGGTCAACGCTTTAACTCTCATGGCTAACCTGAGATTACCATAACACTGAGGATTTACTATTACCATAAGTTACATTATTCCATAATCCATGGTATAAACGTGTTAGTCGGCATATGTGGGTTGCTGAAAAGTGGGCTGTTATCAAACACCAGTCCTGATTTATATGGTGGCTTAGACAGCTTGGCACCTTCATGTTTTCCTCTGTGGTTTTGACCCAGAATTGTGGTTATGACCCATATTTATCAACTTTTTTTTTCTCCTATATTTCAAATTATTTTTGTTCGAACTATTCCAGCACCTTTCAATACGGAATTAATTTTATTATAGGCTGCTCTTTGTTAGCAGATTTCCCTTTGGGGAGTTAGCTATTGAGGTTGTATTCATGGGGCGATTTTCGAAACATTTCCTCAAATATCCTTTGATCCTGACTATTGAGGTCCGTTCAAAATTTTATCTTTATATATAAAAAATTCTACTGTACGTGATTATGTCACTGAACTCCTCCTAAAGGCTGGACCGATTTAAATGAATTTTTTCGTATGCCTTTGGGTGACGCCCTGGATGGTTTAGATTCTCAAATCAGCCCGGCAGATGGAGCAGGAGTGGGGGTTGTAAGGGAGGCCTAAAATTAAAAATAGTGATATTTAGTTTCCTATTGGTTTTTCGGCAAATATGCAAAGGATAAAAGCAGTTTACTTTGTTATTTACAGCTACTTTTGTTATATTCACTTTTGTCGTATTACAACGTATAAACGAGATGTACACTAAAAAATTAAAGTGGGAGCCAAGAATTTTATTGGGCACTAATGATTGAACCGAACAAAACTCTTTATGCAAATTAGCATTAATGCTTCCACGATTATAAGCTATATAAAATATTTTAGGTTCGAATGGGAGTGGGGGTTATAAGGGTGGCCTGAATAAAAAAATTCGCGATATTTTATTTTCTATTTGTTTTTAGGCTCACAACAATTTTTTTTGTGTTATTAAAAGTAGCTTTTGTTTTAAACATAATATTATTAAATTTAATATCCTAATCGCTTGAAATATCACGCAGGACAACGTCTGTCGGGTCCGCTTTTATATATATATATATATATATATATATATATATATATATATATAAATATATATATATATAAAAAACTTTTTGAAAATGTGTATAAAGAAAATCTTTTTACAAATTTAATGGCCAATGAATGTTTATATTCATTTTTCACTATCAGGAATATTAACCGAGATAATTGGATGTTTCACTTATCAGCCTTCAGTCAAACCGAAACCATAAAAGTAATTTTTAATTAGTCTATGTCCATTTAGTACTTGAGTCAGGAGCCCAATTTATGTATGCATTTGTACATAAGTTTCACTGGCCATCAAAATAAAACCCTTCCTTAGACCGATCCTTGTCAAGAAAAGTCCGTCACGCCGGGGCTGCGTAAACTAAGCAGATTTCCCACTTGAATTTTAATAATAGATAAACCTACATACTGCTACCACAACACCACCGTGAATATTAGATGTATAAATACAAACGGTAATAAGAGATATTTCCCCTTCCGGCGGAAAGAATCCCAAATGTAAACAAACAGGTCGGCCAACCCAACTCTCACCGGAAAGAAAAACAATTACTGAAAAATATCAGAATATAATATATTAATTTTATTGAAAACTATTTACTATATCTACTTGTGTTATTTATAATGAATCAGAATAAATTTTATCTGAATCAATCAAATTTTAGTAGTCCAAGACTTTAAGACGGGGGGGGGGGGTCCCCAGAACATATTTGCATGTATCTCGTATAATAAATATCTCTTGATATTAATATTTGGTATTTCAGCTTCCAATAATGTGGTTTACTTATAACAGAGTATTGTATACGTAACATGACTAGAAGTAGGGGTTTACTGATGGCTGAAAACTGGAAAATGCAAATATCTCAGTTAATATTCAAGATAGGGAATAAATGTTGTTCAGTCGTCAATTTGAATTTTAAATGTCCCGCGCTCGCGGGGTTCATAGACCCGCCACAAACACACATGCATATCTCCAAGGCCGTGGCTACAGCGGAAAAACACATGCAGTTCAAGAAGGCATCGGCCAACAACAAGGATAAAGTCAGTTGCTCTCGGACGCTGGGGTCGTTCATACGGCCAGCGGGCGTAGCCCCTCTCCCACTACAGATCACCGCTCCATAGATAACCGCTTCATAGATAACCGCTTCATAGACAACCGCAGTTGGAAGTCACCCGTGACAGTCTATGTTTACCTCTACTAGAGTCAACAGGTTCATTTTGCTCCCGCCTTTCTTCTTCTCTGCCACGTGCCCATCCAGATTTATCACCGCAACAAGACTTCATCATCTCTAGGAAGTGCATGATTCCCGCTATTAACTACCTAATAATGCTAGCATTATGCGCGCAAGTATCGCATGAGTACTCATATATATTATAAGACCCACCGCTAATTTTGTATGTATAGTTATGGCCGCCATATTAGTTTATAAAGTTTGTTTACTGCTTAGATTTCATTTTTTATTATAGATATATACTTAACTATTCAATATACCTAATTCTTAAGAGAACTCACATAGTTGTTTTGTTTTCTTTATTTATCTTTTTCCCTCATCTCTCCAGGAGAAATAACAAATGGTTCAGTCTAAATTCTCTCCCAACTCTTGCCTTTAACACAAGCTTTCCGCCATTACATTTTGGTGCCGACATTTTCTATTATTACCGCTAAAGCTTACCGCACGCCCCTACATTTTGGTGCCGAGTAACCCGGGAAGTGTTCATTAACCGGAAGTGTTTATCCGGAAAAGTAAAAGATTCCCCGCTTTAGAATAATAAAAGTTTACCGCTAAACAAGACTAATTGAATTATAAAAGTAAAAGGTTACCGCTTTAGATTTATAAAAGTTCACCGCAAAACCAACTATTTGAGTTCTTACTTAATTGTAAGTGTACATTTCATTTCTTTATTTCTTATCCTTGTATAATTGATGTTCTTTATTTCTTATATTTTTGTATATAAGGTTTATCTTCAATATGGATCCTAAAGCTCAACAATCAGACACCGCTTTCATCAATGTTAATAAAGGAATACATAGAAAAGGAAGATACGCTTCCAGTGATTTAACCGCCAAAATTGTAGATATCAAGAGCTCACATGCGTTACTTGTAGCCGCCATTGGCGAGACAGCTGTCTCATCCCCTCCACCCTGCTCTTCAAATGCCCGCGCAAATTTGAATGCTCACCACCTACTTCATGTTCCTTTTCCGCATTTTAGCGGAATTTCAAACCTCGATACCAACTAGCAGCTCGCATGAACCACTCTTTTGAAAAAATATGATAACCGCGTCGCTTTGGCTTCATCAACTCTCAAGAAATGCTGGACTGTCAACCAATTTCACATGCCTCCTCTTCACAATTGAAAAGTTTTCTTAAAGTGTTTTCGGAACAAGCACAGCAGTTAGAAAATTTAAATGTTCCCGCTCTAGCTGACTTCATCACTTTCTTTATTGCATTCAGGGGCTTAGATGCCCATTCTCAAAAGGAATTCAGTTTTCTTTACCTTGAAGATTTTCCCGCTCTCTCCGACTTGGTGAACTATGTAAACAAAACATTGAGTGCCATAGCTAATGTATCTACACCTTAGAGAAATCTTAAAGAAGTTCCCGCTCCTCGCAAGGATACATCCTCTCCCCGCTTCCGGCCTACCGCTTCGAACCCACCAAGCTCTCCACCGCCCCGCGGCAACCGCTTTTGAAGGCGTTCGCTACCATTACCAAATGTCTTTATTGCCGCCAAGCCCATAACATCTATCAATGCCCAAAATTCAAGGGACTGCCTGCTGCCTTGCGCTACAATGCTATTAAAAGGTTGCAGTTATGCTATAACTGCTTGGGGAACCACGGAGTTCGATACTGCAAATCTTCAAGCCGCTGCCGGATATGTCACCGCTCTCATCACACCCTCATCCATGAGGGCGTTAATCTAAATGCTACCCGCTCTTCAAACAGTTTCGCTTCCCCTCTTTCAAAGCCTAGTCCGGGACCTTCCCCGTCGTTCCTGCATCTCTATTCTAGGCAAAGGCATCTTTCCACCACACAGAAGAAGTCACCCTCTCCACCGGCAAGGTACTCCCCACCTCCCAGGCATGATCAAGAATTATCATCTAAGGCTTCCCGCAGCTCACGATCATCCCCTTCTTTCAACGATTCTCAGCAAACATCTGTCTATTATGCGGAGAGGAACTTGTATAAGCCCCACCGCACTAATGATCCTTAGCTTTCCCGCCATCATCACTCCCCGGACTTGTCTCCTCAATGACTCCCGCAATACGGACCCTCAGACCCCTCTCTGGCACAACTCTTGCCTCCTCTAAAGTTATTTCCCGCATCATCTAGTCTTACTGAGAGCTACCGATTAGACCTTCATGCTTTTCTGCTGCACCGCTAAAGGATTCTCCGCTTCATCAACGCTCACAGGATGTTCCCGCTCCAACTGAAGAATGGTTTCCGTCCAAATCTAAGCCCATTATACTCCGGTCTCTTCCTTCTGTCTCGTTGTCTGGTTCATCGAAGCATTGCCCGCTTTCTATTCTTCCCACAGCACAGATCTCTCTCAAATGTTCTTCCCGCTCCGCACATGTTTAGAGCCCTTGTTGATTCCTGCAGCCAGGCCAGTTTCGTCACTCAAAGCGCCGCTTCCCGCTTAGGCTCGGCCATCATTCCGTCCCAACTGGATGTTCTCGGATTGGGTGACCCTGTGGGAGTCAGCTGCACTGGCTACATTGCTGTTTTCTTTCCAGTCGCCAGATAAAATGATCACCGCACAGTTCTTCGTTATTGAGTCCATCTGCTCCGCTATGCCTGCTGAACCGCTTGACATTTGGCCTTGGAATTATCTGCATGATCTCTCTCTCTCTCCTCGCTGATCCAAAGTATGACCGCCCGGCTCCCATTGACATGCTGTTTGGAGTCGATCTAGTTGCACATATCCTTCAGCCCGCTATCATTCATCCCTCTAAAGGTGGCCCTCTTGCTTTCATGACTAGTTTGGGTTGGCGTCTCCTGGAGCAGTGTTGTCTCCCATCTTATCCGTGCCGCATCATTTGGGCCGCAGAAGTCCAGGATAACGAAGGCAAGACCATCCGCAAGAAGCACAGACGTCGTCGCCGCACTGAGAGTAATCCTCAAAGAGAAAATCCGCCTTACAATTCAGAAGACATGCCCACTCAAGTTACAGTACAATGCATACCTGACTCACCGCCTGTGGAATCCACCGAAGCTGCCTCACAATCTTTTGTGAAAACGTTCTCCGCTGCATGAAATGCTAACTAAATAAAGATCTTCAGAGGTTTTGGGAATTAGAACCTGTCACTTCCGCCGCACCCAAACATTCAAGGGAGGAGCTTCTCAAAGAAGAAATGTTCTCCCGCAAAGTTTCCCGCCAAGGTTCTCTCCCTTGAAAAGTTTACCACGTTACTGGTCAGCATTGAAGGCATCCACAATAGTTGCCCCCGCTGCCCCCCTCTCTGCTGACCTCCATGATTTGGATGTGCTGACGTCTGGACAGTTTCTGATTCACCGCCCTCTCCTCGCTCTACATGCAAAGGAACGTCCTCTTCAAGCTGTGTCCTCTTCTTACTCAATAATGCCGCTCATCGCGCCATGGGCGGGGGGATGTTCAGTCGTCAATTTGAATTTTAAATGTCCCGCGCTCGCGGGGTTCATAGACCCGCCACAAACACACATGCATATCTCCAAGGCCGTGGCTACAGCGGAAAAACACATGCAGTTCAAGAAGGCATCGGCCAGCAACAAGGATAAGTCAGTTGCTCTCGGACGCTGGGGTCGTTCATACGGCCAGCGGGCGTAGCCCCTCTCCCACTACAGATCACCGCTCCATAGATAACCGCTTCATAGATAACCGCTTCATAGACAACCGCAGTTGGAAGTCACCCGTGACAGTCTATGTTTACCTCTACTAGAGTCAACAGGTTCATTTTGCTCCCGCCTTTCTTCTTCTCTGCCACGTGCCCATCCAGATTTATCACCGCAACAAGACTTCATCATCTCTAGGAAGTGCATGATTCCCGCTATTAACTACCTAATAATGCTAGCATTATGCGCGCAAGTATCGCATGAGTACTCATATATATTATAAGACCCACCGCTAATTTTGTATGTATAGTTATGGGGTCCATATTAGTTTATAAAGTTTGTTTACTGCTTAGATTTCATTTTTTATTATAGATATATACTTAACTATTCAATATACCTAATTCTTAAGAGAACTCACATAGTTGTTTTGTTTTCTTTATTTATCTTTTTCCCTCATCTCTCCAGGAGAAATAACAAATGGTTCTCTCCCAACTCTTGCCTTTTAAAACAAGCTTTCCGCCATTACATTTTGGTGTCGACATTTTCTATTATTACCGCTAAAGCTTACCGCACGCCCCTACAAATGTATATGACTATATTTATAGTATATTTAGTTTGCAATAAGATTCAATTTATATGCTTTTTCGATCCGACTTATAGTAACGGAGATATTTCGAATTTTCAAAATCTAACCTTTTTTTTTTTTCTTTTTTTTACATAAAAGTACTAAATTTCGAGTTTGGTAACGATATACACAAATTACGACCGCTAGAGCGGTAACAGACAAATATATATATATATAATCTTGAACGGACCTCATTTTGGTAGGATCGATGGACATTTGAAGAAATATTTCGAAAATTGCGTCATGAGTACGACCTCAATAGCTAATTTCCATTAGGGAAAATCTGCTAACAGGGTGGTAGTCCGTACATAGCCTTTCCCAATATGATAATGAAATTTTCACCAACCCATTAGATTTTGACACAGTACATTAACAATGGCTTCCGAATGCACTGCGTATTTTTGTTCACACGTGTACAAAGCTGATCGACACAGTGTTGCTACTAATAGATTGTTCAGCCCAATCACTACTGAGTACTAATTAATTACATACCTTAATTAAATAATTCAAAATTCTATAAAACTATTCTGAGCAATTGAGTAATTAATTACCTTCTTTCAAGAAATTCGTTCAAGTAATGATGTCAGTCTTCGACTAATAAACTTACCTGAAAAAAAGTATAAAATTATAATTAGTTACCAAGTATAAATAATTAATAGTACTAATTACCAAAAGCAAAATACATAAAGTTTTACAGCTTATTTGAAACATAAAGAGTCAATGCCTGATATTTTTTTAATATGTGTTCATCTTTAGAATGCTATTAAAATTTGATAATGCACTCTTTAGATAAAAATGTTTTTCATTATTAACCGAAATATTTGCTTTTCTTCGTTTTCGACTATCAGTAAACCCGCACTCCTATTCTTGTATTAACAGTAAGTTGTATTGTTATGAAGCACATTATTTAAAGCCTCAATACCAAATATTTTTTAACATTGAACTTATAAGTTTTGAGATAAATGCATATACGCAAGAAGTCTGCTTAGTTAACGCATTCCCTGCGTGACGGCCTTTTTTAGCAGATTTTCCTTAAGGGAATCTGCTATTGAGGTCGTACTCATGACTGAATTATCGAAATTTTCCTTCAAATGTCCATCGATCCTACCTAGGAGATGCCGAAAATAAGGCCCGTTCAAAACTGTATACATATATATATATATATATATTTATATATATATATATATATATATATATATATATATATATATATATATATATATATATATATATATTTGCCAGCTACTCTAGCGGTCGCAATTTTTGTTTGATCGTTACCAAAGTCGATATTTAGTCGTTTTTTTGTAAAGAGAAAGATCAAGCTCGTTATCGGCTGAAATCGGACCAGGAGGAGGGGGGGGGAGAATCTTGAAAATTTAAAATATCTCCATTACTAGAAGTAAGATCGAAAAAGTGTATAAAGTCAATCTTATTGCAAGTTAAATGTATTATAAATATTGTTCATACATTTATTCTCTATCCTGAATATTAACTGAGATATTTCAGTTTTCGGCCTTCAGTAAATCCCAACTTCTGCTAGTGTTACATAAACAATGCTCTGTTATATAATAAAACATATTAATTGAAGCCTAAGTAAATATTGTTTTCATTGAACATTTACTTTGTGAGATATATGCAAATACGTTCTGTTGAGACCCCCCCCCCTCCTTCTTTAGTTTCTGGGTTACTAAAATTTGAGTGATTAAGATAAAACTGATTCTGGCCCCCTTGAATAAGACCTGTTTGTTTACATTTCAGAAGCTTTCTGTCGGAAGGTTTCTTATTATAGTTTGTATTTATTCAATTTATATTCAAGGCGGCGTTCTTACCGGTATGTAGATTTATCTATTGTTAAACTTCACGTGGGAAATCTGCTTAGTTTACGCAGCCCCCGCGTGACGGGCTTTTTAAAATAAAGGAACTTTTTTTGTTTAGAGTGGTCTCTTCAATCTTCTGTCCGATTGCTGAAGAGCGGTATGTTGGCGTGTGTGTGTGTGTGTGTGTGTGTGTGTGTGTGTGTGTGTGTGAGAGAGAGAGAGAGAGAGAGAGAGAGAGAGAGAGAAGAGAGAGAGAGAGAGAGAGAGAGAGAGAGAGAGAGAGAGAGAGAGAGAGAGAGAGAGCGAGAGAGAGAGAGAGAGAGAGAGAGAGAGGAGGAGAGAGAGAGAGAGAGAGAGAGAGAGAGAGAGAGAGAGAGAGAGAGCGAGAGAGCGAGAGAGAGAGGAGAGAGAGAGAAGAGAGAGAGAGAGAGAGAGAGAGAGAGGAGGAGAGAGAGAGAGAGAGAGAGAGAGAGAGATTGAGAGAGAGAGAGAGAGAGAGAGAGAGAGAGAGAGGAGAGAGATAGAGAGGAGAGAGAGAGAGAGAGAGAGAGAGCGAGAGAGAGAGAGAGAGAGAGAGAGAGAGAGAGAGAGAGAGAGAGAGAGAGAGAGAGAGAGAGAGAGAGAGAGAGAGAGAGAGAGAGAGAGAGAGAGAGAGAGAGAGCGAGAGAGCGAGAGAGAGAGAGAGAGAGAGAGAGAGAGAGAGAGAGAGAGAGAGAGAGAGAGAGAGAGAGAGAGAGAGAGAGAGAGAGAGAGAGAGAGAGAGAGAGAGAGAGAGAGAGAGAGAGAGAGAGAGAGAGAGAGAGAGAGAGAGAGAGAGAGAGAGAGAGAGAGAGAGAGAGAGAGAGAGAGAGAGAGAGAGAGAGAGAGAGAGAGAGAGAGAGAGAGAGAGAGAGAGAGAGCGGAAGAGAGAGAAACATTGAGTAGGTAGGCCCTTTTTAGAGTGGATTATTGAACATCTCCTGCCCAGTTCATTTTACAGAGGATGAGGTGTTTTCATTGGACAACACGAACTGCCATCGGCAATAAAAGGACTTCTAATCCTCTTGATGGCAACATTTGCTTAGGCTGAATTGCCTCTTTATTACCACTTTATTTCCCCAAATAAGGCTCCAGATTTCATGTGAATATGTTCTTAGTGTCGAACGAGACTTTTTGGGAAATGTGGTCATTACTGTAAAAAAAAGCGTATTACAGGCGATAGTATTGCGTTATGCCTAAGTTATAGTGAAGTAGAAGTAACACTCCAAAATCGCAATTTTGGAAGATGGTTTCCGAAAATTACTGTTTAGCGCATAGAACAAGAGGTATTACTCAACGCCAACACGTTTCCAGGACACAGATTTTATTACAATTATAAAATCGGAAAATTATTCAATACTTCAAAAGGTTAATTACACAAGTGGAGCAAGCAATGCGTGTCTTATGACTGAGAAAATTTATTTCCATTGCTTATAATGATCAAAAAGTAATTAAATAGAAACTAAACAAATAAATAGCCACAGTAGTGAAAATTTCCTTTTTAACTAAAATCACCTTACAAATATACAGTATTATTTGGAGGGGGATGGGTTGAAGTGAAAAATTGATAATATAGAAGTACAGCTGATAACACTGTGCCCGTACTTTGATAACACTGGCCTACCCATTAATAATATAGAATAGATTTTTCTATTTTATAAAAACAATGAAATATTAACCCAAATAACATTATCCATAGCGCATAATATTAACTATTTACACCATTAACTTGACTTAAGTTCAAAATTTATCCTGACATGGTCACGTCCTTTGAAGAATACATCATTGAAACTCTTGCACGAAAGATCCGTGTAAGCTAAATTATTTCAAGCTATTATATGCAACAATACATTCTTACAAGCTACTATACGCAACATTACATTATTGCAAGCTATTATATGCAACATTACTTTATTGCAAGCTATTATATGCAACATTACATTATTGCAAGCTATTATATGCAACATTACATTATTGCAAGCTATTATATGCAACATTACATTATTGCAAGCTTATTATATGCAACATTACATTATTACGAGCTATTATATGCAACATTACATTATTGCAAGCTATTATATGCAACATTACATTATTGCAAGCTATTATATGCAACATTACATTATTGCAAGCTATTATATGCAACATTACATTATTGCAAGCTATTATATGCAACATTACATTATTCCAAGCTTTTATATGCAACATTACATTATTGCAAGCTACTATATGCAACATTTATTATTGCAAGCTTTTATATGCAAAATTACATTATTGCAAGCTTTTATATGCAACATTACATTATTGCAAGCTATTATATGCAACATTACATTATTGCAAGCTTACAGAACATTTAAGTTCCTAAGGACGAAACGAATGGGCAATAGGAGATGAAGTTTTGGGGAATTTTTCGTACATCCCTCTATAGCTTTGGTTTGTCGGTGGCTGTGGTTAGACGCATTGATGTATTTCATGTTTCTTGTATACTCTTAGTAACAACGATTCACTTAAAGTAAGAGATTTCTGAGCGTCTTAAATCTGTTAAAAAACCAGAATGGGCTAAATAAGGAGTGACAGAACATAGTTCTAACAATTAGACGAAGTCGAAGTTCTGTTCAAAGTAACGAGCTATCAAGAATGATTTATCAGATAGATCATTGAAGTTGTGATACAACCTAATAATTTTTTGAAAGAAGTTGGTTACATTATCAGCAATTTGTGGACACCTGTTACCACAAAAAAAAGCGCAACGTATTTACATTTATCTCAAAACTTAAAAGTTCAATGAGAACAATATTTGGTATTTAAGCTTCAAATAAAGTGCTTCATAACATAATGGAATACTGTTATTATGAGACGAGTAGGAGTGGGGCTTTACTGAAGACCAAAAACTAAAAAATGCAAATATCTCAGTTAATATTCATGATAGTGAAAAATGTACAGAATAACATTTATAGAACATAACATTTCCAATAAGATTGATTCTGTACAATTTTTCGATCCGACGCATAATAACGGAGATATTATGGATTTTCGAAATTCTCCACCTCTGAACCCCCCTTTCCCTATTCTAATTTTAGACGTTAAGGAACTTCACCTTTCTTTTTGTATAAAACGATTATATATCAAGTTTGGTAACGATAAGACAAAAATTGTGACCACTAGAGCGGTAACAGGCAAATATATAGATAGATAGGTAGATAGATACATATATAGATAAATATATATACAGTTTTGAATGGGCCATCATTTCGTCATCTCCTGGGTAGGATCGATGGACATTTGAAGAAAAATTTCGAAAATCGCGCAATGAGTACGAGCTCAATAGCTGATTAATTCAGAGGAAGCGGAAAGAACACTGAGGTTGACAAAACCGAATCTGGACTCGTTGGCAAAGTATCACCGTTACGGAAACCGCGCCAGATAAGTATAAATGCATTGGATAGAGCAGGCGGCTATCATTCTTTTTTGAGATGCACTGATGAAGGCGGTATCATAGCTAGTGAAACGTTGGTACAAAATATCGCGGCACGGGCAATACCAGAAGTCCTTGGTAGTGATCTTAAATATTCTTCTGACGCCACATATTGGGGCAGGATATTTAAAAATTTGGTCTGTCGCCATTATGGAATTTCGTAAGTGTTATCAACGAGAGATTCCATGCGATGACAAACGGTGTGTGGGGAACATCGACAAAAATATTCCATGTTCTGACTCAAACTTCGTGCACCCAAAGATACATTCGGACGACGGGCACCAAGGTTAGACTATAGGAGACCTAATGGACGACAGCCTACTCAATGTATCGAAGGAATAAATGGTCGCAAGAATTGTAGATAGATAACAATAAAAGGATGCTCTATTAAATTAAAAAAAAAAAAAAAGGAAATGAGTCGCATTATAAAGGACATTCTAAAGAGAGGAATATTCTGGAGCACGATTCAACTGCTGATTGCCTTACACAGTTGGCAGGACTGGGCAATTACGAGCAGAGCCGCAGACCGTAGAGCAAATAATTCAAGCCATATTGGTGGTAGAGGGTGGAGGAATTATTATGAAAATCAGTGTCGCAAGTTTCCAATAAAGGGCCGGGCCCAATCAGGAAGCGGATTAATCTGGAAGCTGTATCCGGTCAATAACCTCCAGGTCCCTGCTACACCGCTGAAAGGTTATTCTGCCAGCCAACGAGGTTAACTACCTTCATAACTCGTTGGAACTTCCAAACTTTGATGACATTACTCGTTTACAGTATATGACAAAACTCGAGACTAAAATTCGGCATTCAAAAGGTAAACTGTTTTATTATTCTACCATCGCGAAACAACTTGTTGAATTTAATCAATGTTAAAAATTCAGAACAAATTAAGGAACCTGGTAGTTGTTGAGGTTTCTCAGAGGTCCATATGGTTATCCCTAATCCCATAGCATAAAGAACTTTATCCTGATTCTCTTAAATACCAAATATGAAATTAATTATATGTGTGTGTGTTTGTTCATGGGTGTGTTCTTTTTTTCGTTTGGCAGTATCGGCCATTGAGATCTTTACTCGACTCCCAGTGAGACTCGAAGGGTTCGTGATAAGAGTCTTTACTCTTTAGTGAGTGATCAGCTCGACGTACAACCACCGTTAACCAAGGATGACCTGGTATGAGTTGTCTCCAGCAAACTGACAGGACCCAATGTACCCATGGAGTTCAGCGGTCAGTTCACCCTGTATATCGGTCTGTTTGTGGGCGGGATCTAAGAGAGTCATAATCGTTTGTCATTCTGAGCTGCTGTCAGACGAATGTACTCGTTAAACCTCAGCTGACCAGAAGCACTGGTAGTGAATGTTCTGTAGAATTTATTTGTAAATTATATGTATACTTTTATGTGAGTTTAGGCTAGTATTTAGGCTATAGGTATGTAGGCTAGTTAGTTAGGCTCTTGCTGCCACTTCTTTGAACAGAGGCCAAGGAGTCGCAGCTGCGGGTTCCCCTAGGACTTTTCGGACTTAAACTAAATCTCCCAAATGTTGCACTTTAATGCTTAGCCGTGCTCGGTGAGTTAGGCTAAGTTACCTGGCCCAATTTATGTATTCAAAATTTTATATCTCTTATTAAATGGAGACCGCTGGTATGGGGAAACCCAAAGGTTCAGCGGGGGCAGAGGTGGGAAAAAAAGAAATAGTGAATGTTCTTCCTAGGCGGGGGTTCGAACCTGCCCTATGTATGTATGTCTATATATATATGTATATATATATATATATATATATATATATATATATCAGAGATGGGGCTGTAACCCAGTCGTTAGACCACTGGTTTACTATGTCAGAGATGCCAAGCTGAAATCCCAGGGGACCGCTCTCTAAACTCTACTGAGCTGTAAGGTCACAGACCTTCATTGCTGAATATAAATCGTCAAGCAGAAAAATTATTTTCCAGGCCAGGGGTCTTAAAGGAGACTTTTTTTCTTTAACATAAATAATTACTACAAATGCGCTTGGCTTTTCCCCTACTAATTCATAAATCTAACAAATATTCTGTATCCCTGTAGAGAAGAGTTTCATCTTCAATTCTGCCCCCAGAATGTTTTGACGACTGCTGAAAGCGCAGAGTATCGTTAGGACGTTTTGTTAATGTTTGAATTAAAGAAAAATGTATCAAAAGCAATTATTTGGTTCATAATTCTCTATATGCAATGTTTTTAAACTGTGCACACATTGATGGAGATATAACATTGTTTTGAACTTTAAAATTGAAATGACATGGTAAATGCCATCTCCTGGGTAGGATCGATGAACATTTGAAAAAATATTTCGAAAATTGCGTCATGAGTATGACCTCAATAGCTGATTTCCCTTAAGGGCTCTAGAGGTCGCAATTATTGATTGATCGTTACCAAACTCGATATTCAGTCGTTTCATGCAAAAAGAAAGATGAAGTTTGTTAATTTCTGAAATCCGTCTAGTGGGAGGGGGGGGGTCATAGTGGGGATTTTCAAAAATTCGAAATATCTCCTTTACTATCCGTCGGATCGAATAATTGTATATAGAAACAATCTTTTTGCCAATTAAAATTTCTATAAATATTGTTATACACATGTATTCCCTATCTTGAATATTAACCGAGAATTCTCTGTTGTAGATCTTCAAGTGGGAAATCTGCTTAGTTAACGGAGCCTCTGCTTGTACTTTTTTTTCTTCTTTAGTAAGTTGTGTTCCAAGCTAAAGTTAAAGCGTATCACTGTGAAATTTTGAAATGGTCCTTCGATTTAGAAGTACCTTGATTATCATTGAACAATGTTTCCTTCTGGATAAGACGATCCACGTCTTGAAAACATGGCTGTAACGTTACCAAAGATAGGTTATAATCCTAAAATAAGCTGTTCAACAAACAATGTTATCCTGGTTGGCATTCTACGAGACTGCCTTTTCATCTAACATATTCCTGACGGCCTTCTTGTTTGCGGAGATACAAGGAAGATGGAGAGGCTGGATCGGTCAGTCATGAATAAATAAAGGTTCTGACGTAAGGCTCGCCAATCGAAAATAAATTATTCATAGGACAATATCTGAGAGATCACGACTAAATTCTTACTGCTTCCGACAATGGAGGAGATGGGTTGCCCCACCGCGTTATTATTTACCATCTTTTATGGATGGGTTTCAGTAAACATGAGGAGATCATGGTTATGTAATTATATATATATATATACTAATTCAAGATTTATTTTGATGATGAAAATAAGAGACAAAAATTAAATTTAATTAAAAAAGGGGTTGAGAGACGGATTGGGAAATCCAAGTTATAAAAATTGGATGTTTAGTAAATTGTTCGGAAACTTCATCCCATTTGGTCCTAAATCGTGGAGGATGAAGGAAAATTGCATTCGATGCTCTATTGTGTTCCTGGCTCCGGTCCTCTTGTGCCAGAGAACGATCGGAAAAGTTTTATCGCGTTTTCCGTTTGAGACCAAAGAGAATCCAGATTCATTCTAACTTATAAATCAAACTTCTTCCGATAAAGGGAAAAGAAGAACCAATATGGGGGCCTATAAAACTTCCCAATAGACGATTACGAAGTTTAAAATTAATGCCTAAGGGGTGTTCTGTGCCTCACGTCTACTACCATCGCTCTCTGAAATCTGAAGCAAACCAATAATTTAAATATTCCTTACATAATATAAACTATGTTCAACTTATTTACAATTCGACATATACACGAATATTAAAAGTAGGTCACGCAGGTGCTCTGTAAACTAAGCAGATTTCCCAACGTGAAGTTTTACAATAGAGAAATCAGCATTCAGGTAACACTTAACACCACCGTGTGAGTGAATGCAAACGGTAATGAGAAATTTTTCCGTTAATTTTAATAAGCTCCCAACGGACACGGCTTTTGAATTGTATACAAACAATAAGGAATTAAAGAAGGGGGAGGGGACCAACAGAACGTATTTGCATGTATCTCACAAAATAAAAGCTTAAACGAGTCTCTAATCCAATTTTATGAGAGCCGAACAGTTACGGAAACGGCCGAACTAATTTTCGGTGGAATCTCACGAACAGAATGGACAATAGCGATCTCATCTCGTCCGTTTTTACTCTCCGTTAATATTCAAGATAGAGAATAAATTTATATATCAATATTTATAGAAAATTTAATTTGCAATTAGATATATCATATAGGTACACGTAGTAACGGAGATATTACGAAAATCCCCACGATTACCCCCCCCTCCCCCTCACGCGTCCGATTTCATCCATTAACGAACTTGATCTTTCTTTTTTCATAAAACGAGTAAATATCGACTTTGGTAACGATCAAACTTGATACTTAGTCGTTTTATGTAAAAAGAAAGATGAGGCCGTTAGCCACTGAAACAGAATCAAGGAGAGGGGAGGTTTAGATGGGAGGAATATCGAAAATTCGAAATATTTTAAGTAGTTAAATATTTTTTTAACAAAGTAATAAATAAAGGGTTGTATATAATATGATGTCAGTTTCATTCCAGTTGATTGCAGGGTAACCTGTTTTGTTGTCACCGTTCCCACTTGAGTAGCATGAATGCAAATAGTGACATTACTTTCTAAATGAAATTCCATTCCGGACAGAAAAGGTAGATTAGCCGCACTTAAAAAAAGAAAAAGAAAATAACAAAGCATATTTTCAGCAAATGAAAGTTTTCCTTATTTAAATTTTATTAAAGTTTCTTAGCTCATAAAGCCCAGAGACTTCTTATCTCTCTTTAGACAAACACTTATCAATTTATAAAAGGGCCTTCTTATTTGAACATCTTATTGTAAAAGGTGGAACTTTTATAATCCCAGAAAGAATTAACTTAAAAGACGCGTCTCCTTAAAACTTGGTGAATATTATGAGGGAAGGGTGAGTTAATTCTTTTAAATTTCCACAGATTTATTCCAGGAGTTTCGGGGGAGATATTTGAATATGTAAATTTAATTATTCCCGTCCATTTTGGGTAGGATTGTTTGAAGGTTTACTCAGCCATTAGCGGTATTTTATAAAGCTTTTCACCCCCCCCCCCCCATTACTGTGTATTTTCCGGGGCGGTTCTCTGAAATCTCATAATACCTGGGTAATGGACAGCTCCCACCGTATATCTATAATTTTATTTGAATGCACTTATTGCACTCATTTTCCAGTACGCATATTAATTTCATTCCAAATAAATTATAATCATCCCAATTCCCAAGTAATATTTCAATAAATTATGAGAGTGCTAGAAAGAGAGGTCAACAGTAATCTATATATATTTATATATATATATATATATATATATATATATATATATATATATAAAATTGTAACCTCTGTCTGTACATTGATTTTTTTCGCGAAATTTCACGATAACTTTTCGTTTCACATGTCATAGACACCATAACTGCATTTTTTTTCTTTCGTGTATGTTTGTTTGTTTGTTTGTTACCTTTTCACGCATAAACGGCTGAACCGAATTTTATGAAACTTGGAATGTATATTACTACTGACCCAACTTAGACTTTAGGCTATGTTAACATTCTCTGAGACGAACAGGAGTGGGGGTTATAAGGGAGGTCTGAAATAGAAAATAGCGATATTTCGTTTCCTATTGCATTTTCGGCAATTATGCACATAACAAAAGTTGTTTAATTTGTTATTTAGAGTAACGTTTGTTATATACACTTTTGTCGTATACTTAATTATAAAGGCGTTATTCGCCAAAATGTTACAGCAGAAGTCAACAATTTTATTTGGCACAAAAGACCCAACCGAACTAAACCAAACTCGATATGTGAATTAGCACTAACGTCTTCCTTATAATAAGCCATACTAACATTTGTAGGGACGGGCAGGAGTGGGGGTTATAAGGGAGGCCTGAAATGAAAAAATAGTGATATTTCGTTTCCTACTGGGGTTTAGGCAAATATGCACATAACAAAAGTTGTTTATTTTGTTCTTTAGAGAAATTTGCTAAACATTTCTTTGGAACTACCAGGTAACTCACCGGGAAAAATTAATTCAAATGTATGTTAATATTTTGTGCTTAATAATTCAAATCTATGCATAATGCACAGGAAACGGGAAATATGACAATATGGAGAACAGTGAAGTCTAAAAAAATAATTTTATTATTAACAAATCCACAGAAACGACGGGTATTTAAACTAAACACTGGGACGGGTAAATGTCAAAATATTGTGCAAAGTAAAGCCTAGCCAAAAAAATACCATTCAGCCTCAAATGAATTCCCGAGCGAAGCCGGGTATCTGAGCTAGTATAAAAATAAAAATCTAATGAGGGCATCGCATGACTTTTTTGTACTCAAATTAAATTAACCAAATATTTGTTGGAACTTCAAGCGATGTACGACGTGTGCGTTAAAATTCCAACATCCTGAAGCTCATAGTTTATAGCAGGTTTCCCTCAAAAGAATATTGAAGGAAAAAATTCCTTAAATGTCTATCGATCCTACCCAGGAGATGACAAAAATGAGGACATTGCCGCAGAGGCCACAGGTTTCTAAGATCTCCCCTTTAAAAGTTTTTAAGGAATGTAAAACTGAAAATTCATACAGTCCACTGTGCGGATGCTTCGATAAATAATACAAATTTTACAATAACTCGCACTTTAATTTGTTGTTGGCCATAATTTTTAAGGATACGATACAGCAAGCACTAAAACGCAGATTGAAACGCCCCCGTACTAGATGTGTCAGGTTCGAGGCTTTCCCACAACTGGGGTTGAAAATTGGGACTTATGTTTCTAATGCGTCTACTCAGCATTGTTAATCACATGAGTAGCAACTACAATTATTGTGCTCTAATGCCACAAAATGCAGGGAACTCGTTAAGCTGACCCCTTGGCATCCCAACAAAACCATGACCTTCATGATCTCTTGAGCCAACGATTTTCCTGGGGAGGAAAAAATCCAGTTATCCTTGGATGGCTCCCTCATCTATCATATAAATATTTGTATTGGAGTGGGAATCTCACCACGATGTTGCCAGGTTGCGTGTCGGGTTACAAACATTTCTTCCGCTCAAACAGGCAATACTAGACGTAGTATTGGTCCGTACCATGATCTTGGTATCACGTACTCAATATTTTCTTTCGGATTTAATATATCGATATGATTAACGCTTTTTTAGCACTACACAGAATTTAGAATGGTAGCATAAACAAGTCCTTCAAGTAATTTTAAATTGCTAGAGAAAAAAGTTGGCAGCCAGAAAACAAATCTCATTTTGATGTCATTAGGTTTATAATGACAGAATATAGTTTGATTTACATATATTGATTAACCCTAGAACAGTAGTGATATTATTTCCCACTTATTGGTACTGATACGGAAATTTTACGTGTGCAACTGGTGATTGGTGAAATTATTCAAAATTTGTTAAAGTTTTTGACTATTTTTTTATTTTATTGAAACATACACATTTCTTTAACTTATATCTACGTTAATATCTAATAATATGCACGGCATTCCTTTCAGGCGCTTTGTTCGAAACACGTTCCGGAGGTTGTGTGCTCCATTCATATCCATTCTTACCAAGCACAACCCCACCCTCTACATTATTGTGACTGATCTGTCAATATTATGTGGTTGAGAGGTTTTAAGTTTTTCGCGTATGTGTTTCTTCTCTTTCTTCAATTGCCTTGATGTTTTCTAAAATTGTCTCACTCTCATCGCTATCTAGCCCACTCTGTGTTGCAATCATTTCCAAAGGCTCAACCTCCTCATCACTTGGAGAATACGCCGGATCATCATCGCTGTCGTATCCATATCCATCATGTTCCCCATCTGACTCAACGGAGTGTTATTTCAACAAATATCTGATTTCTTCGTACATTGAATATTTTTTCTCCATTTTTCCGAAACTATAAACAGAATATTATTATTATTTATAATCTTTCTATACGTCTTTGACTTTTTATATCAAAAATAAAAGTTAAAAACATTAAGAGAAAATAAATCAGAATATAAAAATAAATTGAAAGAAAATAAATTGAAAATAATATTAACCAAGTTATGGCATAAAACCCGGTTATTAGTAGCGATACGTAAATTTTACGTGCCAAAAAGTTGCGGTTAATAGTATTGATACGTAAATATTACGTGTCGTTTTTATTTCAAAAAATAGTATTGGATGAGTGGGAAAGCTCACTTAGCTGCACTTGGCGGATATCAAGGCCGAACTGTCTGGAGGGCTCATAGCCCACTCTCTTCCTTACACTATAAACACGAGTACCGGAACATAATTACAGAAAACAGGACAGGACTTTTCATATATACAGATGGTTCTAAATATGCAGGAAAATGTGGCTCAGCCGCCATAGTAGGGAACCAAGTACTGACGTGTAGACTACCGGACGTATCAAGCAACTTCACTGCTGAATTACAAGCCTTACTTCTTGGACTGCAACACCTTACAAACGTCCAACAAGACAACATTCATGTTTTTACTGACTCCTACAGTTCTATACAATCAATACTTGACCTTTACTCAACTCACCCACTCACGAAACAGCTTCAGGAACTACTTACTAACTTACAAACACAGATGGACAAAGTAATAACTATCCATTGGATACCAGGACATTCAGACATCATGGAAAATATTTTGGTTGACAAACATGCAAAATTAGCAACTCAACTTGACATGTTACACACTGATCACATCACAGGATACGATGCCATTAAACTCATTAAAAAAGAGGTCAGCCTAAAATGGGAAGCGGAATGGCATCTGACAGACACAAAACTACGAGAAATAAAAAAACACTATTCGTGAATGGCTGTCCAGTAATCAGGATACTAGAAGAGAAGAAGTAGTCCTTGCTCGTTTGAGGCACGGACATTCACAGATAACACACGGACACCTCATGACTTGGACTGAACCACCATTATGTACACTCTGCAATACACAACTGACTATCAAACACTTACTTACAGACTGCAGACTAATTACTGACAATAACTTACCCACCAACCTATCTGAACTACTACACGACGACAGCCCATACATTACAAAAGTCATGAAACACCTCAAAGACACACACATTTACAACCAGATATAACATTAAATAATATAATAATAATAAATAGACTGCAATAATATCAACTGGAGAAAAAATAAATTACCGTATTTTTACCTACCTCTGTAGATTTTTTAACCTTTTTTATTGGTTTTTATAAGGTGGCTTTACCTCTACTATTTTAGAATCATAACAAAAAAATGTGTGAATCGCTTAAATTGCGACACACCTAAATAAACTAAATAAATAAATCATAGCTGAAGGATGAGAGTGGTGGGGTCGTTAACAACCGTTTGATAACAGTCCAAACCAGATAATACGTAATTTTTACGTTTACTACCATTCTAGGGTTAAGTAAATAACATTATATTCACAGATTTATCTTGTATTAAATTTCTAATATACGGTTCATTGATTATTATGTATTTATCGTTCAGCATTATTCCACAACTCTAGTAATTATCAGCAGTTAGTATGTTGTGCAATTACCGCTTAATAGAGTTATTACAAATCTCGTGGCTCATACCGACATACCAATACTTTTCTCCATAAAATATCGTAGAACAGACGTATATCGAGTGACCTCATTGGCTTTTTGAGTTTAACATCTTCCCTGATAGCCCGCCATTGCTGTAGTGCGCTGCCTTCATTAGCTCTATGGAACAAGGCCCTTGGCTGCTGAATATGGAACGCATCGTTCTTGAATAACTGAATACATTAAGCCCTTTACTGTTTAGAAAATCAGCAGCCATAAAACAAGGAATTATCGGCTCTTTCCATTTCCATCCAGTTTCCACAGCGTATTTCTATTACAGAAATTCTATTTCTTCTGCAGAAACACAACATTTTAACTAGATTAAATTCAACTTCCTTCATTTTTTAAAAAAAAATATATGAATTTATTTCATATTGAATATAAATTATGTTTTGCCTTCAATGACAATAATATGTTCAGGCGTGGATTGACTGAATTGATGATACATTGTAAAACAGTTTTTTTGTTAAGTATCTCAAACTGAACAATTATAAATTAAGTCCATTTATTTGGATACTACATTTAAATAGATCAGTAAGATGGTATTGCTATCTTACATAATTTTGCTAATGTGTCGACTTACCAATTGAAGGGTTTGCTGCAAAAAGGAGGTAGCTCCATCCCATAGTTGTTGGGAGTTATAAACACTTTCATGTGCCAAAAAAAAAACTCTTTTATTTGGCCCCAAAAGGATGCAGCTTTCAATCGTTATGATGTTATTTTCGTTATAATGATGTTATTTTCGTATTTTATGTTATTCGTTATAATGATGTTATTTTCTGTTTGTAAAACCAATAATTTTGCTGTACTTTATTTTTAGTTTTCTTTGAATAAAAATACATAATAATAGTACATTCTATTTATTTTTACACCTTTTTCCAAGACATAACATATTCCTAAATTCCTCTTATTCCATTCTTTTGGGCAAAAAAGAGGTAGCTCCAAGGATTATCCACGTACCACCAACATTTGGATGATATTTTTTTAATGAAAATACTGTTCTAATATGTAAACACCATAATTGAAAGTAAGCAACAACAATATTTTTACATAACTTAAAATTCGAATTTTTTAAACGTTTTTTTTGGTTTCCCAAAAACTGGAAAAATTGGAGCTACCTCCTTTTTGCAGCAAACCCTTCAATTGTTTATTGCAGGACCTTTTAAATGTAAAAGCGTCTCATAAATGCTTACAATACAACTTGCAAAGATCTTGGCGATTTACGAATACGTTAAGTACTTTGATATTGACAAGATAAATTGTCAAATGTGAATCGATATGATTATGCGTTTGAATGTTTAAAAGAAGTGTGAATGGTTTAGGAAAAATAATAATACACTTCCATTCCTGTCTATAGGTCTGCCGAGAACAAGCATTCATCATACTATTAAGCGTATCGAGATTTATATTTTGATTTTTCTAGGCTCTATATCAATAGAGATATAATTAGGTGGTTTAAAATTATATATATAATTTGTATTTTTCACATCAAATTAATACCTGAGGAATATGTATAAAATAGTCTATCCAAGTACACAATTTTCTTCACTTCAGACAACACTGCTGTAAAAAATAAAAAAAGTCGGTCACACGGGGCTGCGTTAACTAAGCAGATTTTCCACGTGCATCACGTATGTATTTGCATTTAGCGCAAAACATAGAAGTTCAACGAGAAATATATTTGGTATTTGGCTTCAAATGAAGTGATTCGTAACATAACAGCTATATGTTAATATGACATGAGTAGGAGTTTCTGTTTGCTGATAGCCGAGAACTAAATAAACGATAAATATCTGGGTTAATAGATAGTGAAGAAACGGAAATAACAATATTCATAGAACGTTGCATTTGCAATAAAACTGGTTCTACTCACTTTTTCCATCCATTGTATAATATTGGGGAAATTCAGAATTTTCGAAATTTCCCACCCCTAAAACTTCCCTCCCCCTCCCACTGGACGGATATTAGACGTTAAAAAACTTGATCATCCTTTTTTCATGAAACTTTTAAATATCGAGTTTGTTAATGATCAGACGAAAATTGGGACCGTTTGAGTGTTAATAGACAAATATATATATATATATATATATATATATATATATATATATATATATATATATATAGATATGCATATATCAAAATTTTAAAAAAACGCATTTCGTCATTTCCTAGGTAGAACTGATGGACATTTAAAGAAATGTTATGAATATACCGATCCTATTTTTCCCAAGGGGTTTATCGGTCTCCTGACCGTATTCTTAGGCCGAAACTATTAGAAATTTTGGGGGTTATTATAATATGGATAAAGAGATAATAATGAAAAGTGCATATTCCAAAGATCCACATCTGGCTAGAATGCACTACTTGGCCCAATAGTTGCATCAGAATGGAAACTGTACTGCATTTCAGGAACACTCTGTTTCATACCGAACACTATATACACCCGAATAGATCATTAAAGGGAATAATAGAAACAGCAAGCCGTAGGCTATATATTGCCGTGCTTAGTTTCCCAAAATGCACGATTGTAACAGTAGTGAACCACAATATAAGTTGGAATTGCGAGAGATGACACAATTATCCTCCTGTGTATATATGATAATGAGGCAGTAAAATTAACACATTTATGCCCGAGTGCTCCGCCGTAATATAATTCAAGAGTTTATTCAATGGATGCTCCTGTTGATTATAATGATCTCTCGTGCTTGAATGGTTTTAATTAAGTGCCCTCTTCATGTTTTCAATATGCAGTTCTTCAAATTTGCAAATAAATATTTCTGAATATTTGTATGCCAAGGTAAATAATATTAAATTAAAATAAGGACTCTTTTATATACGTGGTCTTATGTTCATCATAACGACTTCTATGCCGCCAATGTTTGGAGTATCTACGAACTCTTTCGGCATGTTCATAGTCATTATTTTCATCGCATACAGAAATGTTGGGTAACATGAACGATAACTGTATAGTCATACATTTTTTAGTAAAACGTAACATCCTAAAATTCCACCCTTGCTAGAAAAGGGTGGTAACCTGTAGATAACCCATCCCAATTAGCCTGAGTTGCAAAAAGTGGACGTTAAAAAATAATAATAATATTTACATATTTGGCTAGCTAAGCCATGAAATTGCTGTGACGCGTGAGGTGTGGAATGGCTTTTGGATGAATGTGGACGATTACCGTTCATTAGGTCATAAAAATCTAATTCTAATCTAATTAAGTTTTAAATTTTCGAAAGAGTTGCTAAGTCAGAATTAAATATTTCATTTTAAGCGACTGTCTAGGCCATGTTTTTAAACATTTTGAGAAATTGAAGGCTTCTTTCCTTGTGAGCCAGTTATAATTTCCTTTTAATGGAATTTAACTAATGACTAGCAATAATAAATATAATCTATAAATCCATAGTGTACTTTAGGTTACGAAAGAGTTTATTACTAGGTATATTTATTTATCTAAACAAAAATTCGTAGATTTCAATATTAATCATAGTGTTTTACATGAGTTAGATTATTCATTGTAATATGTAATAAATACATTTATTTTTTGAAACATTTTCGTAAAGGGAATGAAAATGATTCTTCCTTAGTATTAGCATTTAGTTGATTATAAGACCTTAAAGAAGTCATAAGCTAGAGATGACTCTAGATGATAAAAAACCATTCCTTCAAGTGTGTGTGTGTGTGTGTGTGTGTGTGTGTGTGTGTGTGTGTGTGTGTGTACATATATAAATATATTTAGGTAGAATCTTGGCACATGAATCTGGGGGTTAGCACATCCTTAACACGCTAAGGATGAAGGGACACAAATGTGCCTGTACGTTGCGAAATGAAATAGATTCAACGAACGGCCCGCTTCTTATATACTACTGTTAACATATCAATATAGACAACTTTGAATTCAGGATACACATTAAAAGATGTGAGGAAATTACTGATTCAAAGCAGACTTCCTTCCTGAACGAAAACCGAACACGTCGCCCATTAGTAACGGGTTGTGTGGGTTTTGAATGCTTTATCTACGAAGACAAGGACAGAATTAGGAAGAGCGATGTACAGCCCTGAAGATTGTATCTGTAGTATTGTCGAAACCCAGCCCGCTTCCACCCGTGCTTTGGAGACAAACTAAACAGGAATGACTCCCTACTCTGTTCTTACATTCATATGCAAAAGGCTCAATGTTTCATGGCGGAATGTTTATATACAAAAAATTGCGTTCAATGCTCATTCCAGATATAAAATGTCCGTCACACAGGGGATAAGAAGGATTTTCCTCCTTATAAGTTAACAATAGTTAAACAAAGAAGAAGTTTAAGAATAGATGAACCCTGCATACTGGCAACACAACACCACCGTGAATATTAAGTCAATAAATACAAAGGGTAATAATAAATTTTTCAGTAAATTTTAATAACAGTAGACTGGGAGCGTCTAAAATTTAAACAAACAGTTCTGCCAGCCTCTGGCTCGAATGAAAAACAATAACTGAAACATATCACAATATTAATTTTATCGAAAGCTATTTAATAGTACTATAATTTAAAATGAATCAGAATAATTTTTATGTCAATCAAATTTTAGTAGTTCAAGAACTTATGTCAGGAGAGGGGGGGGGGGGGGGGTTGGTGACCACGGAACTATTTGAGTTTTCAAAATTCTCCCCCACTAAACCCCCCCTCCCCCTGGTTCGATTTCAGTCGTCAACGAACTTGATCTTTCTTTTTACATAAAACGACTAAATATCGAGTTAGGGGTAACGATCAAACATTAATTGCGATCGATAGAGTGGTAACAGACATATATATAAATATATATATATATATATATATAAACAATTATGAACATTTTCCTCATCTCCTAGATACGATCGATGGACATTTGAAGAATGATGGTCATGAGTACGACCTCAATAGGATTTCCCTTAAGGGAAATTTACAAGAAGTAGGTCACGCAAGAACTGCTTGAATAAGCATTTCCTTGGGAATTAGTATTCCCACTTCTTGTTTCTAAACTGACTACACCTTCTGATTCTCAGCTACTCCCACCAGAGAAATCAACTACTGAGGTTGTACTCATGAGCGATTTTCGAAACTTTTTCCTCAGATGTCCATCAATCCTGCCCAGGAGATGACGAAAATGAGGCCCGTTCAAAACTACATATATGTCTGGAACGCTCTACCGGTTGTCATTTTTGTTGGAATTTAAACGTTTTATGTAAAACTAAAGAGCAAGTTCATTAATGGCTGAAATGCAACCAGTAGGAGGGGGGGGGGCAACAAATTCATTGCACACTAAAGATCATACTAGGTAATAACTGAAATTGGATGTGAAATAGGAGGGGGAGGGTATCGTGGAGGTAATTCGAAAATTCAAAATATCACTTTTATTAGGAGTCGGACCGAAAATTGTAATGGAATCAATCTTGGTAAATCATTGATGATATACAATTATTGTTATATACATTTTCTCGTAGACCCAAAATTAATTCCCAATATTGCTTTCAGAGCTTTAAATAAACGTGCAATACTACTCATCGGAGTTTTACTTAGAAATACAGAATATATGGTGAGATGACATTCAAGTGTGTAATACCACCACGTGGAAAATCTGCTTGGTTTACGCAGCCCCTGCGTGACGGACTTTATTTTAGAGAATTCGGTAAAAGCGACAAACATACCTAAAAAAAGATTCAATATCATGTAATAATGTGGAGCGGATCTGTTAATATGTAATAAAGAGTTTCATTCAATTCTCAAAAATAAAACATTTAGTTTATGTTGAGAAAGTCAAAGAACTTTGTAAATATTTATATAAATCTGAAATAGCCTGTCAGCTTTCTGCTCTCCTTCCTTGATCATTAGAAGTAAACATATTGCCTCCTCAGAAATTCTCCTCCAAACACTACGGCCAAATGTCGAACTAAATTGACATTATTTATTGATACTGAGTGACATTTGTAGATACTCTTTTAACACTAAACCACCAACCTCTTCATATACACTTACTTATGTTGCAAAAAATATTATAGCCGTCTTTAAAAATACCATGCATGTATACACAATTTAATCCATTAAAAACCAAGTAAAACAGGTTTAAAACGAAGGCGAAATTATACCATACATAAAATAATATTTTCCTAAAATGACTTTATTTTAATCAGGAAAGAAAATTCTAGTTAATTTAAAAGAAATGTCGAAATGCTCTCTCATTCAAAATCAGTTTATTACAATATGAGGTTTTCTGGGCGTTTGAACTAAGGGGCTCCGCTCCGTTAACTAAGCAGATTTTCCTTGTGGGCCACGTTTTTGAATTTATCACAAAAAGTATAAGTTCAATGAGAACAATATTATGACTGCATATTATTAATATAACATGAGTAGGAGTGGGTGTTTACAGAAGCCCAAAAACTAAAAAAATCAAAATATATCGGATAATAATCATGATAATCAAAAAAAGTATATAACAACATTTAGAGAACTTTTAATTTTCAATAAGATTGGCTCTATCCCCTTTTTTATCCGATGTATAATAACAGAGAAATTTCGAATTTCCAGAATGCGCCCCCCTAAGGCCTAACGTATTTTTACATAATACGTTTAAGTATTCAGTTTGGTAACGATAAAGTAAAAATTAAGACTGCTAAGCTTTAACAGACAAAAATATATACGTCAAATTTAGAACTGACCTCATTTTCGTCATCTCAACGGTATGATCTATAGACATTTGAGTACATTTTTGAAAACATTTGAGTACATTTTTCGAAAATGAGTACGACCTCAAATTCTGATTTACCTTAAGAGAAATCTGCTAAAATAGTATAAAGATGGCAATAAAAATCCTCCTATACCTTTTTTATCCTCTCAAAAGGTAGGACACTCTATTGATCATTCTTCCCATATATTTCCTATATCCAAATAAAAATCCGACGATTAAAAGTTGGTGTTTACTGAAGGCTGAAAATAAGAAAGTACGAATAGCTGGCTTAATAATTATGCTACGAATATAACGAATGGTAGGCACAAAATTGCGACAGCTAGTGCGTTAATATATATATATATATATATATATATATATATATATATATATATATATATATATATATATTCTTCTTATTTAACACTTCCCTTAATAATTCTTTTGCTATATATTGTATTAGTAGGTGCCTACATCTATGATGTATTTATTAAATCTAATTATAAATTGCTACTTACATTTCTGAAGTGCTCGTTTACCTTTTACATTGGTTGCGACTGTCCTTACAGAGGAGGTAGTGAGAGGTTCAAGAGGTAGGTTAAGTCAACTGACTTAAATTCGATTATTTACTAGTCAATCTTGAACTCGATTATTTCGCGTCATAACTTAAAATTGATTAATATAAGTTAGAATGTTATAGAATATAAGATTGAGGCATTTGATTTCTGTTTTTTGTTTACTGCCCTTTTTCTATTTTTTATTTTTATTTTTTATTATGTGAATGTTCTCTTTTATTTTCCGTTTAGTATTTAATTAAACCCTAGCTTAATGGTGGTATACTATTGCAATTTATAAATTTTGATTTATCTTTTTTCATTATGAAATTATTTTTTATCAATTTGTCCAAATTCTTTATGACTTTATTTTGAAGGCTGTTTGTTGGATCTTAGTTTATCTCTTTGAACATTTGTTTACCATTTAATATGTTTCGCATTTTCATAGTATAATCATTCCTATTCATTATTACCGCCTTGTTTTATTTATCTGCTTTAACTATTAAAATTTCTTTATTTTCCTTAACATCAATTGTAGTAATATTTTCAGACTGCTCTAACTTTTCTGCTAAACAAATATCTATATCAGTTGGAATATTTTTGAAACTTTTCTTATTTTTGGCTTCATTAATTAAATTTACAGTTTTATATCAACTTCATTTTTTTCCCTGTTGAAACTCAAACATTGTTAAACATATATTCCACGTCAGTTAATAAATATACTGTGACTTTTTCATTAATTGGTTTTAAAATATTAAATTTATCAATGAAAGTTAAGAAATTCATAACCTCCTTCGTTATCCCTTAATTTGATAAATTAACCAGGCAATTTTTATTTGTAGAAAATTTTTGGAGAGTTTATTTTCGAGATGCAAACTTTTTTAGCAGATTTCCCTTAAGGGAAATCAGCTATTGAGGTCGTACTCATGACGCGAGTTTCGAAAAATTTCTTCAAATGTCCATCGATCCTACCCAGGAGATGACGAAAATGAGGTCCGTTAAAAATTATATATATATATATATATATATATATATATCTATCTATATATATATATATATCTATATATATATATATATATATATATATATATATATATATATATATATATATATATATATATATATATTTGTCTGTTAACGCTCTAGCGGTCGTAATTTTTGTTTGATCGTTACCAAACTCGGAATTTAATCGTTTTATGTAAAAAGGAAGATCAAGTTCGTTAATGGTTAAAATCGGACCAGTGGGAGGGGGGGTTTAGAGGGGGGATTTTCGAAAATTCGAAATATCTCCGTTACCATACGTCGGATCAAACAATTGTATAGAACCAATCTTATTGGAAATTAAATTTACCATAAATATTGTTCTATACATTTATTCTGTATATTTAATATTAACCGAGATATTTGGATTTACATTGTGAGTGTGGTCGGCTATGTTCGGGAGTTTCCGCCGAGCGCACTAGCGCTAGTGTGGCCGTTTCACTAACTATTCGTCCTCGTGAGAATAGGTTATTACTAGGCAGATTTCTCTATTGTAAAACTTCACGTGGGAAATCTGCTTAGTTTACGCAGCCCCTGCGTGACGGACTTTTAAATATAGGCATATTGTGACAAATGATTTTATGTTTATAGGCGTATATTATAGTTCTAAGTATGATTCGGATTAGTGAGGTTATAAATCTCCGCCCTCCCCTCACCTCATTTTTATTTTTAACAGATTTTTCAGGGAAATCAGCTATTGAGGTTGTACTGATGACGCG
Organism: Riptortus pedestris; assembly: GCA_019009955.1. Taxonomy (NCBI): domain Eukaryota; kingdom Metazoa; phylum Arthropoda; class Insecta; order Hemiptera; family Alydidae; genus Riptortus; species Riptortus pedestris. Next base: position 123,868,191 of record CM032231.1, read on the forward strand.
ATTTTCGATTTTTTTTTTCAAATGTCCATCGATCCTACCCAGGGGATGACGAAAATGAGGTCTGTTCAAAACTGTATATATTAGTCTGTTACCGTTCTAGCGGTCGCAATTATGGTTTAATCGTTACCAAACTCGATATTTAGTCGTTTTATGTAAAAATAAAAATCAAGTTCGTTAACGGTTGAAATCGGTATAGGGGGAGTGGGGTTTAGAGGGGAGGATTTTCGAAACTTCGAAATATCTCCGTTACTGTAGGTCGGATCAAAAACTTGTATAGAACAAATCTTATTGTAAATTAAATTTACTATAAATATTGTTATATACATTAATTCACTATCTTGAATATTAACCGAGATATTGGCATTTTTCAGTTTCCAGCAACCAGTAAACCGCCACTTCTACTCATGTTACATAAACAATACTCTGCTACATAATAAATCACATTATTCAAGGCTTAAATACCAAAAATTGTATTCAAGAGACCTTTATTATACGAGATACATGCAAATATGTCCTGGAGATCCCCCCCCCCGTCTTAAGGTTTTCGACTACTAAAATTTGATTGATAGGGATAACAATTATTCTGACTAATTATTAATTACATTACTCGATATAGTAAATAGTTCTCAATAAAATTAATATGTTATATTCTGATATATTTCAGTAATAGTTTTTCTTTCCGGTGTGAAGCAGGCATACCTGTTTGTTTACATTTCTAACCTAACGCTTCTTGTCGGCAGCTTATTGAAATTGGATGAACCATTTCTTATTTCCGTTTGTACTTATTCACGGTGGTATTGTGTTACCAGTATGTAGATTTATCTATTACTAAACTTCACGAGGGAAATCTGCTTAGTTTACGCAGTCCCTGCGTGACGGACTTTTTAATAATGTGTTTTATTTTTTATGAAAAAAACAATTTGCATAGTAAAAGTTTATTCGGTTTGTGTAAAAGGAGATAAATTTATCTAAGGCTAATTTAAATTTTGGAATCTTTTTTAGGGTTAACGATCATTTCAGAAATGTAAGTAGAAATTTATAATTAGATATTAATAAATATATCATAGATGTTAGCACCTACTAATAGAATATATAGCAAAAGAATTATTAAGGAATGTGCTAAATTAATGTTATTAATAATTTTCTATATTTTTTTTTTCTTTTTTTTAAATGGATTTCCCCTGAAGAGGTGGTAAATAAGCCACGAAGTTTGCACCGAAATAAATAAATTTTATTGGAGACCCTTGCCATAAAACTTGAAGAATATATATATATATATATATATATATATATATATATATATATATATATACAAATACACACGCATATATCGTTTTGATCGTAAAATTGTACCCTCATTGGCTGATTTCCCTTAAGCTCAAAACGAGAAATGTGAGAATAAAAGAAAGAGAAACTATAAAAGGAAAATTAAGTCAATGGACGCTATCCTGCAACAATAGTCACAATGAAAAAAAAATAATAAAGACTTTGAGGGTGGTGACGTAACGCCGTTTATTTGAGATGGCTCTAGGATATGATTCGAAACAACAAAGCCTGGGTGACAGTTGATAACAGTTACTGCAAAAGGTTGGAGCGATAGGTTAGCTACTGATAACAACCCCTGCCTACGGCTTGACCTATACTTTTCCGCCGACCCAAGACCAACAACAATGGAGGCTATTTTAAAATTTGACTCCTGTTCAATCTTGCTCGCCAAAAAAAAAAAAAAAAAAAAAAAAAAAATTCCATCGCAGGAGATCACGCAGATTTCCCATGTAATGATATACAATAGAGAAATCTCCATACGAGAGCCGAATAGTTACGGAAACGGACGAACTAACTTTCGGCGGGAACGAATAGAAGCGACCATAGATCGTCCGTTACACTTAATAAAATGCAAATATCTCGGTTAATATTCAAGATAGAGAATAAATTTATATAACAACATTTATAGTAAATTTAATTTGCAATAAGAGTGGTCACCCCAATTGTCCAGATGAGAATCGACTCTTGGCTTACCATATGTGGTCAAGAGCAGGCCTTCAACTCACATGAGCCCACAGCAAATAATTCACTTAGCAGATTTTCCTTAAGGAAAAAACAGCTATTGAGGTCGTACTCGTTTCAAAAATGTTCATCGATCCTACCTAGAAGATGACAAAAATGAGGTCCGTTCAAAATAAAGTGACCGCCCCCCCCCCCATCCCGCTGTCTTCTACTCATCGGCTGTTTTACATAGAAATAGGGAATATGTGGTGAGATGACATCACAAGTAAATTATCCCATCACGTGGAAAATCTATGCCTGATTCTGTGCGTGAATGCCATTTTATGTTCCAAATAAAAGACCATAATCTATCTTTTTAATTACCAATTTTAAGTTTTATATCCCCGTTACAAATTTCATGTCCATGTATATAAATGTTAAACATACGGACGAATTCTTCGACGTAGCCCCTGAAAGTATCGGCGAAGAGTACAGGTCATACATACTTTTCTTTAATATATCAAGTGCTCAGACGATTATTAAACATCGAATAATAACATGTTTATCAGACCTAATCTAGCAGGCAAATTGTGATAAACATGACAGTGTTTCATGTTGACATTAATGAATTTCCCCAAAATATGCTAGACACCATTAGTAAGAAACCATTTTCGACGTGTTTATCAGGAAACGCTGGCCTCTTTCCCGGATCATATGAAAATAAACACAGCTGGATGTGTCTTTCCGAAAATACCGGTTCTCTATCCATTACTAAGGGCAAGACATACCAACTGTGGTCCTCATGTTTGCAGTTATCTCATATCGAATCAAGAGTTGTTTGTAATGAAATTTATTTTTGATTCCGATTTTGAATGGTCTCGTGAAGAAATATATATATCACGCAAATAAATGCAGTCTTGTTTTATTTTAATATACCAGCTTTAATTGTGTTACAATACCGTTTTATGACAATAATAAAATTGATAACTTCTTATAACTTTAAATATTCTTTAATTATTTTTGGTTAAAGGTCTCCAATAAGCTACTTTTTCTACACAGACTTAATTTCATCATTTCTCTTCATATTTTGTTGTCTTTAGTAGTTGCTTTTTGCAGATTTCCATTAAGGGAAATCGGCTATTGAGGTTGTACTCATGACGCGATTTTCGAAATTTTTCTTCAAATGTCTATGGATCCTACCAAGGAGATGACGAAAATGAGGTCCATTCAAAACTGTATATATCTATGTATCTATCTATCTATATATTTGTCTGTTACTGTTCTAGCGGTCGCAAATTTTGTTTAATCGTCACCAAACATGGTATTTAATAGATTTTTTTAAAAAGAAAGATCCAGTTCGTAAACGGTTGAAATCGGACTAATGGGGGGGGGAGGAATTCGAAAATTCGAAATATCTCCGTTACTATACGTCGGATCGAAAAATTGTATAGAACCAATCTTATTGCAAATAAAATTAACTATAAATATTGTTATATACATTTATTCTCTATCCTGAATTTCAACCGAGATATGTGCATTTTAATTGTACAGTTGCATTGACAGTGACAAAATATATTTTTAATGGACTTTTATTTCGTTAGCAAAATCTAGGTACTTTCTTATTTCTATCTTAATACTTATCGATATTCTCATATACACACAAGAAGCGATTTAACAGAAGAAAAAAAAACTTTAGATTTCAATTTTTGTAAAAATGTTACTGGATTTGTTATACTTTATAATATTCGCTTGATAAGTTGAACAGTGCACATATCGATTTTACTTCTTGAACCATTCATTTCATTATGTGATAATTTTAAGTTGTTCACTGTTAGTAAAATCAAACTTCTTTTACAGGTTAGCCATGTGAGTTAAAGCGTTGACCTTAATCTCGCACAGTAAACCTAGAAGGGCGAGTTCGATTCCCCCCTGAGCAAGGGAATTTATTTAGTGACGGAATTCATTAAATAAAATCCTTAGTCCTACCCAGGCTAGAAAAGGGTGGTAACCTGTAGATAACCCGTCCCAATTAGCCTTAGTTGCAAAAAGTGGACGTTAAATAGTCCGTCACGCAGGGGCTGCGTAAACTAAGCAGATTTCCCAGGTGAAGTTTTATAATAGAGAAATTTCAGAATAGAGAGTCAAACAGTTACGGGAACGGCCCGATGTAATTTGCAATAAGATTGATTCTATATAATTTTTCGGTCCGACGTATAGTAACGGAAATATTTCGAATATTCGAAAATCCTCCCCTCTAAACCACCCCCCCCCCTCCCACTGGTCCGATTTCAGCCATTATTGAACTTGATCTTTACTTTTGCATAAAACGTTTAAATATCGAGTTTGGTAACGATCAAACGAAAATTGCGTCCGCTAGAGCGTTAACAGACAAATATATATCTATATATACTATATATATATATATATATATATATATATATATATATATATATATGTAATTTCCAAGGAACCTCATTTTCGTCATTTCCTGGGTAGGATTGATGGACATTTGAAGAAATTTTTCGGAACTCGCGTCATGAGTACGACCTCAATAGCTGATTTCCCTTAAGGGAAATCTGCTAAAATAATTTAAATTTTACAGCAAAATCACATGTTTTATCTGTAGAGTTTACTTTAATCCAAAATATGAAATATTATTTCTAAATAAAGGTTATTATGAAAATGATTAAAACTGTTTGCGCAAAAGTTAATTAGTACAAACATATTTTTGTGAAGGTTGGGAATTTGTTATGCTATTTTTAAAGATCAAGCTTAAATTGGAGTTCTAAAGCATATTAATTTAGATTAAAATTTAAAGTTCACGTGTGGGAGTTAGTGAAGCGCGTATATGTGTCTGTGTGTGTGGCATGCGCCCGTATATGTGAGTCATTAAATAATAATAATCTATCAGGTAATTCAAAGTAAAGTAAGGGCTGGACGGGGGAGTGGGGAAGGTTTAATTAATTTGGTTTATGTACATAATTGACCAGTAGCTATTAGTTGAAGAGGGGATAGGGCCGTGAACTCTGAACTATTCATTAATCTTATAGAATGGCGGCTAAAATGCAAAAAAAAAAATAAAGAATAAAATGATCCTCTAAAATACACTGCTAATGATTGTTTTATTTGAAGATAGCACATCAACCCCAGGTTTTCTGATAAAACACACATTAACAATTTTTCTAATACACTATAACATATGTGGGCAACCACCGGCACGCGGTATGGTTTGATCCGGCCCGCGGGACATTTTGGAAAACCCAGTTAATAAAAATATTACACTACTTACTTCAAATGAGGAAGATGAGGAGAGATTTGTGCGTTTGGCAGTACTTACAAATGCGAACAGTTCTGTTCATTGATGAAAGTTAATAAATCCAAACATCGTTTAGGGCTGACTGAGGATCATTGGAAAATTTTATTCGTCCTTGTATCAGTGGAATTAATCCAAACATCGATGGATTAGTTTCCCAAATTCAAGCTCATTGATTTCGGTGTCGCTATTTAACTTTCGTTGTTTGTAATAATTCCAAATTTTAATTTTTCCAAATTTAATTATAATGTTATACCTATTTATTTAATTTAATTTTATTATTTCAATAAATTGTATTATAATTACATTTTCGTTATAATTTCATGTCTGATATCTATCGTTAAAAATTATGAACACTACTTTAAAAATGCACTACTTTTCAAAACGGCCCGCGAACGTATTTGCACACTAAAGTTTGGCCCGCAACATGTCAAAGGTTGCCCATACCTGATCTACAATTTTCGCTCTGTACATGTTTTCGTAGCACAAATACTAAGCACGTTATTCAACTCTTCTTGCATTCAGCCTTCAGTAAACCCCCAATTCTACGAATAGAACGTTTGCTTAGAAATAGAGAATATATGGTGATATGAGATCACCAGGTAGTCATCTGCCAATGTGGGAAATTTGATTACTTTAAGCAGCCCATGCGTGACGATTTTTTTTAGCAGATTTCCCTCAAGGGAAATCAGCTATTGAGGTCGTCGTACTCATGACGAGATTTTCGAAAATTTTCTTCAAATGTCCATCGATCCTACCCAGGAGATGACGAAAATGAGGTCCGTTCAAAATTATATATATATATATATATATATATATATATGTGTGTGTGTGTGTGTGTGTGTGTGTGTGTGTGTGTGTGTGTGTGTGTGCGTCTGTTAACACCCTAGCGGTGGCAATTTTTGTTTCATCGTCACCAAAATTCGGTATTTAATCGTTTTATGTAAAGAGAAAGATCAAGTTCGTTAACGGCTGAAATCGGACAAGTAGGAGGGAGGGGAGTGGTACATAAAACGACTAAATATCGAGTTTGGTAACGATAAAACAATAATTGCGACCGACATAGTGGTAACAGACAAATATATATATACACACAGTTTTTAACGGAACTCATTTTCGGCATCTCCTAGGTAGGATCGATGGACATTTGAAGAAAAATTTCGAAAATCGCGTCATGAGTACGACCTCAATAGCTGATTTTCCTTAAAGGAGATCTGCCAATAAAAAACAGACGCAGTCGTTCACATGCAGTTAATGATGAAGTGCCAATATATGTTCCATCTCTATTTTTTAAAATGGTTCATTCTTTATTGTTCTTGAGTTCTTTTACATGACTCGTCATATTTTTAGTGATTTCTAAATTCCTCTTGCTTGACATTCCTGCACCAACGACATTTCAGCATGTTGTTGGATACATTACTCACTTACGATTGATTTTTATAAAGAGCAATATTACTTACCTGTAGAGGATTCAATTAGGTCTACTAAATACCGTAACATCAGTTTACCTGAAACAACATAAAGAAATAATTATGGTATAATGAAAGTGAAAAACAAATGTGGGGGAATACAGAAATAATTCATGTCTGGTAGATCTGAGAGCAAGTGCGGTTCTCGTGGGGTTAGGACGTTGGTCCATCTGCCACTGCCCTCAAGTAAGCTGGAGGTAAAACTAGCTAAAGGTTCGATACCCACTATGGGAAACACACAGTTCATGGGTTCGCTACAAGAAGGCGCTAGTGTGGATTAGTGGGCGTCTAGTGATTACTTACGCCTGGAAGCCCCTCGACTGAGTGAACTAACCACTGAGCCCCTGGTTGTAAAGTGTCACATAGATGTACTGGCGAGATCTCATTCCAGGCCCTCATTGGTTAACAGGGCTGTATGTTGAGTTGATCACTCACTAGTTAAAAATCGGATAGCGAATCCCTCGTACTTCGCTTGGGGACGGCTAAAGCCCTCGCAGGTCTATAATGCCAACTGAACAAAAAAACAAAAAAAGAACAAATGGGATAAAAGAAAAAAAAAAGTTAAGTAGTGCAGTCCCCGGCGAAAAGTGTGACAATAGGCCGGGAAAGGAAATAAGTCCGTAGGAAAAAAGTCCTTCACGCAAACTAAGCAGATTTCCCACGTGAAGTTTAACAATATACAAATTTACATACTAGTAACAAAACACCACCATAATATTGAGTGAATAAATACAAACGATAATAAGAAGCCTTTTAATGGGAAGCATCTGAAATGTATACAAACAGTTCTGCCAACTTCTTACCGAAAAGAAAAACAATCACTGTGAAATATCTGAATATAACGTACTAATTTGATTGAAAATTATTTACTATATCTAGTACTATAATTTATAATGAATCAGAATAATGTTTATCTCAATCAATCTAATTTAAGTAGTCAAAAAATACAAGAAAGGGGGGTTCACCAGAACATATTTGCATGCATCTCGTATAATAAATGTCTCTTGAAAACAATATTTGGTATTTAAGCTTCGAATGGTGTGGATTATTACATAATTGAGTCCCACCCTGAGTAGAAAAGGGTGGTAACCTATAGGTAACCCGTCCCGATAAGCCTGAGTTGCAAAAAGTGGACGTTAATAAATAATAATAATAATTACATAACTGAGTATTGTTTAGTAAGGCTGAAAACTGAAAAATGCAAATATCTCGGTTATTATTCTAGATAGGGAAGAAATGTATATAACAATATTTACAGTACATTTAATTTTCTATAAGATTCGTTTTATAATTTTTTTCTATCCGACGTTATTAACGGAGATATTTCCGTTTATGGAAATCTGCTAAAAGCAGGAAACATTCTCGAGATGAGAGACAACTCATGAAAATATGTTGTGAAAAACAACGCATTGCCATTCTTTGAAAGCAGGGTATTGGAAAAGGGGACAAGAATGGTTACCGCCTCCAGCGAGAAGGGAATGAATGGTTGGCTGCAAAGCACCCCAAACCTAGTACTCACTGAAGCCAAAAGAACTGGTGGAGGGGGGGAATTTTAAATTCAATTATTGTATGATAATAACAGACTTTATAGGTGGTGTTTCTTCTTGTATATATTAAACTATATTTGAACAATAATGTTAAATTAAATTATTTATTAACATCCACTTTTTGCAACTAAGGCTAATTGGGACGAGTTATCTACAGGTTACCACCCTTTTCTAGTCAGGGTGGGACTAAGGATTTTTTTTTAATGAATTCTGTTACTAAATAAATTCCTATTGCCCAGGCGGAAATTAAACTCGCCACTTTAGGTTTACATGGTGAGACTAAAGCTAACACTTTAACACTCTATAATGCTAATAAAAGTAGTAATAAATCCAGCAGACGTCCAATATATTTTCATTTTTTATTGATGTGGTTACTTCATTCTTTATAGCAGGTCCATTCTTGCAGTCCTCATTCATTTAAATTTGAGAAATGGCAATTAATTATACTAAAATTCTATGCTAGAAGAAGTTGTTTTGCATTAACGTTCCTTATGGAAGAATTTATGTATTTTGTTATGAAGTAAAATGCTACATTATGTACCAAAAAGTAACTAGACACTATGTTAAGTACTGTAGTAATCTTGAAAACTGAGAGGTATTATGATTTATGCTTTGTTTGCTTGAAAGCAAAGAGAATTTATTCAACTAATTATACGGCAAATATTCTTTGTTGAGAATAAAGAATTTTATTCTAAATAATATCCATTAAGCCGTTTTATTATGCCGTGAATTTACAAAATATATAAATATTTTATGTAAATAAGGCTTTATTATTGGCCCTAAGCTGGAGGAAGGAAAACTCAAGATATAATAATCTGACTCATATTTCCTCTGGATTAGCCCTTCTTCCATCAAGAGGAATGTACAATTTAAAAATTTCTCTCAGGCTTATTTTCTCTGGAAATTACCTGTTTCAGAAATAAAAAATTAAATTTTCTTATCTCTTCTTATCCCCGGGTAATTTGTGAAATTTCTTGCTTTAGAATATTACGGACAGGATATTCATAAACACTGGACTGCGTACAAGGTAATCATTAGAGGGAGTAGTCAACAATTTTTTAGAAACAGTAGTACGATACAAGAGTGAAACAAATAAGTTTCCTAAGAGCTGGAATGTGAGGAAAATGTTAACTCACATTCTATTAAGTGTTCGTCTGAGCCAGGTGTGGACAACCTTTGACATGTTGAGGGCAAAACTTAGTGTGCAAATACGTTCGCGGACCGCTTTTAAAAGTAGTGCATTTAAAAGTAATGTTCATCATTTTTAACGATAGATATCAAACATGAAAATATACGACATTGTAATTATAATACAATTTATTTAAATAACAAAATGAAATGAAAAAATAGGTACAATATTATAATTAAACCTTACAATTTGGAATTATTACAAACAAGGAATGTTAAATAGCTACACCGAAATAATGAGACACATGTGCTTGAATTTTGGAAACTAATCTATCGATGTTTGGATTAATTCCACTGATACAAAAACAAAAAGAATTTTCCAAATTATCGTCAGTCAGCCTTGTATAATATTTTGATTTATTAACTTTCATCATCGAAAAGAACTGTTCGCATTTATAAGTAATCCCAAACGCACAAATCTCACCTTCCTCAAATGTTTCTTCAAATGTTCATCGATCCTACCAAGGAGATGTCGAAAATGAGGTCTGTTTAAAATTGTATATATATATATATATATATATATATATATATATATATATATATATATATATATAAACAGATCTCATTTTCGTCATCTCCTTGGTACGATCGATGGACATTTGAAGACATTTTTCAATAATCGCCTCATGAGTACGACCTCAATAGCTGACTTCCATTAAGGGAAATCTGCTAATTAATCAAGTAGTAGGAACTAAGTCACAAGCACTCAAAACTCGTTATACTGTCAGAAAATCAATTGCGGTTAATAGGCAGAGAAAGTTTGCTCATGTCACTCCGGGTTAGTATTACTTTCTGAAACATTAGTAATTACTTGTGTGAACTAATGATCTTTCTTGCTGTGAGTCAAATGTAAAACGTTTTGAGAATTTTCTTTTATATTTTGGAGTTTTAGTCACACAAGAAAATACTTCCTTTCAATTACTTAAAGTTAAACTTTCCGACGACGGAGTAAGATTCGCGGAAGGCAAGCAATTTGTGAATTTGTTCCAATTGGGAACTTGTTAAAGAAAAGGTAGCCAACTCATCGTACTAATGATCAGGAGTAGCTGGGGGGCAGGAAAAAGTTTCCCCCTCGTTTTCTACAACAAGAATCTCGGCATTTTGTTGGAAAATAAGTGGTGAGGGGGTTGAGAAAATGGCGGGGTGCTGTGAAGGTTCATGGCTCCCTGCGTTCTCTTTAATTGTCATTGGGGAAGGAAGGGGCGAGGAACCACCCTTATCTTAGGGTTTGCGTCACAACTTCCTAAGTGCCTATTTCCGGGTTGCCCTCCTGCGGGACGGTCTTCCTTTAACAAGGGTTCACCGTGATTTCATTCCAAGAAGTGCAATTATGTCCCCACAGATGTAATGTCTTTTAGTGGTTTTTAGCAATTTTACCCCCCAGGGAAATCTGCTATTGAGGTAGTACTCATAACGCGATTTTCGAAAAAAAAAAAAAAAAAACCTCAAATATCCATCGATCCTACTCAGGAAATTACGAAAAGCAGGTTCGTTCAAAACAATATATGTATGTCTGTTAACGCTCTAGCGATAGCAATTTTTGTTCGATCGTTACCAAACTCGATATTTAAACGTTTTAAGTAAAAATAAAGAACAAGTTCGTTTACGGTTGAAAAAACCGGACCAGTGAAAGGGGGTGGGATTGGAAGGAGAATTTTTTTAAATTTGAATTTTCTCCGTTATTATACGTTATATCGAAAAACAGTATAAAAACAATGGTATATTGGAGATGTAATGTTTTATAATTGTTGTTACATACATGTTTTCTCTATCTTCAATATTAACCAAGATATTGATAGTTTTTTAGATTTCAACATTTAGTAAACTCCCACTTTCAGTTACCGCTCTTTAAAAATAAGAGTATATATCATGAAACGTCTTATGCCAAGCATTAATACCAAATATTGTTTTCAATGGACCTTTATTTCGTAACATATAACAATACTCGGTTTTGTAATAAACGATATCATTCGAAGCTTAGATGCTGCAAATATTGTTTCCAAGAGACATTTATTATTCGATGTACATGCAAAGATGTTCTCGTGACCCCTCCCCTTCCTAAGTTTTGAGACTACTTAACTTTGATTGATTGAGATAAACAATTTTTTTGATTCATTATAAATTACAGTACTAGATATAGGAAATGGTTTTTAATCAAATTAATACGTTACATTCAGATATATTACAGTAATTGTTTTTCTTTCCGGTAAGAAGTTGGCACAACTGTTTGTTTACATTTCAGAAGCTTTCCGTCGGGAGGTTTCTTATTGTCGTTTATATTTATTCACTTAATATTCACGGAGGTGTTGTGTTACCGGTATGTAGATTTATCTATGGTTAAACTTCACGCGGGAAATCTGCTTAGTTTACACAGGCCCTGCGTGACGGACTATTCTGATAACAGAAGAAAAAGAATGACTAAGATAACCTAGTCATGAATGAATAGCCCAAAGCAGTAGTAATAACAGCGAGGTTTTGAACCAGTAACTATTTTATCCGTAAATACTGAGTGGCCTCCCCTTAACAATTTTGTCATTTATAAATTCTAGAAGTGTTATTTTAAATAATAAACTTATTTTTTTTAAATATGATTTAATGGTCGTCTTTAAATGGTTGACGTTTTGATGATCGATAATTACCTACATTTTGTAATAGTGGCAATAATAAGGATAAAAGGACACTCGGGAAATTTAGGAAATGACACAGCAGACCAACTTGCAAATACAGCTTCAAGAGACGAATCAATACTTATTGCATACTCTAAACTGACTTAACAGACCATTAAAACTCTTTTGAGAAACGAATCTTATAAAAAATGGGACGAAAGACGGAAAAGAACGGAAAGAAGGTCCAAAAGGAAGACAATTACATAAGTACAAACCATCTGTATACCAGCGTAAAAATAACACTTAGCAATTCTAAACAAATACAATTTATATCAGAACATGGACCTACAAAGGAGTTACTTGTACAAATTAAAACTAACAAACACAAATACATGTAAATGTGACAATGAGACTGAACAGACATATGACCACCTCTTATATGACTGTAGATTACTTGACTGACCAAGAACCAAAGTCCGTCACGCAGGGGCTGCGTAAACTAAGCAGATTTCCCATGTGAAGTTTTACAATAGAGAAATCTGCATACTGGTAACACAATACCACCGTGATTAAATACAAACGGTAATGAGAAATCTTTCAGTTAATTAAAATAAATTCCCAACTGAAACGGCTTCTGAATTGTAAGAATAATTTATATTTTAATAACTCAAATTTTAGTAATCCAGAACGTATTTGCATAAATCTCACAAAGTAACGAAGGTAAGGTAAGGTTAGAAACCACAGGTAAGGTTAGAAGAAGCTTCCACCTGAGCCGAGCCTAATCCGAACTATACCCGACCACAGACTTCATAAAAATACAAATATCGCGGTTAATATTCAAGATAGATAATAAATGTGTATAACAGTATTTATAGTAAATTTAATTTGCAATAAGATTGGTTCTATACAATTTTTCGATCCGATGCATAATAACGGAGATATTTTGAATTTTCGAAAATCCCCCCTCTAAACCCCCCTCCCTCTGGTCCGATTTCAACCATTAACGAACTTGATCTGTCTTTTACATTAGACGGTTAAATATCGAGTTTCGTAACGATCAAACATATATATATATATATATATATATATATATATATATATATAATATTTAACGGACCTCATTTTCATCATCTCCTGGGTAGTATCGATGGACATTTGAAGAAATTTTTCGAAAATCACGTCATGAGTACGACCTCAATAGCTGATCTTCCTTATGGGATATCTTCTAAAACCCATCAAGTACATTACATTACAAAACCGACGGACAAACCGATACTTTTACTCAAATTCAACAAGGATTTAATGCATTTATACGAGAATTGGGCACCATTTCGTAGATCTACATCTTCTGTATACACATATGTAATGCTTACTTATGTTGTTTTTTTTTCCTTTTTATTTATTTTTATTGTTTTTATAATGTTTATAATTAATTATTGTATACGGAATACTATAATGTAATTATTGAAATGTGTGTAGTATCCAAAGGATGGAGCACACAAAATTGAAATAAATTCCCACGTTAGAGGGATACTCTGCGTGGAAAACAGGAGGGAGTACCTACATTTTTCTGTCACTCATATATTAACGGATATAATTGACTTTTTTTTAGTATTTTCTTTGGTTATTTACAGTGTTACCGAAATATTTGATACGAAAATATAGCCTAATTCGTCGGTCCGGAAATCTATACACTCTTGCTTTCAGGCTGCTTACACAAGCTGTAATAAGAATTACAAGGTTCAGAATAGCTATAGAAATATCCATGGAGGTAGAATTAAGTTCTTGGCTTTCATTTAGGATCGATACTTTGAAGAGTCGACTATATAAGAGGCTTTGGACTATTGAGCAGCGCCCTCTCAGCAGTTGTCTTCTCAAATAGAGCACTGTTGACAGTTGTGTCCTCCAGCCTTCAATAGCGATTGGCCCAATGGCATCCCCACTTAAGACCTCATCATTCACTATTCTAGGTCAGCCTTTATGGGTTTCTCTACAACTGATTCCTATAGTCACATTCCCTGTCTTTCAGTGTTGTTTATCATACTTCTGAGACCCATTTTCACCTTTAGTTAAACTTAAGTTTATTTATTGAGCCATCAAAGTTTCAGGAGTCTTTACAGGAAAATCAAATTCCGGTGCTGGAAGATGTAATCTCAAAAATCGATTTTCCATCATTAATAAGAAGCCCTCAATGCCAAATTTAAGATGTACTTGTGACAATCAGTGGTACAATTCAAGAAAAGTGGAAATCCCACGAGCAGGAATGGAGGTGAACAAAACGTCCGGTACGCAGGGGCTGCTTAAACTAAGCAGATTTCCCACGTGTAGTTTTACAATAGTGAAATTTCACGAGAGCCGAACAGTTACAGAAACGGCCGCACTAGCTCTTGACGGAAACTCGCGACTAAACCTGAAGTTAGCCGATCTCACCTCGACCGTTACAATTAATAAAAATACAAATATCTCGGTTAATATTCAAGATAGAGAATATAAGTACATACCAGTATTTATAGTAAATCTAATTGGCAATAGGATTGATCAATTAACGATTAATCAGTAATTGCGACCGCTAGAGCGGTAACAGACATATATAGATATATATCTACACATATATATATATATATATATATATATATATATATATATATATATATATATATATAGTAAACTCATATCATGAACAATTTGTGAATATATTACTTTTTGTGAGTGTTTTTGTTATTTATTCTAATGTGCACATTTTCAAGGCGAATATTCGTATAGAACTTATTTTAGCTGATGAAAAATTGTCAATGATAGAGATACCATTGAACAGCGTTAAAGTACTTTTACCATTAGAAATAGTTAGTAAATTAGATTACAATAATTGAAATATGTTAAATTCACTTCATAAGATTTCCCACGTGCGCAACGTATTTGCATTTATCTCATAATTTAAAAGTTCAATGAGAACAATATTTGGTACTTAAGCCTCAAATAAAGTGTTTCACAACGTAAAACAATATTTTTAATATGAGATGAGATGGCGCTTTACTGAAGACCGAAAACTATAAAATGCAAATATCTTAGTTAATAATCAAAATAGGGGAAAATGTACATACGACATTGATAGAACATTACATGTTCAATAAGATTGGTTATATAAACCTTTTCAATCCGATACATAATAACGGAGATATTAAGGACTTTCGAAATACTCCCCCTTTAACCCCCTCCCCCATGTCCGATTTCAGCCATTAACAAACTTGATCTTTCTTTTTGTAAAAAACAATTATATATCAAGTTTGGTAACGGTAAGACAAAAATTGCGACCGCTATAGCGGTAACAGACAAATATATAATATAGATATAGGTATACAGTTTTGAACGGACCTCATTTTCCTCATCTCCGGGATAGGATCGATGGACATTTGAAGAAAAATTTCGAAAATCACGTCATGATTACGACCTCAATAGCTGATTTCCCTTAAGGGAAGTCTGCTAAAGTAATAGCCCAGGAACTTGACTTCTAAATAAGTGCTTATATTGTTATTAAAATAATTACTTAAACTTACAAGTGTATACCAGACATGCTCTATTTAATTATATCATTTTTAGCAGATTTCCCTTAAGGGAAATCAGCTATTGAGGTTGTACTCATGACGCGATTTTCGAAATTTTTCTTCAAATGTCCTTCGATCCTACCCAGGAGATGACGAAAATGAGGTCCGTTCAAAACTGTATATAATATATATATATATATATATATATATATATATATATATATATATATATATATATATATATTTGTCTGTTACCGCTCTAGCGGTCGCAATTTTTGTTTGATCGGTACCAAACTCGATATTTAGTCGTTTTTCGTTTTATGTAAAAAGAAAGATCAAGTTCGTTAATGGCTGAAATCTGACCAGTGGAAGGGGGGGGGTTTAGAGGGGAAGATTTTCGAAAATTCGAAATATCTCCGTTACTATACGTCGGATCGAAAAATATTACAGAATCAATCTTTTTGCAAATTAAAGTTACTATAAATATTGTTCTATACATTTATTCTGTATCTTGAATATTAACTCAGATATTTGCATTTGTATTCTGCATGTGCTCGGCAGCAGTGGCTGTTTGGACTTTCCGCCGTGAGCTCTGGTAGCCGTTTTCGTAATTATTCGTCCCTCGTGAATAGGTTTAGAGGTTTCTTACTACTACAGCTGTTATTAGGCAGATTTCTCTATTGTAAAACTTCATGTGGAAAATCTGCTTAGTTTACGCAGCCCCTGCGTGACGGACTTTTAATTAATTCCTTGTTTAGTAACTAATTTGGTCCATTTATAATTAACTTCATGTTGACATTTTGTTATTTTTAACCATATAATCCTCCGAGAGAAATTTCTCCGAAAGTTAAATTCTGCAGCTATAGCTATTTCAAGGGCCATTTAGTAGAAACTGAAATATGGCTTCGATTTCCTTCAGTCGCGAGAGTCGTTTCGTTGGTCCTTGTAATCTCCATGGCCGGACATTAAATGGCTCACTCCAGCAGAAATTGGCATTCATCTGGTAAAAACGACATGTTATTCCCAAACAGACATTGTTCTTAGAAAGAACATGTTGAAAAATATGAGCGTTGAACACAATTCCCGCCTTCATTGCCCGAGAAGCACTCTTTTCATTAACTTTAGCATTCTGAATAACTTTCATTTAACTCTAAACTGTGTTAAAACTTTTTACGGGAAGGTTTTTATAAAGTTATATATTCGCGCTTTAACTCTCAGTTAATTATTAAGTTCTAACTCCTTCAGCCATCGAATTACTTGCCTCTAATGGCTTATAAAGCTTTTTATTAGAGCTGAATAAAAAACATACTTCTCCACACATCAATAGAAAGTTACGTTACAGACCATTTGTTTTACACTTTTTAACTGTGATAAATTATATTTTTGTAGGGCTGCCTCATGTTCAGACCAACGCCTTAACTCAGATGGGAGTGAGTTAAGACGTTGGTCTTAACCTCACTTTGTAAAGCTAGATTCCGTTCTTCGGTGTTTACAACGTGTGTTTACAACACAAAACTTTATATGTGTGTGTATATATATATATATATATATATATATATAGTTGAATCCGGGGGCAAATTAACCCCCCGTGCGTTAAAGTGCGTTACGTATTTGCAATTATCTCAAAACGTTAAGTTTCAATGGTAACAATATTTGGTATTTAGGCTTCAAATGAAGTGCTTCATAACATAATAGCATATTGTTAATATGAGATGAGTACGAGTGGGTTTTTTTTAAAAAAAATTCAAATATCTCGGTTAATAATGAAGATTGTGAAAAAATGTACATAAAAATTTTTATAGCGCATTAAATTTTCAATAATATATATTGCTTCTATACAATTATTAGAAAGGACCAATAATAACGGAGCTATTAAGAATTTTCGAAACTCTCTCCCTCTAAACCCCCACTTCCCCTTCTCTGATTTCGCCGTTAACGAACTTGATCGTTTTTTTTTGTTACATAAAACGATTATATATCAAGTTTGGTAACGATAAGACAAAAATTGCGACCACTAGAGCGGTAACAGACAAACATATATATATATATATATATATAAATAAAATTTTGTACGGACCTAATTTTCGTCATCTCCTAGGTAGGATCGATGGACATTTGAAGAAAAATTTCGAAAATCGCGTTATGATGTTACCTTGGTCATATCAACTCCGTTAAAGACTCCATTTAAAAATCAATTCAATTACATTGCACAACGGCTTAATGAATAAAAGACGGAATATAATAAAGATAAAATCAAAAATATATTATTAAATAAAACCTAAGCCAGGATCATAGCCTTCTGATTCGTTACATTTAAATGAATTAGATGCTGAATTAATATCTACGCAAACTTCAGAAAAGATTATTTCATAAATTGGTGAATATTGGGAGAGTGGCTAACGAATGTATAATTAATCCAAACTGAAGCTTTAAAAAAAAAAAAAGTCTTAAAAAGTTCTTTAAAAGGAGATTTCTAAAGAACCATTTAAAGAACTTTGACCAGTGATGCTTTCACAAAGTTTATCGCGGATTAAAAGATTTCAAATTCTGGTAAAACTAAGTTGTGGGGAGGCCGTGTATGTAAATTTGTTTAATGTAAGAAATTTTAAGTTTTAACATGCAGTGTAAAGAAATAGTAAATACTCTGACAAAGGACGTGGATAAATCAATGAGCATAATTCTAATTTCTACAGTATTTAACATGCAAACATGATAAAAGGAAAAAGAGCCAGAGCTTTTGATAATCTCTTGCCTACTTCAGAATTCAACAGTCACAATATGTCAAGGTTAATAAATAGAAACTAATATGACAGACCATTTGTCATAGTTATCCTATTTCTGTCCAGCTGACCAAGTTATGCAATAAAGTTTCATTTAGGACTAATCCAAATGTCACCTTGATGAGAATGTATTTCTTCTACTAATAGGTCATTGCCGAGATATGATGTTTTTTTTTACGACTTTTCCGATTTATTTCCTAAATTAAAAGCACTGGCAAACCTGTACAAACAGTGAATGTTAAAGAACTTTGTTTAGGGCAGTCTTATGAAGAATAAGACAGAAACCAGATCAATCAAAGTGAAGTGTATGAATGCCTTTTGTGAGAAGAGACACCAAGAATGTACCAATAGAAGTTATAATTTCTTAGTGATTTTTGTTAGGTGTCTCACTTTATTGAATTTATACGAAGTCTATAGGTATTGGAATATACCGAGAACTTTTTTTTGACATTTACTCAAGTAATTATCTGATTCAAGCATTTATACAAGATATTTGTTACGTGTATTTAAAGTAATATCTAGTTTAACATTGCTCTTGTTGTCTATTATTCTACTGTCGCATTGGAATAAGAAGTTTGAAACTGGAGGTCTCCGCAAGGTGGATGGGTACTTAGTATGAAGTCAAAATGGTTATTTGTTGTCCTTGAAATCTACAATCGACTAATTTTGACTAGTTAATTGTACTCTCTTTAGTCCTTCATACGAACTCGCGAGAGTCAAAGTCCTGAGATAGATTTGAAGAACAACAAATAAGGATTTTGACTAATTCTTTAACTTTCCCGAGCAGGCATTTCGTTGCAGGACATTAAACTTGCCTAACTATGTTTCTAAAGCAAAAATGTCTTTATAAATTTCGAAATAAGTCTAGTGAGCAGAAATAAATGGGCAATGTACATATACAATTCTCTCGAATTCAATGAAAGTCCGTCACGCAGGAGCTGCGTAAACTAAGCATATTTCCCACGTGAAGTTTTACAATAGAGAAATGTCACGAGAGCCGAAAAGTTCGGAAACGGGCAAACTAGCTTTTGGCGGAAACTCACGAGCAGAACCGAAATTAGCCGATCTCATTTCGTCGATTATCCGCACATACTTCATAAAAAAAAAGAAGAAAAAATCTCGGTTAATATTCAAGATAAAGAACAAATGTATATAACAATATTTATAGTACACTTAATTTGCAACAAGATTTGTTCTATACAATTTTTCGATCCCACGTATAGTAACGGAAATATTTCGAATTATCGATAATCCTCCCCTCTAAACCCCCCCCCCTCCCACTGGTCTGATTTCAGGCATTTACGAACTTCATCTTTCTATTTACATAAACCGCATAAATATCGAGTTTGGTAATGATCAAACAAAAATTGCGACCACTAGGGCGTTAACTGGCATATGTATATATATATATATATATATATATATATGGAATGGACCACATTTTCTTCATCTCCTGGGTAGCATCGATGGACATTTGAAGAAATATTTCGGAAATCGCGTCATGAGTACGACCTCATTAGCTGTTTTTCCTTAAGTGAAATATGCAAAAAACTAATTTTCAGATCTAAAACCATGCTATAGCAAAGTGATTCCTAAGCTAGCAAGACACGTTAAGATTGTTAGCAGAAGGTTAATATATTTTCAGACATTAGCTCTTAATCCTTTTCTTCTGATGAGTCGTCGTTGAAATTAGTACAGTAGTACTAGTTTATAAAATACTTAACTTTTGTGTACCGCAAAGCGCTCAGTAGGTGAATTCGGACATTTTTTGCTATATCCATATATGATGCCCGTGGTCTCCATTATGCCGCGTAGGTGCATTTGTTATTAGAGATAAAGTAATAATGAATGCCTCAAGGAATGTTTCTAGATCATGGTTCATGAAGGAAGGATAGAGACTTCCTTTTGGTAACCAAGGTAATGCCTCAAGGAATGTTTCTAGATCATGGATCATGGTTCATGAAGGAAGGGTAGAGACTTCCTTTTGGTAACCAAGGTAATGCCTCAAGGAATGTTTCTAGATCATGGATCATGGTTCATGAACGAAGGGTAGAGACTTCCTTTTGGTAACCAAGGTAATGCCTCAAGGAATGTTTCTAGATCATGGATCATGGTTCATGAACGAAGGGTAGCACCAAGGAATGTTTCTAGATCATGGATCATGGTTCATGAAGGAAGGATAGAGACTTCCTTTTGGTAACCAAGGTAATGCCTCATGGAAAGTTTCTAGATCATGGATCATGGTTCATGAAGGAAGGATAGAGACTTCCTCTTGGTAACCAAGGTAATGTCTAAGATGAGGTAATCTCATTAGATTGTCAAGAGAACGGAAATCCTTTCTGCGAAAAAACCTCCTTGT
The DNA here is from genome assembly GCA_019009955.1 of Riptortus pedestris. Classification (NCBI taxonomy): domain Eukaryota; kingdom Metazoa; phylum Arthropoda; class Insecta; order Hemiptera; family Alydidae; genus Riptortus; species Riptortus pedestris. The sequence continues at coordinate 123,888,981 of CM032231.1, forward strand.
TACCTCTATGGATGTTAGGAGAGGTCAGGTAAGGGATGAATAGCCATTGTTCTGAATAAGAAAAATATACAAAAAGCCTCCCCTCTCATTTGTGTAAATTTTTATTCTCTTCATTTATTTAAAACATATATATTTTACATAAATTACAATAGTTATTACCTTAGAGTAAATAACTCTAAATATTTGATAAAGGGACTTTGGTATTACCTCGTTCATCAAATCAACTAAAAACATCAAACCAATGATCCCTGAATCAAATCTCTCATATTGGGAGTTGCAATGCAACTAAGTATTAGGCCATTTATGTAAATGACGTATCAAAGAAAGAAGCATTTATACATTACCACTTGTAATTTTTTGACTTTTTTTAACATTCTTTGTGAAGTATGTTGATTTCTTAATAATAATCAACCTTAAATTTGAAGCTCTTTAACTGCTGTAGGCATCAAATTGAATCTTTGAACAAAACATTTAATGATATGTGACTATATTAAAATTATTTTACACTCTTAGCAAGAACAGGGATATCATAGCTGGGGTACCGCAAGGATCCATACTTAGCCCTTTGCTCTACATCCTCTACTGCAGTGACATCCCGCAGGTGGAAATTTCTGTGTTAGCTACCTTCGCAGACGACACACTCCTCTTCACTCAAGACGAAACACTAAACTCTTCCATACTCCATCTCCAAAGAGCTCAAGATGGTTTAAGAAGTGAAAGCTCTCGTTAAACCCCAGTAAAACGCAGGCCAAGAGTTTTGCTCTTCGTCGTTTCAAGAACGAAGATCTTTTAGAACTGATAATTGGATATCACTCAATTCCTTGGACACCGAAGGACCAGAGCACCCGCTATCTCGGAGTACATTTAGACACACGTCTTACATGACGGCATCATATCCACATTAAATTGCAACAAGCGCACACACGACTTGCCCTTGCACAAATATACCCGTTAATAAACAAAAATACACAACTGAAACTGACTTGTGCAACACTACTTTACAAAACACTCATACTCTCT
>CM032231.1:123895000-123940000 GCA_019009955.1 Riptortus pedestris
GCAAGGCATTCCCTTAGAAGATGTACGCTAAGAGATCATTAGAGTAAAGATAATATAATAGGAAATCAGCTTTAAACATTTTTCTAGAGAAAACAGAGCTATTATTTAGGAGGTCGGATTTTAGCAGATTTCCTTAAGGGAAATTAGCTAATGAGATCGTACTCATGACGCGATTTTCGAAATATTTAGTCAAATATCCATTGATCCTACCCAAGAGATTACGAAAATGAGGTACGTTCAAAATTATATATATATATATATATATATATATATATATATATATATATATATATATATATATATATTTGTAAGTTAACGCTCTAGCGGTCTCAATTTTAGCTTTATAGTTAAAGAAATCGATATTTAAACGTTTTATGTAAAAATAAAGATCAAGTTTGTTAATAGTTAAAAGCGGAACAGTGGGAGGGGGGGGGTTTATAAGGTAAGACTTTCGAAAATTCGAAATATATCCTTTACTATACGTCAGATCAAAAAATTGTATAAAATCAATCGTATTGCAAATTAAATTTACTGCAAATATTGTTATATATACTTTTATTCTCTATCTTGAATATTAACCGAGATATTTGCATTTTTATTGAGTGTGTGCTGGGAGATGAAATCGGCTGATGCCGAGTCTATTCGTAATTATCATCCCAATGCTAGTGCGGCCGTTTCCATAACTGTTCAGCTCTCGTGAAATGGGTTTAGATATTCGTTACTACAAACTGTTACTTATATGTAGATTTATCTATTGTAAAACTTCACGTGGGAAATCTGCTTAGTTTATGCAGCCCCAGCGTGACTGACTTTTCATCCTCTCATTGTACCCCACTCCTCGCCACAATTGCAGCTGAGTGCGTCAGTCTGAATGTGTGTGTGTATTGCATGTGTGCGTGTGACTATTCCCTCCAAGTGAGTTCTTCTAAAACGCATCATCTTGCATCATCTAAGGGATCATCACTACCCATCCGTTGCAATGTTATCATAGCAAGATAAGCCCTGAAGGGTTCGATATGGATACTGTAACCCTGCGGTAAGCCCTGCCGGCTGACCTGGTGCCCGCTCACCCGCTCTAAGGTATATCTGGAGTGGGGGCAATAGATCAAAGAGCCGCCCTCCCCCAAACTCATTTAAGCGTGTTACAAGCGGTATACCACGGTATACGCCTCTCTTGTAAGGCCAACCATACCACGCCCTATTGTCACAACGCCGTATAACCCCAAAGACTTTAGAACAATTATATAATCGTAACATTACACAGTTAATTGGTTTTAGGAGGCCTTAATGGAAATCCGTTTGTTAGTTCGCAGGGCATATAAAGCCCACATTGGTCTTCCTTCATTTGTGGCTCTATAATCATTTATTACTTGGTTTTCCTCGTAATGTTTGTGGTTTTGAATACCATAGTACTATAATGGGACTGTAATGGGATAACCGAAAGAATAATGAAAAAACACCTTATATGGTACGGAATATACCTAAACTGAATTTAACTATGTTTACTAATTTAGAACCGGACACTCTTATTTATTGCTAAGGTAAATTTAAATATTTCGAGGAGTTAAATATGTTTTTGGAATCAAGCCTCTTGAGGAAATTCCAGTTGCATTGAAAGTGACAAAATATATGTTTTAATGGACTTTTATTTCGTTAGCTACAATAAATCTAGGTACTTTCTTATTTCTTCTTCTTAATACTTATCGATATTCTCATTATATACACATTAGAATCGATTTAACAGGGAAAAAAACTTTTGATTTCAATTCTAGTAAAAATGTTACTGGGTTTGTTATACTTTATAATGGTCACTTGATAAGTTGAAAAAGCGAACTTATCGACTTTACTTCTGGAACCATTCATTTCATTATGTGTTAGTTTTAAGTTGTTCACTGTTAGTAAAATCAAACTTATTTTACAGGTTAGCCATGTGAGCGTTGACCGTTATATCACATGATAAACCTAGAGTGGCGAGTTCGATTACCGACTGACCAAGGGAATTTACTTAGTGACGAAATTAATTATTTATTTATTAACGTCCACTTTTTGCAACTTAGACTAATTGGGACGGGTTATCTACAGGTTACCACCCTTTTCTAGCCAGGCTGGGATTTTAGGACGTTATTTAATCAATTTCGTCACTAAATAATTTCCTTTGCCCAGGCAAGAATCGAACTCGCCACTCTAGGTTTACCATGTGAGATAAAGGTCAACGCTTTAACTCGCATGGCTAACCTGAGCCATCGAAATTAATTAAATAAAATCCTTAGTCCCGCCCTGGCTAGAAAAGGGTGGTGACCTGTAGATAACCGTCCCAATATGCCTTTGTTGCAAAAAGTGTACGATTAATAAATAATATAATTTGACTCAGAAGTATTCTTTAAAACTAATTATAGAATTTCTGTTAATTGTAACATGAGGTCAGAGGGTCACGAGTTCAATGAGTACCTGCATTCTAATAATAGTAACTTAAATAATGACACAATTTAAACAATGAAGAAGAAATAAATTATATAAGGGGCTTACGGTAGCCATGCGAGTTAAGGTGTTGGTCTTAATATTGCCCACATATCGCCACGATTCCGACATATTTAAAAAAAATTGGGCAGTTTGAGAATATTTAATGACATATTTTAATTTTTTTAATATTTCAATTTTTCAAAATTTCAATTATGCCGGTTTTTATGAATAGTTTCTGTTTCAAAGTCACCATGTTTACTTTTCAACTATTTATTTACGACCTGTATTTATTTCTATGTTATGTTCGTGTTTCTTGTTTCTTTTTTGTTCCGTTCCCTTAGTTGTGTTCTTTACGTTATTTCGTGTTCCATTTGTGTTATTCTGTTTACTTGTTTGTTTTTTTTTTTGTTTTTCCTCAATGATTAAGAAGAGCCAAGTCGCCATAGTTGCATAGCTCTGCTTAATAAATAAAATAAATATTAATTCAATTAAAACCTACTGTGATGAGTTCTGTTCCCGCCTTGGCAATAGGAATTTATTTAGTGACGAACTCATTAAATAAATCCTTAGTCCCATCCTAGCTAGAAAATGGTGGTAACTTGTAGATAACCCGCCCCTATTAGGATTAGTAGCACAAAGCGTACAGTAATAAATAACAAAAAATAAAAGCACCAATTAGTTTGTAATTGATTGTGGAGACACATAATTAATTGTGGAGTACGAATTTTATGTGAATTTAAAAAAAGTAAAAAAAAATATGGACTCGATTTTTAGGCTACTTTAAGAGTTATTCGTGATTAGTCGCTTACTAAAGAGGCTCAAGATAGAACTGAGTTTGAAGGAGCATTAAAATGTCTTAACGGATTGATAAAATCCTCCTAAAAAGGGGGAAAAGGGGAAAAAAAGAAAGAAAGACATAAACCATCTAAAAAGAAAGAAAAAAAAAGGCCTTGAGTTGTTTGAAGACTTGGCCGGAAAAGCTCGGTCCACTATGGGAGGGGTCGGATATACTCCTACAATTTCCGCTTGAAGGGAGTCGTAAAGTCTCTAGTCGCCAGCAAACTTCTGAGTCAGGCAGTTTTCGTCTGGATTTCCTCTAAATCCTCGGGAGTTAAAGCCCTAGAGGTGCAACTTACATTTCCGACTTAGCTGGGAGTCGAATGTTTTAGTTGCTACAATATTGAAGCTGTCAAGCGTAACTGTCAAATCTTTCAATTGAACAAATTAACACAAGGGATAAAATATTATTCCCCGAATTTTGGCCGTTTTGTTAAATATTGTATAAATTAATTTCATTCGATAGTTTTGTGGAAATGTATATTATTGATCGTTTTCACGGAATTACTCAATACCATGTGATCATATACAAGAACGCCATGGCATTTAAAAAAATCCTAAACAGTAAACATAAAAAAGTGAAGATTAGTATGCAACTCTACTGTTCTAACCATGACTATAAAGCAATGCAATCCTTAACGTTTACATGCGTTTCGAAGATGTATTAGCACATTTTAGTCAAACGCTTTTTCAATGTTTCGGAAAACATCCTTATTTTCCACCAAAATGCAATTTCCATTTACTATGCTTTATACTAATATTTCGTTTGTCCAAATTTTAAGATGAAAACTCTAAACACTGTCCAAGTCCATGTTTTGTTTAAATACATTTCTATAACATACTCGAAGTAAAGTTCACTGAATTTCAAGACAAACGACTTAAAGCTATGTTAACGTATTTATCTAAAAGCAAAAATACAGGTGGTCTGACCAATTAGTGAGCTGTACAATGCAATGGAGATATGTCATCATTGCTACTGGTCAGCAACAGCTCAAGACAAAGTAAAATGACAGGCATTAATAACGAAATTCACTTCCCAATAGAGTTGGTTTGGAAGACAGGGCATACGCCCAAAAAGAGTTCAAACTGACTATCAGTTACTTTTTATGTAAATAATAAGAAATACCATGGGGGTAAAATAAATTTGATATAAATACGCCAAACCCAGAAAAACTATTATAAAAAAAAGAAACACTTTTTGGTTAAAACGTCGCGTAAATGGAAAATAATAGTAAGTAAGTAGAGAAAGCCCAAAAAAGTTAGGGTAATATGAGTCCAGACAACAAAAGAAATGTACAAGTAAACACACTTAAGGGAAAGAAAAAAATATTATAATCAATTGTCTTAGGTCTGCACCAATTCACGGGAAAAAAGGACGATGAGAAATGTAAGAGACAAGATTAGTATGTAAGGGAAAATATAAAAATAGGAATTTGGAATCTCACCGCTTTCATACAATAGACAATTCCTGCCTGTTTCGTCAGGAGAACGAATTTCCTCAGGACAGCACAGAGAACGGGTCTCGGCAAAACAACCTCACGAAATGTTCAAGAAGCGCGGAAACTAACTCTTCACTATGGTCCTTTACAGGAATATAGCTACAATTTATGATATTAAGGGGAACGGATTCCCACAGAACGAGAGATGGTCCCTAGGAACCAACCGAAAAGGAATGAGAATGCACGAACATACCGAGGTACAGCCATATGCAAACCTGACTCGACCCGCTATAGAATGAAAAGGTCAGCTGGGAGCCGATAGAGTACTAAGTCTTCGGGTATCTAGACCGCGAAATTCAAACTATAGACCCGCCAAACCGATTTAAACTCAAATTGCACGACTTACACATGGAACATATTTGAGCTTCTCATACACAAATATTACTCTACCTATGGATACAAATAAAAAATAGTTTAAGAAGCACAAATAACGAACTCTCACTATTACTCATTTTAGCAGATTTCCCGTACTCATGACGCGATTTTCAAAAATTTTATTCAAATGTCCATCGAACCTACCGAGGAGATGACATAAATGAGGTCCGTTCACACACACACACACACACACACACACACACACACACACACACATATATATATATATATATATATATATATATATATATATATATATATTTGTCTGTTAACGTTCTAGCGGTCGCAATTTTTGCTTGATCGTTACCAAACTGCGTGAAGCGTTTTATGTAAAAATAAAGACCAAGTTCATTAATGGCTGAAGTCTGACCAGTGTGGGTGGAGGGGGAGTTTAGAGGGGAGGATTTTCAAAAATTCGAAGAATCTCCGTTACTATACGTCGGATCGAAAAATTATATAGAATCAATCTTATTGCAAATTAAATTTACTATAAATATTTTCATATACGTTTATTCTCTATCTTGAATATTAACCGAGATATTTGCATTTTTATTAAGTGTACGGGAATAACGGGCGAGATGAAATCGGCTAACTTTGAATCTAGTCCTGAGTTTCCGCCAAAAGCTAGTTCGGTCGTTCCCGTAACTGTTCGGCACGTAAAATTTCTGTATTGTAAAACTTCACATGGGAAATCTGCTTAGTTTACGCAGCCCCTGCGTATTATCGTTTCATTAGTACCAAATTGCTGTACTAGGAAAATATGTGAATACTCATTTTGTAATCCATTATATTAGTTTAACAAAGGTTAAATTCATTCATTCATAAAAATATTTCAATTTCAACAAAAATAAATCTGAGAAGTTCAGCCTAAAAGAAATATTTATCGATCCAATTGCAGCAGAAGTGAAAAGAGAAAAAAATCAAGAAGATAAAAGAGGGGGAAAAATATAAAAGAGGATACAGGGCAGAGATGTCTGAAAGGAAATGAAGGTGTTTTGTAAAAGTGCCAACTGCAGTTGTCGGATTGGGGTTCGTGTGAAAAGCCCATTCGATTGCTAGGAATCTCCCCGCATTCACCCCCAATTCACCCCACAGGATATTCTCTTTTTTCCCATTCAACTCCGGGCTCGGCGTGTGAGCTTACGTCAACTCTATGCTGCGTCAATCCGGTTACTCTTTCTCTCTCTCTCTCTCTCTCTCTCTCTCTCTCTCTCTCTCTCTCTCTCTCTCTCTCTCTCTCTCTCTCTCTCTCTCTCTCTCTCTCTCTCTCTCTCTCTCTCTCTCTCTCTCTCTCTCTCTCTCTCTCTCTCTCTCTCTCTCTCTCTCTCTCTCACTCTCTCTCTCTCTCTCTCTCTCTCTCTCTCACTCTCACTCTGTGAAGTCTGACGAACCGGCCCAGCTCAATCTCTTTACACAAAAGGAACAAAATTTCAATACGGCGTGTCTACCGCGAACGGTTTTTCCCAGACTAAATTGTTTATTTTTCTTCCCCTTTGCTAAAGGAAATCAAGCTTTGTTGAGTCTGCATTCACTATGTTCCTATAAAACTTATAATCATGAACATCATGGACTACCATACGCACGTTGGTGGTGGTAAAAAATAGTCCCATTCCTGTCATGTTTAAGAAAAAAGAACAAGGCTTGATGAAAAAATACATTTAGAATTTTCTAATCCTCTTTTTCAGCAGATTCCCTTAACTTTATACACATGGAGGGGCAAATTTATGTATATATACTACTGCTATAGGTTACTTACTATATTTGAAGTCTACAAAAGGTATCAACCCCTAATCACTGTTCAATAAAAATCCATCACGCAGAGCCTGCGTAAACTGAGCAGATTTCCCACGTGAAGTTTTACAATAGCGAATTTTCACGAGAGCCGAACAGTTTCGGAAACGGCCGCACTAGCACTTGACGGAAACTCCCGACTAGATCCGAAGTTAGCCGATCTCACCTCGTCAGTTGCAATTAATAAAAATCTCGGTTAATATTCAAGATAGAAAATACATGTACATAACATTATTTATAGTCGATTTAATTTTCATTAAGATTAATCATATGCAATTTTTCGATCCGACGTATTGTAACGGAGATATTTCGAATTTTTGAAAATCCTCCCCTCTAAACCCCCCTTCCCCCTGGTCCGATTTCAGCCGTTAACGAACTTGGTCTTTCTTTTTGCACATGACGACTAAAATCGAGTCTCTTAACGATTAGGCAATAACTGCGACCCTCAGAGCGGTAACAGACAAATATATACATACAGTTTTGAACGGACCTCATTTTCGTCATCTCCTAGGTAGGATCGATGGACATTTGAAGAAAAATTTCGAAAATCGCGTCACCTCAATAGCAGATTTCCCTTAAGGATCTTTGCTTGGGAAATATTTGGACTGAATAATTATTTTTATTCAATGCAAAGCCGTCCTATACACAAGTTATTTATCCAAGCTCATTATTCATTTAAATGATCGAGCCTCCTATAAACCCCCTCCCCTACTCCTTTCATATTAATAATAAGTTCAATTGGAAGTCTAAATACTAAATTTTATTTTTATTGAACTTCACCTTTGTGAGATATATGCAAAAACGTTCTTCACCCTTCTTTTGTTGTCGGACAACTAAGATTTAAGCGATGGAGATACAAATTATTCTGATTCATTATAAATTACAGTACTAGATATAGTAATATGTTATATTCTGATATATTTCAGTAATTGTTTTTCTTTCAGGTGAATAATATTTCTATCTGATCATCTCTGAGCGGTTAGTAGGACTGCTTGTTTACATTTCAGGCGAGTTCCGTTGGAATGAAAATTAACTGAATGATTTCTCATTGCCGTATATATTTATTCACTTAATATTCACCGCGGTGTTAAGTGTTACCAATATGTAGATTTATCTATTGTAAACCGTCTAGTGGGAAATCAGATTAGTTTACGCAGCCACTGCGTGAAGGACTTTTTTTCTTTCAGAAATGAGATCACATTTCGACAACATAAACATTTTTTATTATTAACAAATATGCTAAGCCTAAGGCAGGTTTGACGGATTTCACAGAATATTATAACTAGGTTTATTAGCAGATTTCCCTTAAGGGAAATCAGCTATTGAGGTCGTACCCATGACGCGATTTTCGAAAATTTTCTTCAAATGTCCATCGATCCTACCCAGGAGATGACGAAAATGAGGTCCGTTCAAAATTATATATATATATATATATATATTTATATATATATTTGTCTGTTAACGCTCTAGCGGTCGCAAGTTTTGTTTGATCGTTACGAAACTCGATATTTAACCGTTTTATGTAAAAAAACAGATCAAGTTCGTTAATGGCTGAAATCAGACAAGAGGGATGGGGGGTTTAGAGGGGGGATTTTCGAAAATTCAAAATATCTCCGTTATTATGCATCAGATCGAAAAATTGTATAGAACCAATCTTATGCAAATTAAATTTCCTATAAATATTGTTATATAAATTTATTCCCTATGTTGAATATTAACCGAGATATTTGCATTTTTATGAAGTCTGTCGTCGGGTATAGTTCGGATTACGTCGGCGATCTTCGTCATTTCTCGGCTCAGGCAGAAGCTTCTTCTAACCTGCCGTTTTTAACCTTACCTTACCTTCCTTACTTTGCGAGATTTATGCAAATACGTTCTGTTCATCCGCCCCCCCCCCTTCTTTAGTTCTTGGACTACTAAAATTTGAGTTATTAAAATATAAATTATTCTTACAATTCAGAAGCCGTTTCAGTTGTGAATTTATTTTAATTAACTGAATGATTTCTCATTATCTAATCACGGTGGCATTGTGTTACCAGTGTGCAGATTTCTCTATTGTAAAACTTCATGGGGGAAATCTGCTTAGTTTACGCTGCCCTGCGTGACGGACTTTTTTTCATTTGTGTCCTATAAATGTAAGATATGTGATTTATTTAACATCAATATTTCCATTTCTATGAATTAATCATTTATTAATTATTCTACTGGCTTTCTTTAACTGGTTACAGTTAAAACAATTAATTCAATTATTTGGATACAAACTTTTTTTAAGGAAATTTAAACAATGTCTCAAAGAAAAGTTTTCTCGCTAGGTCCACTCTAGAGTAGGATTCAATTTTACTTTTAGAGAAAATATATAATAAACATGAAAACTGTGTAAAAATTGTGTTATAATGTAAATGATACGTTTAATAAAGTAATGTACGAAATGTTTTCATTCGATTCCGTACCCTCAATAATATATAATTCAACACCAAATTTGACCATTTTGGTACAATGAGAAGGTTTTTCAAAAAAGGTTCTCTTCCAAACACTGCCATTTGCATTAAGGCATGCTAAATACATTTAGTTGGTGATGTCGTGTATTGGATTTGCATGTGGGAAAAGAAGAAGTCACTAAATAAAATCCTTAGATACACCTTAGCTACTAGACATGTAGATAACCCATCCCAATTAGAGAAGTGGAGTGATAAAATTTTCAAATTTTCTGAGCCTATATTTTAGCAGATTTCCCTTAAGGGAAATCAGCTATTGAGGTCGTACTCATGACGCGAGTTTCGAAAAATTTCTTCAAATGTCCATCGATCCTACAAAGGAGATGACGAAAATGAGGTCCGTTCAAAATTTCATATATATATATATATATATATATATATATATATATATATATATATATATTTGTCTGTTACCGCTCTCGCGGTCGCAATTTTTGTTTGATCGTTACCAAACTCGGAATATAATCGTTTTATGTAAACAGGAAGATCAAGTTCGTTAATGCCTGAAATCGGACCAGTGGGAGGGGGGGGTTTAGAAAGAGGATTTTTCAAAATTAAAAAAATCTCCGTTATTATGCGTCGGATCGAAAAATTGTATAAAATCAATCTTATTGCAAATTAAATTTACTATAAATATTGTTCTATACATTTATTCTGTATCTTGAATATGAACCGAGATATTTTCATTTGTATTCTGCATTGGTCGGCAGGTGTGACCTGTCTGGTACTTTCCGAAGAGAGCTCTGGCGGCCGTTTTCGTAACTATTCGTCCCTCGTGTATAAGTTTAGTGATCCCTTATTACTTACTACACTTGTTATTGGGCAGATTTCTCTATTGTAAAACTTCACGTGGGAAATCTGCTTAGTTTACGCAGCCCCTGCGTGACGGATTTTTCTTTAAATATCTAGGTTATTTAAATCGAAGCTGTTACTTAAATCATCTGGAGAAACATTATAAAGTGTCCTAAAATTTATTAACTGGTTATAATGTAATGGTGAATTGCCTTAATGTGTCCTTGTAATACAGTGCAGTAAGATTTCTTGCTGAATATAGCTGTATATTTTAAAATACTTATTTTGGACGCGCCTCTTGTGTACAGATTATTATTTAAAATAGAATAGGTTTGTAAGGAAAATAAACTTCAAAGTTGATAAGCCTTCAGCCGGTTGAAGTATAAAGGAGGCGTAAGGAAAACCCATTAACTTAGCGTCGCCTCTTTCCTCTAGGTCGGTGCAAATTTTCCGGATGGCTGGAAAGTAATAAGGTGTAGGACGCACAAAGGGATTGGCTCCAAGTGACAAGGCGGGATTGACCTGTAGCCTTTAGCTAAAAGTCCTTCTGAGGGAGTTGAAAAAGATAAAAATCTTCACAGAATTTTATCTCTGGAAAGGTAATAGGAAACTTTGAAAATAAGGTAAAAATACAAGAATCATTGTGCCATACTAAGTGAGTTAGTGGAGTGTTTGAATTATTTTTTTTATAAACTTGTTTTTAAATAAAAAAGTCCGTCACACAGGGGCTGCGTAAACTAAGTAGATTTCCCTCGTGAAGTTTAGTAATAGATAAATATACATACTAGTAACACAACAACACTGTGAATAAATACAAACGGAAATAAGAAATGTTTCATACAATTTCAATAGCCTGCCAATTACTGAAACATTTTAGAATATAACATATTAGTTTTATTGAGAACTATTCACTATATCTAGTACTGTAATTAATAATGAGTCAGAATAATTGTTATCTCCATCAAACAAATTTTTGTAGTCCAAAACCTTAAGACGGGAGGGGGGGGGGGGAGTCACCAGGACATATTTGCATGTATCTCGTTTAATAAAGGTCTCTTGAATACAATTTTTGGTATTTAAACTTCGAATAATATGATTTATTATGAAGCGGAGTATTGTGTATGAAACATGAGTAGAAGTGGCGGTTTGCTGATGGCTAAAAACTGAAAAATGCAAATATCTCGGTTAATCAAGATAGAGAATAAATGTATATAACAATATTTATAGTAAACTTAATTTTCAATAAGATTGATTCTGTAAAATTTTTCGATCTGACGTATAGAAACGGAGATATTTTGAATTTTTAAGAATGCTCCCCTCTAAACCCCCCCCCCCTCCCTCTTGTCCGATTTCAGCCGTTAACAAACTTGATCTTTCTTTTTACATAAAGCGACTAAATATCGAGTTTGGTAACTATGAAACAAAAATTGAGACCGCGAGAGCGGTAACAGACACATATATATATATATATATATATATATATATATATATATATATATATATATACAGATATATATATATATACAGTTTTGGACGGACCTCATTTTCGACATCTCCTGGGTAGGATCGATGGACATTTGAAGAAAAATTTCGAAAATTCCTTCATGAGTACATTCTCAATAGCTGATTTCCCTCAGGGGAAATCTGCTAAAAGAAAACTGTATTTAACGAGAAATAAAGGATATATATATATATATATATATATATTTATTATGCAGTGAATAGATTCCATTCTGTGTAGCAAAAGTACTTTGCAATGATCCTTAGTTTAGAAACAAAAAAAAAAAATAATCTAGAAAAAAAAATGATCTAGATTACATGCATATGTTTTGGAAAATAACAATGTTCTAAAGCAACATTGTATGTGTAACAAAATTTGTAAAAATCTAAATGTTAAATTACTATAGACTAAATCAGGCTTTGCAGAACATATTTGTAATTTAGATCAGTTTCTTATTTTTTGGGGGGTCACATAAATCTTTATAAGAAATTAACAAGTATAAAGTACTCATTACCCCAAATTATTTTATTTTTTTTAGTTCCTTCCTTTCGGCCTTTATGACCATCTTCAAATAATCCTTATATTGTATTCCTAAAAGTCATTTCTTCTTCATTAGGAGCATGATCAGCTCTTTATCAACCTCACTAAAACTAATTATAAAAGCCAAACTATTTGATTCAAGTCATAGTGTAATTATAGATATACGAGTATATGGGGTGTATATATTGAAACTTTATAATGAACAAAAAAAAAAAAAAAAAATTAAATTGGGGTGAAGAGTTGTACAGTTACTTGGTTATTCCTTATACAGTAAGACATTTCTTTCAGAAATAAATTCAGTACTTTTAGAAATCCACAAAAGAATATAAAACAGTACTTATAAAGAAAGAATTCAGGGAAATATTTAAGAATTTTGCTGATATAACAGAAAGCAAAAAAATGGAGACATCCACAAAACTTAAATCAGTAATATGGACTCAGAATGACCTATAAATAATATATATATATATATAATTTAATCATAATATTATTATGAATAACAAATCTGTTTGTAATTAAAGGAAATGTGGGAACACATTTTTAAACGAAAAAAGAATTATCACTTTTTCTATAATTTAATGAAAGTCATCTGTATTTTAGAGCAGTAAAGAAGGCTTTTTAACAGATTCCCCTAAAGGGAAATCAGCTATTGAGGTCGTACTCATAACGTGACTTTCGAAAATATTCTTCAAATGTCCATCAATCGTACCCAGGAGAAGACGAAAATGAGGTCCGTTAAAAAGTATATATATATATATATATATATATATATATATATATATATATATATATATATATATATATATATATATATATAATATATATATATACTTAGAGATATTTACTTAGAGTCGGTTAACCCTCTAGCGGTCAAACTTTTTGCTTGATCGTTACCAAACTCGATATTTAAATGTTTTATTAAAAAATAAAGAGTTAAGTTTGTTAATTACTGAAATCGGACTATTGGGGGGGGTTTAGAGGGGGGGATTTTCGAAAATTTTAAATATTTCTGTTACTATACGTCGGATCAAAAGATTGTATAGAATCAATCTTATTGCAAATTAAATTTACTATAATTATATACATTTATTCTCTTTCTTGAATATTAACTGAGATATTTGCCTTTTTATTAAGTGTGTGCGGAAACGGACGAGCTGAGATCGGCTAATGTCGGTTTTACCCGTGAGTTTCCGGCAAAAGCTAGTTCGACCGTTTCCATAACTCTTCGGCTCTCGTGAAATTTCTCGATTCTAAAACTTCACGTGTGGAATCTCCTTGTTTTACCCTTAGTCCTGCATAGAGCTGAACTGATTTTATGCATTTTAGAAAAAAGTAATTTAATTTTCCGTAAGGGGAATGAAAGTTTCTGTTGAGGAAAAGTGAGTGCTTTTGAAGGGCTGTCGAAATGGACGGAATGAAATCAGAAGTAGGGTAGTTTCACTTGGGCAATTATATCTTAAACGGTATCGCACGTTATCGTTAGTCACATGGATATAAAGTGCCTCAACACCAAAGAAGGCGGACTTCTCCTAAAAAGCACTTGATGGGAGCGTGTCTAAGGATGGGCACGTTCGAAAGCGTTTCCAAGGATGAGAATATCCCGGGACGAATCCTTGAATAGAGCCATCACAATGGCGACCAGACACCGGGAATCTCTGTGCCCTGAGGCCGTCATGACTGGCCATAAGGGAGGTTTCTTCGACCGCTTTTTGCCCGTGTGTTTGTGTCGGCGAGAGATGCCTCCGACAACTCAAGGGTATAACATGTTTACCGCAACAACGGAAGGGAAAGAGGATGAAGGGAGGGAGGGGTTCTTATGTATACCCTACAAACTGGCTCCCAATGTTCTTTGTGTTAAGCCGCGGGTATTCATCAGTTTAAGTGGCAACAGCTGATAAATTTATGTATTGTATATTATTAGCCAATGGAAATCCATTTACATTTTACCAGATTCCCCCAAGGGAAATCAGCTACTAAGGGTGTACTCATGACGCGAATTCGAAAAACTTCTTCAAATGTCCATTAATCCTACCCAGGGATGACGGAAATGACGTCCGTTCAGAACTATATATATATATATATATATCTATATATATCTATATATATATATATATATATACACACTCATATATATATATGTGTGTGTGTGTGTGTGTGTGTGTGTGTGTGTGTGTCTGTTAACGCTCTAGCAGTCGCTAGATTTTGGTTTAATCTTTACCAAACTTGGTATTTAATCGTTTTATGTAAAAAGAAAGATGGGTTAATGGCTACAATCGGGCCAGTCCATTTCGAAAATTTGAAAAATTTATTTTATTTTGAGTCGGATCGAAAAATTGTATAAAACCAATCTTATTGCAAAAACAATGTTCTATAAATGTTGTTATTTGCGTTTTTTTCTCTATCTTGATTATAAACGGAGATATTTGCATTTTTTAGTTTCCGGTCTTCAGTAAACCCCCACTTCTACTTATCCCATATTAAGAATATTCTATTATGTTATGACACACATTATTTAAAGCTTAAATACCAAATATTGTTCTCATCGAACTATTAGGTATTGAGATAAATGCAAATACGTGGCGCACGTGGGAAATCTGCTTAGTTAACGCAGCCTTTTATGCAGATTTTATTAGGACTTTTATGCAGAGTGCACTTTCGGAGTTAGAGCTCCACCAGAGGAACTGTAACGCAAAAGACATCTAAAAAATAATAGCGATGGTTCATTTATTATTTTTTTCGATTTCTTTTGCATTACAGTTTCTCTGGTGTGCATTTCAGTGTTTCCTTCCCACTGTGATACGTTTATACTGGTTTCCTATCTGTAATTTGTGTTGTTTTTTAATTTTATTTATAGTTTTAAGTTTTTGACATACGCTTAATGTTTTTAACTTCTTTAATTTTTATTAGTTGACTATTTATTAAATTTTCTATTGTTTTTTCTCTATTTTTGTGTTGGTTTTTGTGACTGTTTCTTTTTTGACTATTGTCTATGTTATGATTGTTAAATTGACTCAAGCAACCAATTGTTTGTCAGCAGGCACTGACGATGGAGCACTGACTCCGAAAATGCACTCTACATAATATTAAATAAATTAAGGGATATCTGCTAAAAGATTAGGGGACAAGGTCTTTTTATTGATTCTTATTAATTGGTTCCTCTACCATCCAGCATATTCCAGAGATAAATGTATTGCTATTTATCTATTTTTTATTGATTTATTTTTTTTTTTGGCCAATGGAAATCCATTTACATTTTAACTCGTGCGACTGGCAGAATCATTTAAATTTCATAAACCCTCATTACACACCATAGAGTATTCATGAAGTTTAAATAATACAACACGCTCTATTCTGAAAAAAATTCATGTTTCTATTAATAAAAATTGATTTTCGACACACACAATAGTTTCCAGTGCACTATTAATTGCATGGTAGATTTTTCAATGTGGAAGCGACGAGATTTTTTTCGATATTTATTTATTATAAAAGTTTTTTGATCAATTTAATTTGATAAGTATATCCACTGTATACTGTTTTTATCCCTTAAGGGAAATCAGCTATTGAGGTCGTTCTAACGACACAGTTTTCGAAATTTTTCTTCAGATGTCCATCGATCTTACTCGTAGATGATGAAAATGAGGTCCGTTCAATATATATATATAAATATATATATATATATATATATATATATATATATATATATATATATATATGTCTGTTACCACTTTAGCGATCGAAATTTTTTTTTGATAGTTACCAAACACAATATTTAGTTGTTTTATGTAAAATGAAAGATCATGTTCGTTGATGGCTGAAATCGGACAAGGTTGAAGGGGGGGGGAGGTTTAGAGGGGGAGAATTTTGAAAATTCGAAATATCTCTGTTACTATAAGTCAGATCGAAAAACTATGAAATGAATCTCATTGCAAATTAAATGCCCTATAGTTACTGTTATATACATTTATTCTCTATCTTGAATATTAACCAAGACATTTGCATTTTTCAGTTTTCAGCCATTAGAAAACCACCACTTCTACTCGTGTTACATAAACAATACACTGTTATATGATAAACCACATTATTCGAAGCCTTAATACAAAATATTGCTTTCCAGAGACCTTTATTATACTAGATACATGCAAATACGTTCTTGTGACCCTCTACCCCCACCTGTCTTAAATACTTGGACTACTAAAATTTGATTGATTGAGATAAAAATTATTTGATTCATTATAAACTACAGTACAAGATATATTACATAGTATTCAATAACGTGAATATGTTATATTCTGGTATTTTTCAGTTATTGTTTTTCTATCCGGTCAGCCGTTGAAAGAGCTGATTGTTTTCATTTCAGACGCTACCCGTCTGGAGGTTTCTTATTATCGTTTGAATTTATTCACGGTGTTATTGTGTTACCGTTATGTATATTTATCTATTACTAAACTTCACGAAGGAAATCTGCTTAGTTTATGCAGCCCCTGCGTGAGGGACTTTTTCCTTTCTTTATTCTTTTTCACTGTTTACTATCTCGCAAACAACACCCAATATCACTTGCAGTCAGGGCAGCATTCCCGAGGAAAGTGAATCTTCAGAAAGTTTAATGGAGCAGAGGAAATATTTATTTGTCCAATTTTCCGACTAGATGAAGTGGAAAGACCCAATGATGCAGGAGCAGTATCTAGTGTAATGGGTTCAGTCACGCCTGACAGAGAGAGAGGAGGCTGTCAAACACAGACAGTGCGGAGGAAACTGACTTATATATAACATCGATTCTGGGGGTAAATGAGACTTTTAATGTAGTTTCGCTAGTCTTCAAACAGAAGGATGTAAGCACAAAGAAAATTCGATTAAATCAATCCCCTTCAGAACATTGTGTTGCCAAGCAGAACACATTTAGAGCTATGGGCAAACAAGAACTAGATGTACAAAAGTCCGTCACGCAGGGGCTCCGTAAACTAAGCAGATTTTCCACGCGAAGGTTTACAATAGATAAATATACATACAGGTAACACTACCGTGAATGCTCAGTAAATTTACAATACAAGTTAATACTCTCTACAACGGAAAGCGGCTGAATTGTAAACAAACAGGCAAGCCAGCCTCGTAGCGTTGCATAGATAGACCGGAAAGACAAACAATTAATGAAATATATCTGAATATAACATATTAATTTTATTGAAAAAAATTTACTAAAACAAGTGCTGTAATTTGTAATGAATCAGCATCAGTTTTATTTCAATCACTCAAATTTTTCAACAGAACGTATTAGCATATATCTCACAAAGGAAACGTTCAATGAAAACATTATTTGGTGTTTAGGCTTCGAATAATGTGGTTTATTATATAACAGAGTATTGTTTAATTAACACTAGTAGAAGTGGGGTTTTTACTGAAATCGAAAACTAAAAATGCAAATATCTCGGTTAATAATCAAGATTGTGAACAAATGAACTTAACAATATTTATAGAGCATTACAATTGCAATAATATTGTTTCTATACAATTATTCGATCCGACCCATAATAACGGAAATATTAAGAATTTTTGAATTCTCCTCTAAACACCACTCCCCCCCCCATTCTCCGATTTCAGTCGTTAGCGAACTTGATCTTTCTTTTTACATAAAATATTATATATCAAGTTTGGTAACGATAAGGCAAAAATTGCGACCACTAGAGCGGTAAAAGACTAACACACACATTATTTTTCTATATAAAAGCTTTTGTTTATTATTGTATTTACTTTATTACAGTTAACCGCATCTACTATAGTCATTGGTGTTAGATGGATCTATATTACTTTGAACAAACAAGTTTCAGTTAAAAATGCAAAAAAAAGCCTTTTTATGTCTTCTACATCGTTTCTAAGGAGTTCCCTTAAGTTCAGCGCTCTTCTTTGGAAATCGTATTTTTTACAATTAAGGGGAAGATGTGAGACAGTAAGATGGACATACAACAATCGCAGGATGGTGGGAATAAGCCTTTCAATAAATAACTATGTGTTAATTTTTGTGTGTCCAATTCGGATACAGGCAAGAACAACATGCTCTTTTCGGATTTTTCTACCTGTAGTGTTCTAACGCTTAGTAATTTCTTTGATTAGTTTATTGTCATGTTTTTCGACCAGTCTGACTTCTACCTTTGAAATATGAGCTTTTGAAACTTCTAATCATCTTGGGAGATGATTGTTACTGTAATTGCATCTTCTCGAGCACTACTAGCTTCCAAATCCGCTATTTGTGATAAGTTAGGATTTGTGTTGATCTCAGTTTTAACCGCAAAATATATAAATTACTTATTATAATTGTAAAAATTAAGAACATTATTAAAGAAAATAAATGATTATGGTATTTAAGGGAAAAAAGTTTAGGGAACCAAAAGCACTACCCCCTTTGCTCTTAGAAAAAAACTCAATAGGAGAACCGTGTTTTTTTCTACTAGAAAAAGAAAAAAAATAGTGCCCAAAACAGTACACAAACCTCGCTGGCGTAACTAAGGATTAATCAATATTTTTTCTTTATTCTAAAATGCTCTATAATATTCTTGAATGGCTGATGCGTTGAAGAGCCATGTTCGTAGGATGTTGGAAATTTACTGTGAGTTGATGACTCTGTGAAAGACTCAGGCTCTCAGGAGAAGCGGGTTAATGAAAAAATCATGAAAGAAGGGAGCTGAAAGAGCAGCTCCCGCGCACATATTTCACGGTCAGAGCTCTTTACTGAACGACTCACTAAAAAAAGAACCGGGTTTTTAGGGGAGGTTACCCGAATATGCGGCCAGGGTCTGCCCTCTCTCTAAAAGGTAACACTTTGAAGTGGAGCACATTGAAGCAGTAAGTTCCTAATTCAAAATTTCAATTTTATTTTTAACTAGACAACCCGGCAAACGTTGTTTTGCCATATAAATTACTTCTAGTTTCTAGATAAATTCTTGTGCAGACAAAAAGTAACTTACTTATTATAAGTGTGTATGTGGTATATGCATGAGATAGGCATGGAGCTCTATGAAAGATAAGGGAATATAAAATTAACAAACGCCAAACAATATTATTTTTAAGATATTATAGTTTATTTCTTAAAATTACATATCACATATTAATTACGACAGTAACACTAACAAACAACATCAATCTTTTAATGCTATAGCGTGAACAATATTTTTTATTAGCCCATTAGCGAGCACAAACAAACTGGATGGTTTACCCACTCGAGAGCATGCTACGTACAATTGCCCGTGTGAAAAACATGGTGTACTCAAATCTAAGCCACAAATAGACATCGTTTGGCCTTGGGATTTGTTGATTGTCATTGCAAATTAAAATTTTAATCGAAGTACAGTTAAAAACACTATAATTGATCTGTTATCGAGCGGGATGATAATGATTAAATTACTAAAATGGCTGTACAAAAATAGGGGTTGGTGATGAAAAAGTAAAAATTTAGGGTTGTATGTATTTTTTAATGCCACTTTTAAAAAAAAATAAAAACAAAAAATTTCCTCCAAAAATTAAAAAAAAAAAATGTTAAGGGTGAACAACCCTTATCAATTAGGGGTATGAAAAATAGATAGTAGCCGATTCTCAGACCTACTGAATACGCATATAAAATTTGATAAAAATCGGTAAAGCCGTTTCGGAGGAGTACGCTAACTAACATTGTGACATGGAAATTTTAGCAGATTTCGACATTTAGGAATTTTCGACATTTTTCTTCAAATGTCCATCGATCCTACTTAGTAGATGACGAAAATGAAGTCCGTTCAAAACTGTATATATATATATATATATATATATATATATATATATATATATATATATATATATATATATATAAATATAATTGTCTGTTACCGCTCTAGCGGTCGAATTTTTGTTTGATCGTTACGAAACTCGAAATGTAGTCGTTTTATGTAAAATGAAAGATCAAGTTCGTTAACGGCTGAAATCGGACCAGTGGGAGGGGGGGTTTAGAGGGGAGGATTTTCGAAAAATCGAAATATCTCCGTTACTATAGGTCGGATCGAAAAACTGTATAAAATCAATCTTATTGCAAATTACATTTACTATAAATATTGTTCTATACATATTTTCCGTATAGTGAGTATTAACCGAGATATTTGTATTTTTTGTAATAAGTTCCGCTTTCAGTAAACCCCTACTCCTACTAGGGACATATTAATAATTAGCCGATATCTAATGAACCACCTCATTATTAGGTTAAATACAAAATATTGTTTTCAACAAAGCTTTATTTTACGAGGTACAAACAAATACGTTCTGTTGACCCCCCCCCCCTTTTTTTTCTTGGACTACAAAAATCTGAGTGATTGAGATAGAAATGATTTTGATTCATTTCAACTTATTCCACTAACTATAATAAATAGTTTCCAATAAAATTAATATTTTATATTCAGATATATTTCTTTAATTGTTTGTTTTTCCGGTCTATCTATCGCTACTGCACTACAAGGTTGGCTAACCTGTTTGTTTACAATCCAGCCGTATTACGTTGTAGGGACTATTAACTTATATTGTAAATTCACTGAAAGATTTCTCATTGCCGTTTGTAATTATTCACTAATATTCACGGAAGTGTTACTTGTATGTTTATTTATCTATTGTAAACCTTCGCTGGCTAACCTGCTTGTTCCTTAATCATGTGAAAATCTCATAACCGTCTGAATCGTATTTTGCCCCCCCCCTTTCTATTTTCTTCCCGGATTCCTAAATTTGGAATGGTTGTGATTAAAATTATTCTGGTTTATTATTAATTACAGTACTAGATATAATAAATAGTTATATGAATACAATTTATAACTTATATTCCAATATATTTCCGTAATTGCTTTTATTTCCGGTAAAAGCTGGCTAACCTGATTGTTTACAACTCAGACTGTTTGCTATCAGGAAGGTTCTTACCATTTGACTTGCCCTTTATTTGTTTACTTAATATTCACAGCAGTATTAAGCCTTACAATCTGGATATTCTGGAAGTCTTATAATGGATATTCTGTGGTACTATTTAGTGTTGGTGTAATAAGTGTTCAGAGCGCTGCTATCATTAACGGTAAGTCCATCTTTTGTGTTCTTGTTGTTTTTTGAGATTGAATTGTTTTTAATTTAATCTTGGAGCCTAACGGACGAGAGTTACTTTCCCGCCAAAAGCTAGTTCGGCCGTTTCTTTGACTGGCTCGGCTCTCGTGAAATTTCTCTATTGTATAACTTCACGTGAGAAATCTGCTTAGTTTACGCAGCCCCTGCGTGACGGACTTTTATATATTAGATTATGTTATGAGTTATAGAGTTTAATAATTAAATTAAATGAGAATAGGACATGTAATGGCCCTTATCAATAATATAGCATAACGCATTCATCGCCCCAAAAATCCATTACTACACATCTTGACCTATTTGTTGATAAAATTGTGCTAAAATTAGTCTATGATAGTTGTATTATAGACGATGCGTATTTAATACATTAATAGAAATAGATTTAGTAGAAAATAAGAATGATCAGCCAACTAAGACTAGGAAGGGACATAGTGATAAGACTAAAATGTAATCAAAAATTACACGT
The DNA here is from genome assembly GCA_019009955.1 of Riptortus pedestris. Lineage (NCBI taxonomy): Eukaryota > Metazoa > Arthropoda > Insecta > Hemiptera > Alydidae > Riptortus > Riptortus pedestris. The sequence continues at coordinate 123,916,868 of CM032231.1, forward strand.
CGTCGATACGACAGCTGTAAACGAAGTATGCCATGAGGGCTATGAAACCCTAGAACACTCCAATGTGCTTATGTCCACGATAATAAGCTGTGAGGAAAGAGTTCAAAAATCTCGACACAAGGCAGCAAAGCTGACATCCTGCAGATCACTTCCCTGGACAAACTAAATAATATCTGCTAGTACATTCACGAAACAATAACACTAAGGCTATCAGAGATTACTGGCAGTGGGCAACAAAAAACACGATAAGAAGGACGTAATTTCCCATATCAGCTCTTCACTAAATACTTATACATATAAAAGTCCATCACGCAGGGACTGCGTAAACTAAGCAGATTTCCCACGTGACGATTTACAATAGAGAAATCTGCCTACTAATAACGGCAGTTATGAATCTCTAAACCTATTCAAGAGAGACGAACAGTTACAGAAATGGCCGCCCTAGCTCTCAGCGGAACGTCCCGAACATAGCCGACTCCTGCCGACCACACACACAATACAAAAGTTCTCATACAGTAAATATGTACTTGATCTTTAACTAACTCACCCACTCACAAACTAATCAACACACTGTGAGACGGGGATGGAACTCGCCACTCTAGCTTGGTCATTTTAGTTTAAGGCTAACGCTCGTTGGCTCGCTTGGCTAACGTGAGCCCCAAACAATGAGAAAGTCCGTCACGCAGGCGCTGCGTTAATTGAGCAAATTTCCCACGGACGTCATGTATTTACATTTATCCCAAGGCGTTACAGATCAGAAAGAACAATATCTGATATTTTGGCTTCAAATGAAGTGTTTCATAATATAACAGCTTAATGTTAATGACATGAGTAGCAGTAGGGGTTTACTGATGGCCAAAAACAAAACACACACTTAATACAAAATGCAAATATCTCGGTTAATAATCAAGATAGAGAGTAAATGTATATAACAATATGTATAGTAAATTTAATTGGCAATAAGATGGGTTCTATACAATTTTCGATCCGATGCATAATAACGAAGATATTTTGAATTTTCGAAAATCCCCCCTGCCTTTAGTCCGATTTCAGCCATTAACGAACTCGATCTGACTTTTTACATAAAACGGTTAAACATCGAGTTTCGTAACGGTCAAACAAAAATTCCGACGGCTAGAGCGTTAACAGACAAATATATATATATATATATATATATATATATATATATATATATATATATATAATTTTGAACGGACCTCATTTTCGACATCTCCTGGGTAGGATCGATGAACATTTGAAGAAATTTTTCGAAAATCGAGTCATGAGTACGACCTCAATAGCTGAATTCCCTTAAGGGAAATCTGCTAAAAATAAGGGCCTTTAAGTGGGCAACTTTATTTATAATAAAATATGTTTAGTCCGGGATCTGTCTCTGTATGAGGTATTAAACAAAAATTTTCAGATGTTTATAGTAAGAAATTATAGCTGTATGAGAATCCTATTAAACAGAAAGGGATTGTCAGGCTAGAATCATTGAAAAGATATACAAAATATTTTTGGCATTTCATCTTCTATTCCGAGCAACATTAAAATTAGCTTTTTATAAAAGACAAATTGACAAAGACACGACTTGGCTTTTAAACAAAACCATTCGTAAAAGTAAAACATTGAATTTCTGTTAATAATGTCAACGGATTGAAAGGTTTACAAATTGCCCAGAAAGTGTATAAGAAAAATAATGGTGGATCCTTGTAAGAGAAGGAGCAAGACAAGAGAAGAGCATTTATAACAGTCAGGGAATCCCATTTCAAGAGGTGTCGTCCATCTTCGTCAGGAACGGGTCAGAACTGTCGACGTCTTCTGAGCAGCGCCCTCTCAGGTAATTTATATATGTACTTACAAATGACTTACCTACATTTAATAGTCCCTTTAACACTAATTATTCAGTACAAAATACGTTTTCTAATTATTAGCCGATTATGGGACGTACTCATGACGCAATTATCGAAATTTTTCTTCAAATGTCCATCGATCTACCTAGTAGATGACGAAAATGGTTCAAAACTGTATTTGTATATTTACATATATATATATATATATATATATATATATATATATATATATATATATATATATAATTGTGTTCATGTTTTCGACCACGTTATATTTATATATGGTGTTGTTATTCTTTTTGGAATAAGGTTACTATAACCCTAGTCCTATGTGCGATAGTTATGTGTAATAGTTTTTATGTATCTTTAGTCTTGCCCTGAAGAAGAGAAAATAAAGATTCTCGAAATATCGGCATAAACTAAGATTTTTTCACCAACATTGACCAAAACTTCAAAAAGAATAACAACACTAATATATATATATATATATATATATATATATATATATATATAATTGTGTTGATGTTTTCGATCAGGTTATATTTGTATATGGTGTTGTTATTCTTTTTGGAATAAGGTTACTATAACCCTAGTCCTAAGTGCAGTAGTTATGTGTAATAGTTTTTAAGTAACTTTAGTCTTGCCCTGAAGAAGAGAAAATAAAGATTCTCGACATATCGGCATAAACTAAATTTTTTTCACCAACATTGACCAAAACTTCAAAAATAATAACAACACTATATATATATATATATATATATATATATATATATATATAGAGAGAGAGAGAGAGAGAGAGAGAGAGAGAGAGAGCAGTCGCAAATTTTGTCTTATTGTTACCAAACTTGATATATAATCAATTACACAAAAAGAAAGATCAAGTGCGTTAATGGCTGAAATCGGAAGATTGGGGGGGGGTTAGAGGGGGAGAATCGAAAACCCTTAATATCTCCGTTATAATTCGTTGGTTCGAAAAAATTGTGTAGAACCAATCTTATTGCAAATGTAATGATCTATAAATATTATTACGTACCTTTTTTCACTATCTTGAGTATTGACTGAGATATTTGCATTTTTATTTCTCGGTCTTCAGTAAATCCCCACTCCTACTCATCTCATATCAAAAATATTCTATTGCTATGAAACACATTATTGGAAGATCTAGTACCAAATATTGTTCTCATTGAACTTTTAATTTTTGAGATAAATGCAAATACGTGGGAAATCTGCTTAGTTAACGGATTTTTTTTGTAATTAGTCGAATACCATAATTACTGACGACTTTGCCTCATGAACCATCATCAATGAGAAGTCATGACTGGTGGTTACATTGATTGGAACACCATTGTAAACCGTTCGTCACAGCCTCCAATCAGGCATCTTAAATTACCGGATACGAGACCTCCCAAGTCATCCTTCAGGTGATTAAGTATCGCTTGGGCCTACTGTCTCCAGGTGCAAGCTCCGAGTATGTTTTAGAAGATTTCCTTAAAGAGGATGAAGCTAATGAGGCCGTATACGAGATTTCCGAAAAGAAATCATCAAATATCCATCGATCCTATCCAAGAGATTGGCGAATACGAGGTACGTTTAAATCTCTCTCTCTCTCTCTCTCTCTCTCTCTCTCTCTCTCTCTTCTCTCTCCTCTCTCTCTCTCCTTTCTCTCTCTCTCTCTCTCTCTCTCTCTCTCTCTCTCTCTCTCTCTCTCTCTCTCTCTCTCTCTTTTTACCGATGACATAATTTTCGATGATGTTACAAAAGATGTTAAATGGAGCATGGATAAAATTAGAAGTAATGCTGCTGGAGTGGATGGAATCAGTAGAGACATGTTAAAAATGGTAGGGGCTGAGGATATTATTGCTGACATAATAAATGCATCCCTGGCTCATGGAGTAGTTCCTGATATTTGGAAGGAGTCCATAATCAGGCCAATAGCAAAAGTTGCCAACCCACTCTGCCCAGATCAGTTCAGGCCTATTTCGATTGTGCCGGTGATGTCTAAAATTGCTGAAAGAATTGTTGCTCAATACATTAAAACATTTTTAAATACATATAGTTTATTGTCTCCACATCAATCAGGTTTCAGGCATGGGCATAACACGTGTACAGCTTTACATACAATAACATCTGACATCAGAAAATCAATAGATCGTAGGAATGTAGTATTGTGGGTTTCACTAGATTTCAATAAGGCCTTTGAATCTGTAAATCACCAGTTGCTCCTAATGAAGATTGGTGCTATGGGCATGGGTGAGCAATTACTTAATTGGATAAAATCCTTTTTAGAAAATCGTAGGCAAAAAGTTAAATTAAAAAACATTTTTTCTAACTGGGCCGTAAATAAATCAGGAGTACCACAAGGTTCGGTATTGGGGCCACTTCTGTTTTCAATATATATAAATGATATAACATCCTGTGTTCTACACAGCAACATTCATTTATACGCAGATGACGTTAGCATATGGCTTTCGGGTGCTCCGGAAAATGCAAAAGAACTATTAATAAGAATAAATGAGGACTTAAAGAGGATTACAGATTGGTGCTCAAAAAATTCATTAACACTAAACACCAAAAAAACCAAGTGGCTACTGATTGGTACCCCAAAAATATTAAAAAAAATTAAACAGCCTAGACTTTCAATAACAATAAATGAGCAGGTTATTGAAAAGAGTGAAAAAATGTGTATACTTGGCGTAATATTTAACAGCAATCTCTCATGGCAGGATCAAGCAGCTTCGGTAGCTAACAAAATAAGAAAGTCATTACATACTTTAATAAAATATAAAAACTTTTTCCCATTAGAAATCAAGATAAAACTGGTATCCAGCCTAATTTTGCCATTAATGTGGTACTGCGACTCCGTTTATATAGACATTACATCTACAGATGACATAAAAATTCAGAGAGCATTTAATTCAGCAATCAGATATATATTCAATGCTAAGAGAGATGAGCACATAACATCATACATGAAAGCTCTGGGATGGCTCACGTCTAAGTTGTATCGGCGGTTAAATATACTATGCCTTTCAAAGAAAATCCTGCATTTCGGAGTACCCAAAAATCTTTATGAGGGTTTTATTCCCATGAATAGTGAAAGATTGGGAAATAATTTCAAACTGACAGCCTGCAGAACCAACATATTTCGCCAATCATTCTCTGCTGTTGCCTCAAGAGAGCTGAATGCCTTACCTCAGGAAATAAACGCATCATCGTCATTCCGAAAGGCCTGCATTAATCATTTTCTAACGACCGAGATGGGGATATGACATGTACCACAGTTCATCATAATGACATGTTTATATTAGTTTATTTATATTTTTAGTTTTCTGTTTGTATATTAGTTTTATTTATATTTTTAGTTTTTTGTATATTAGTTTTATATATACATATAGTATCTTTATGTTTTTTCGATAAGTTTTAATTTAATTTATAAGTAGTTTAGTTTAATTTATAGTAGTAGTAACCAGTTTATAGTAAACATACATGACTATTGTCTGTAAGAGAGGACCATTGGTCCTATGACAATAAAAGTATCTATCTATCTATCTATCTCTCTCTCTCTCTCTCTCTCTCTCTCTCTATATATATATATATATATATATAAATATATATATATATGTATATATATATATATATATATATATATATATATATATATATATATAAACCTTTAAGATCCTTAGCCACCCCCGAGGGACTCGGGGTATTCGTGATCAGAGTTTTTATGTAGTGAGTGATCAACTCGACGTATAAACTCCGTTATCCAAGGAGGACCTGGACTGAGTTGTATCCAGTCAGACTGACCTACCCCATTGTACTCCTAGAGGGTCTGTGGCCAGATCACGCTGTCAGCCTGCCTGTGTACGGGATCAAAGAGATACATCCTCCTTGGTCATACCGAGAGGCTGCAAGACGTATATACTCTTTAGACATCCACTAATCCATGAGCCATGTTTGTATGATGGTTATTTACTAAACTCGAAGTTTAAACGTTTTATGTAAAAATAAAGATAGTGTTCGTTTGTGGCTGATTTCTCAATTAATGCAATTTAACCCTAGAACGGTAGTGATATTATTTCCCGCTTAATGGTATTGATACGTAAATTTTACGTGTGCAACTGGTAATTGATGAAATTATTCAAAATTTGTTAATGTTTGGGACTATTTTTTTATTTTATTAAAAGATACACTTTTCTTTAACTTATATCCAAGTTTATATCTAATAATGTGCACGGCAACCCTTTCAGGCGCTTTCTTCGAAACACGTTCCGGAGGTTGTGTGCTCCATTCATATCCATTCTTACCAAGCACAACCCCACCTTCTACATTTATTGTGACTGATCTGTCAATATTGTGTGGTTGAGAGGTTTTAGGTTTTTTTGCCTCTGTATTTCTTCTCTTTCTACGATTGCCTTGATGTTTTCTAAAATTTGCTGACTTTCACCGCTATCTAGCCCACTCTATGTTGCAATTATTTTCGAAGGCTCAACTTCCTCATCACTTGGAGAATACTCCGGATCAATCAATAGCCTCCTCATCATCGGTTTATCAATATCCATCTATTTCATATTTGTCATTTTCCCCATCTGACCCAACGGAGAGTTCTTTCAACAAATTTCTTCGTCCGTTGAATGTTATTTCTCCATTTTTCAGAGACTATAAACAGATTATTATTATTATTATTTATATTCATTCTATACATCTCTGACTTTTTTATATTAAAAAATAAAAGTTAAAAACATTAAAATAAAATAAATGAGAATATAAAAATAAATTGGAAGAAAATAAATTGAGAATAATATTAACTAAGTTATAGCATAAAACCCGGTTATTAGTAGTGATACGTAAATTTTACGTGCCAAAAAGTTGCGGTTAATAGTATTGATATGTAAATATTACGTGTCGTTTTTATTTCAAAAAATAGTTTGGATGAGTGGGAAGGTTCACTTAGCTGCACTTGGCGGAGGTCAAGGCGGAACTGTTTGGCGGGCTCATAGCTGAGGGCTGGGGGTGGTGGGGTCGTTAACGGCCCTTTGATAACAGTTCAAACCAGATCATACGTAATTTTTACGTTCACTACCATTCTAGGGTTAAAAACACCACACTCAACCACTAAATATATGAGTAACAATTGGTTCGTAGTCTTCTGGTAAGAAGTCTGCTCATTTCAGACACAGCACTATAGGGGTTATTGAACGTTATTAGGTTATTGAATAACTGCCAAATTCAGCACTTCATGCAAATGCAACAAGCGGCGATCCAGATAGGCAAACCAGGATGACACCGAGTATTGGCGGGTTCAGAGAAATGCGTTTGGTGCAGGCAAAACTATAATCAGGCAAAGTACGTTCGTCTCTTGCAATATAAATATCATATTGTGGGCAACCACCGGCCCGCGAGACATTTTGAATCACCGAATTATGACAAAAATATTAAACTACTTACTCCAAATGAGGAAGATGAGGAGAGATTTGTGCGTTTGGCAGTACTTATAAATGCGAACAGTTCTTTTCAATGATGAAAGTTAATAAATCAAAAGTCCGTCACGCAGGGGCTGCGTAAACTAAGCAGATTTCCCACGTGAAGTTTTACAATAGGGAAATCTGCCTAATAACAACTGTAGTAGTAAGAAACCTCTAAACCTAAAACATTATTTAGGGCGTAACAACCCAGTAGTTTCTAGCCCCAAAAAACAGTTGACCTAACCTCTAAACCTATTCACGAGGGACGAATAGTTATAGAAACGACCGCCAGAGCTCTCGCCGGAAAGTTCGAACATAGCCTACTGGTGACCACACGCAGAATACAAATGCAAATATCTCGGTTAATATTCAAGATACAGAATAAATGAATAGAACAATATTTATAGTAAATTTAATTTGCAATAAGATTTATTCCATACAATTTTTCGATCCGACACATAATAACGGAGATATTTTGAATTTTCAAAAATCCCCCCTCTAAACCCCCCCTCCCACTGGTCCGATTTCAGCCATTAACGAACTTGATCTTCCTCTTTACATAAAACGATTAAAATCCGAGTTTGGTAAAGATCAAACAAGAATTGCGACCGCTAGAGCGTTAACAGACAAATATATATATATATATATATATATATATATATATATATATATAATTTTGAACGGACCTCATTTAAAACATCGTACAAGGCTGACTGGCGAAAAATTGGAAAATTCTTTTCGTCTTTGTATCAGTGGAATGAATCCAAACTTCGATGGATTAGTTTCCCAAATTCAAGCTCAAGTGTCTCATTGATTTCGGTGTCGCTATTTAAGTTTCGTTGTTTGTAATAATTCTAAATTTTAATATTTAATTATAATGTTGTATCTATTTTTTATTTCATTCCATTTTGTTATTTTAATAAATTGTATTATAATTACATTGTCATATAATTTCATATCTGATATCTATCGTTAGACATTATGAACACTACTTTAAAATGCACTACTCAGCCCGCGAACGTATTTGCGCACAAAATTTTGGCCCACAACATGTCAAAGGTTGCCCATTCCCGGTTCATGCCAAGGACATATAAATTCTCGTAGCTGTAATCACGTTATATCTAAGATTGTTTCCATAGGTGCCTTCTCTGAAATCGTATTTCCTGTCTTTTGGGAGACCTGTCTACATATGTCCGTGTGTGTGTGTGTGTGTGATACAGGCAGAATGGAAATATGGCATTAAAGGTTTCGAAACGCTTGACAACTATCAAAAAATTGTGGAGTTCTTAAACAAATACTAATTAAGATTTACCAATACTGCAACAACCGTTTAAAGGAAAAACATACAGAAAAGGATTCTGTTTGTTTTTCCTTTCTGATAGTCAGACATCATTAGTTTAATCAGTTTTAGCAAATTCCCTTAAGGGAAATCAGCTATGGAGGTTGTACTCATGATGCGATTATCGAAAATTTTCTTCAAATATCCATTTGTCTTTTACTGCTCTAGCGTTCTCAATTTTGGTTTAGTCGTTATTTCAAACTCGATATTTGATCGTTTTATGCAAAAAGAAAGATCAAGTTCGTTAATGTTTGAAATCCAACCAGAGGAGGAATTACGACAATTCTTAATATTTCCGTTATTATGCGTTGAATTGAAAAAATGTATGAAACCAATCTTATTGTAAATATAATGTTCTATAAATGTTGTTATGTACGATTATTCACAAAGTTGTTTACAAACGGAGTAAACACATTATTTGAAGCCTAAATACCAAACATTGTTCTCATTGAACTTGTACGTTTTGAAATAAATGCAAATACGTGACGCACGTGGAAAATCTGCATTGTTAACGCAGCCCTGCGTGACGGACTTCTTTATTTCCTGTAACGCCGTGGAAATCCTTTTCGTCAACATTAGGTAATATTTTGAGAACAATCGGCTTTATTAAAGAAAGAGCTGCTATTGAACTGAATTTCGCTATTCCATAGGGCTTCTTCCAGTCGAGAAGAAATAAATTAATAAGGGTTTCCATTTCAGCCAGTTTCTCAAGTCAGTTGAGCTAAAAAGCATCCAATCTTTTGAAGTGAGCTCTAGAAGAATAATATTAAAGAAAAATAGAATGCAAAAGGGAGTAGATTCAAATAAATCTAATATCCTACACAATTCAGAGAAGTCTTCAATAAAAGAAGGAAAACGATTAAAAGGAAACTAATCAAAGTTCTAATTAAAAGAAGCTTTTGTCTCCTGGACTTTTTAATTGAAGGAACTGATGTTGAATCAATTCCCATCGGCTAGGCAAGTTGGGAGATTTAGAGAGTGTAAAAGCCATCAGGGGGGGAGGGGGGAGGGGGTGAATTTTAGAGATAAATTAAAGAGTTGGGTTAATGGCTGCTGAGTATTTTTAGCCGAAAACAAACCGGCTGACAGTTTGAAACAATGATATATCGTTCACGGTTGAAAGAGGATTACATTTCTGAAATTTACATTAATGTAATGACACCATTCACAATGTTTCTTGTCGTTAATAAAAGACAAATAATTTGTAGAGACCCCTTATTATAAAACATCTTACATCTCAAAGAAGTCTCCAGAAAGAAGTTGAATCAATTGTACCCAGGGATTTTAAAGTTGATATAACTACTCAATCACTGTCTGCCAAAAGAAAGAACACCTATCTCATACATTGTCATCAGACGAATCAGTATAGTCTTAATAATTTACGATTATCTTTATTATTCAATCTTTTATACTTAGTTTTTCTTTGCACTATTACGTTTTTATTTGTATCCATATAATAATTGTATATTTGTATTTATGTAGTATCTACCATATAAATTGACTTTCGTATTAAATATAGACACTATTTTTTTTCTTTTTTAACTCTAGAATGGTATTGAACGTAAAAATTACGTATGATCTGGGTTGAACTTTTATCAAATGGCCGTTAGTGACCCCACCACCCCCATCCTTCAGCTATGAGCCCTCTAGACAGTTGGCCTTCACCTCCCCCAAGTACAGCTAAGTGAACCTTACCACTTATCCAATACTATTTTTTTGAAATAAAAACGACACGTGATATTTACGTATCAATACTATTAACCGCAACTTTTTGCCACGTAAAATTTACGTATCGCTACTAATAACCGGTTTTTATGCCATAACTTAGTTAATATTATTCTCAATTTATTTTCTTCCAGTTTATTTTTATATTCTAATTCATTTTCTCTTAATGTTTTTAACTTTTTTTTCAATATAAAAAAGACAAAGATGTATAGAAAGAATATAAATAATCTGTTTATAGTTTCCGAAAAATGGAGACAAAATATTCAATGGATGAAGAAATCAGAAATTTGTTGAAAGAACTCTCCGATGACTCAGATGGGGAAAATGAAAATTATGAAATAGATGGATATTGATACGACAGCGATAATGATTCGGAGTATGCTTTAAGTGATGAGGAGGTTGAGCCTTCGGAAAGGATTGCAACACAGAGTGGGCTAGATAGCGATGAGAGTGAGACAATTTTAGAAAAATGTTTTTAACTTTTATTTTTTAATATAAAAAAGACAGAGATGTATAGAATGAATATAAATAATAATAATAATAATCTGTTTATAGTCTCTGAAAATTGGAGAAAAAATATTCAACGGACGAAGAAATTTGTTGAAAGAACTCTCCGTTGGGTCAGATGGGGAAAATGACAATTATGAAATAGATGGATATTGATAATCCGATGATGATCCGGAGTATTCTCCAAGTGATGAGGAGGTTGAGCCTTCGAAAATAATTGCAACATAGAGTGGGCTAGATAGCGATGAGAGTCAGCAAATTTTAGAAAATATCTAGGCAATCGAAGAACGAGAAGAAACACAGAGGCAAAAAACCTAAAACCTCTCAACCGCACAATATTGACAGATTAGTCACAATAAATGTAGAAGGTGGGGTTGTGCTAGGTAAGAATGGATATGAATGGAGCACACAACCTCCGGAACGTGTTTCGAACAAAGCGCCTGAAAGGAATGCCGTGCACATTATTAGATATTAACGTAGATATAAGTTAAAGATAAGTGTACGTTTTAATAAAACAAAAAAATAATCACAATCTTTAACAAATTTTGAATAATTTCACCAATTACCCATTGCACACGTAAAATTTACGTATCAGTACCAATAAGTGGGAAATAATATCACTACCATTCTAGGGTTAAATATAACTCCTTTTTTGTGGCAGTTCTCTTTTAGCAGATTTACCCTAAGGGAAATCAGCTATTGAGATTACTCATGACGCGATTATCGAAACTTTTCTTCAAATGTCCATCGATCCTATCCATGAGATGACGAATATGAGGTCCGTTCAAAATTGTATACATGTGTATATATTTGTCTGTTAACGCTCTAGCGGTCGCAATATCGTATTTGATCGTTGCCAAACTCGATTTTTAAACGTCTCATGCAAAAAGATAGATCAAGTTCGTAAATGGTTGAAATTGGACCAGTTGGAGGGGGGATTTTTGAAAATTCGAAATATCCCCGTTACCATACGTCGGACCAAAAACATGTATAGAACCAATCGTATTGCAAATTAAATTTACTATAGATATTGTTCTATATATTTATTCTCTATCTTGAATATTTAGCGAGATATTTGATTTTTATTAATTGTAAGGGACGAAATGAGATCGGCTAACTCGGGTCTAATCGAGAGTCTCGGTCAAAAGCAAGTTCGGCCTTTTCCCTTAACTGTTCGACTCTCGTGACATTTCTCTATTGTAAAACTTCACGTGGGAAATCTGCTTAGTTTACGCAGCCACTGCGTGACGGGCTTTTTTAAATATAATTTCATTAGTTAATTGGTTGAAACAGATTCATAAATACCGAAAAATAATTTTGTCCACAAAGCTTATACTAATCGAAACACCGTGAGACGGGGATAGAACTCGCCACTCTAGAACTTGCCATTTGAGTTCAAGGCCAAAGATTTAGCTCACATGGCTAATGTAAGCCCTAAAATATAAAATGAGGTGAAACCAGCACGCAGGAAAACTGTTTAGTTTGTTCAAGAAGCATTTTTTTTAATAATTATTTAGCAGATTTCCCTTCAGGGAAATCAGCTATTGAGGTCGTACTCATGACACGATTTTCGAAAAATTTCCTCAAATGTCCATCGATCCTACCCAGGAGATGACGAAAATATATATATATATATATATATATATATATATATATATATATATTGTTCTTTAACACTCTAGCGGTCGCAATTTTTGTTTGATCGTTACCAAACTCGGAATTTAATCGTTTTATGTAAAAAGGAAGATCAAGTTCGTTAATGGATGAAATCGGACCAGTGGGAGGGGGGTTTAGAGAGGGGATTTTCGGAAAATTCAAAATATCTCCGGATCGAAAAATTGTATAGAATCAATCTTATTGCAAATTAAATTTACTATAAATATTGTTCTATACCCTTATTCTGTATCTTGAATATTAACCGAGATATTTGCATTTGTATTCTGCGTGTGGTCGCCAGTACGCGGACTTTCCGACGAGAGCTCTGGCGGCCGTTTCCATAAGTATTCGTCCCTCGTGAATAGGTTTAGAGGTTAAGTTAACTGTTTTTTGGAGCTAGAAACTACTGAGTTATTACGCCCTAAATAATGTTTTAGGTTTAGAGGTTTCTTACTACTACAGTTGTTATTAGGCAGATTTCTCCATTGTAAAACTTCACGTGGGAAATCTGCTTAGTTTACGCAGCCCCTGCGTCACGGACTTTTTTTTACCTTTCACTACTATTTTATTACTTTAAGAACCTCATTGGCATGCTGTTCTTCCGAATTTCTTTTTGAATTTTGAGACTAGGGAAGATTACTACAGACCAGGTTTTGGTCATGCACGTTGCAAAGAAGCGGCTTAGGGTGGCATTTAAATAAAGGATAAAATGCAAATTTCATGGCTAAAGGTTAGGGCGGCTGAAAATGAAATACCACCAGCTCTCAGCTCATTGGGATTCAAATAAGCCATTAGTTCATATAATTTATTAACGTTAAGTTAATGTCGAGAAAAATCTAAAATAATAAATTCCGGCTCCCTAATCTCTCTTTTCGTTTTACTTCTCGGCCTCCACGGCCGTTCACTCATAATCTGCCCCAACTATTCGTTCGATCACGCAATCTCTAGAACATTCATTCACTAGTTATGTTTCTCAAGCTTTCATTCAGTAATCTGTTACGACCGCGGTAGGTTATGCCTTCATTCTCATTCACCCGCACATTAACTCAATGATTCACTCACTCAATCATCCCTTCTCTGCACTTCTAGCTTTGAGAGCATCCTGCACCACCTATCTATCTAATATCTAGAGGTTCTTGGTCTGGATGCTGGAATTAAAACGGTCAGCTACAGGGATCTTGCTACTGGCAGGTTTCCAAAGAATTCTGAAATACACATACGCTCTTCTCATGCAGATATTATTGAAAATACTTAGATGAAGTTGGTACAAAAGTATTAGGACGTATCTTCTAATACGCCCTAAGTCATTAAACACTTCAACAATTTTTAAACTTGCTCGACTCTTTCTATTAATGGGACTGTTGAAATTTAACAACATAATGGCGGATGACCAACAAGAACAAGAACAAAAAAGAAAACCTCGAAATGAGAAGAAATGATTATTAATACAATTTTCATTTCTCTACTAGCTTCAGGTCCACATGACGCATTATCACGAGATAAAATAATACTAAGATGTAACTGTATTACAGGCTACAACGTTACACCTTCCATTAGTAATGCCAGCCCGAGAGCGGCTTACAAGGCAGTCAGCTGATTTCACGCAGGGGCTGCGTAAACTAAGCAGATTTCCCTCGTGACGTTTTTCAGTAGATAAATCTGCCCAATAACACCTGTAGTAGTAAGGTATCTCTAAACCTATTCAAGAGGGACGAATAGTTATGGAAACGGCCGCCAGAGCTCTCGGCGGAAATTCCCGAACATAGCCGACTCCTGCCGACGACACCCAAAATAAAAATGCAAATATCTCGGTTAATATTCAAGATACAGAATAAATGTATAGAACAATATTTATAGTAAATTTAATTTGAAATAAGATTGATTCTATACAATTATTCGATCCGACGCATAATAACGGAGATATTGTGAATTTTCAAAAATCCCCCCTCTAAACCCCCCCTCCCACTGGTCCGATTTCAGCTATTAACGAACTTGATCTTCCTTTTTACATAAAACGATTAAATTCCGAGTTTGGTAACGATCAAACAAAAATTGCGACTGCTAGAGCGTTAACAGACAAATATATATATATATATATATATATATATATATATATATATATATCTATATATCTATTTTTGATCGGACCTCATTTTCGTCATCTCCTGGGTAGGATCGATGGACATTTGAGGAAATTTTTCGGAACTCGCGTCATGAGTACGACCCAATAGCTGATTTCCCTTAAGGGAAATCTGCTAGTAGGTCGATTATCTCTAAAGAAGTTTAATCGAAATCGTAAATCTTATTATTGAACAATCATTACTTCATACTCAAACACATGTTTAATATATGTTTTATTATTGATCACCCGTGCATATTCTCTTTTATTTTCCTGGTTTTCGGCCATCAGTGAATTCTTACTCCTACTAATGGCATATTAATAATAATCTTTTTTATCATGAACCACTTCATTCGAAGCTTAAATACCAGATATTGTCTTCACAGAATTTCTCCTGTTTTATATTCACGCAATTACGTAACGTGATGATGTCATAGAATAAATCTTGACTTGAACATATTTATTTGATCTGTACTATACTCGAGAATTAACGGTTTCACTCAACTCCAATGTCTTATTCGTTAATGGCTGAAGACGGACACGAAAATGGAGGTGGTGGGTTTGATATGGGCCGGGGGCGAAATTTTAAAAAGTATCAGTTATTTTTAGAAAAAGAGAATAAATGGTTAGATAAGATAAGTACTGTCCTATACCAGCACTTGGGAAATCTGCTTACTTTACGCAGCCCCTGCGTGACGGACTTTTTATCTGTCATAGTTCACAGATTATTCTTTTTCATTCTATTTAGCTGCTCAAAACTCCTCGTTATTTTATTTATTGAGTTCGTTTTAATTCGTTGTCCTTGATTTAATCCAGGATATTTCCTCTATAATGGAGCTCGTACGAATAAGTAAATATACCCCAGATATATTCAATTAAATTTGTTATAGCGTTTACGTGCAAAATCCGAGATTTAGCAGCATTGTAACTGGGCTTCTTCAAAATCGCTGGCTCCATGAAATCACTGTTCCAGGACCACGTTTAAAAACACAGGGAAAAACGATGGAAGCAACCAAGAGAAGGCAACTGGAAAAAAAATACTGAAAATTCAATCGTATATTGACTACTGGAGCAGACGGTTAAAGCTGCGAAATCATACAAATATATTTATATATTCACTCACTTATCCAGTTTTCTTCAATTGACTCGCTAACTCGCTTATCTGTTTATTCGCTCGCTCAGAACCTATTCATTCAATCCTCAGCCAAGGTTTTTAAAAGAACAAGAACATATATTTTTCTATTTTATTTAAAAACTGTTACCTTCATAGACATAACATCTGTATTAGCTTGGTGTTTACCTGAAACAAATTTATGTATACATTAAAAACAAGAATTTAATTCAATGCAAAAGAATATAAAAAGTAGAAATGTATTTAAAAAATTACTGATATTATAGTCAGTCATACTTCAATTTCAATCGAAATAAACCGGTGTCGATATTCACTCAGAATTCAGGGAAGTGATTAAAGTAGTGATATACAATAACTGAACAACAGAAATAATAATATTTTATTTCTTTATATATTTGGAGCTTCGCAACTGTAGCGATGTTGCTCGGGGAAAACACTGAATAAAATTAATTTAAACGAAAATAAAACTACATAACAGAAATTGAACACGAAAAACAGAAATGCAAAATAAAAATGTCCGTCACCCAGGGACTGCGTAAACTAACCAGATTTCCCACGTGAAGTGATACAGTAGATAAATCTGCCCAATAACAACTGTTGTAGAAAGGTATCTCTAAGCCTATTCAAGAGGGACGAGTAGTTATGGAAACGGCCGCCAGAACTCTCGGCGGAACGCCCCGAACATAGCCGACCCCTGCCGATCACATACAGAATACAAATGCAAATATCTCGGTTAATATTCTAGATAGAGAATAAATGTATAGAACAATATTTATAGTAAATTTAATTTACAATAAGATTGGTTCATTACAATTTTTCAATCCGACGTATAGTAACGGAGATATTTCGAAATTTCGAAAATCCTCCCCTCTAAACCCCCCCTCCCACTAGTCCGATTTCAGCCGTTAACGAGCTTGGTCTTTCTTTTTAAATAAAAAGACTAAATAACGAGTTTTGTAACGATCAAACAAAAAATGCGAACACTAGAGCGTTAACAAACAAAAATATATATATATATATATATATATATATATATATATATATATATATATATATATATATATATATAAAGTACATAAGTTGTTAGACCACTACATTTTCACGTAAAACGAAACACACACACACACACAAACACACACAAACTTTATTAAGGGCGTAATAAACCTGTAGTTTCTCGCCAAAAAAAAAAAACAGCTAACCTAACCTAACCTATATATATATATAAATGTATATATATATATATATATATATATATATATATATATATATATATATATAGTTTTGAACGGACCTCATTTTCGTCATCTACTAGGTAGGATCGATGGACATTTGAAGAAAAATGTCGACAATGCCGTCATGAGTACAACCTCAATAGCTGACTTCCCTGAAGGGAAATCTGCTAACAGAGATGGAAACCGAAAACAAACAAAAAACGAAAAAGAAATAAAAAACAAAATTGGTACAGAAAACAGAACTGAAACGAAAAACAGATATGAAACACAAATAATAAAATGGAAAACTAAAAACAGAAATGGAACAGAAAAACAAAATGAAAAACCAAGAACAGTCATGGTACAGAAAAGAGAAATAGAAACAAAAAGGGAACAGAAAACATAAATGATAATATAAAGGTTTTTATAAATCTATAAAAATGTGATTTAATAATTTTGAGTCTTAATGACAAGAATTTAGGATCGTTTTTACTCATTTGAACTAACATCTGATTATTATTAATTAATTATCTAATATTTCTTAAGTAATTTCGGTTTTAGAAGTCTATACTTTTATGACTGGATTTTCCATTTGGCTTTCCGCAAAATAGGATTTCTTTTAAGGAAAACTCACTAAAAGAATGTTCATTTTGGGCATTACCATTAACAAAAAAAACAGATGTTATGCTGAATATTATATATGTGTGTTTCTTTGCACGGTTCCTGTTTTCCACGCAGAGTATCCCTCTAACGTGGGAATTTATTTAAACGTTGTGTGCTCCATCCCTTGGATACTACACACATTTCAGCATTACATTATAATTTCTTATATAATAATTATAAACATTATAGAACAATAAATTAATTAAATAAAAACAAAAAAAAGTAAAAAAAAAGAATAAAATAAAACATATGTAAACATTACATATGTGTACAACAATAGGTGTATATCTACAAAATAGTGTCCAAATCTTGAATAAATGTATTAAATTTCTTATTGAATTTGAGTAAAAATTTCGGTTTGTCCGTCGGCCAAGTTCCGTTTTGTAAAGTAATATACTTGATGAGTTTTGTACTTGGTCCGTTAAGTAATGTACAGTCATATAAGAGGTAGATAAACACGGTTTTGAAGAGAAAATAAATATGGATGAAATGAATTATTTGTTTTATTTTTTCTATTTATTTATATGAAAAAAAAATAACCTCAGTCGGCTTTTCAATTATTATTTTTAGATTATACCATTTCAGTCATGGATTTGCAGCATATGTTCAGAAAGTGATGGAACACATTCTTGAATAAAAAGTCTGGCACTTTTAAACAATGTTTTTGCAAACGGAAACATCAAGTAGGAAGTATTTTTTTTTTGTTTTTTTATAAAGATAGAATTGTATATTGAAAATAATATTTTAATATAAATGGAATTCATTTTGGTGATCACACAACCCCGAAACGACTCCTCTTCTTGAGCAACTGCTATAATGCATGTTTCCATTAATATCTGTTTCAGAAAGAGAAAAGTTGCATTCAAGGCATACATCTCAGAAAACTGATCACTGATGTTTCCCCCTTTTCTAGAACTCTTTTAGAAATGTATACTTCATTTTGGTTTAAGTTCTTTGTTGAAGTTCCTGATGACTCCCTACATTTTTTATCGTCGGCATCTTAAACATCTGGGAATATCCAATAGGTACATGTGGAAGGACAATGAGAAAATAATTTTTAAATCTAGCTCATTTATAGGCTAATGAAATGCTGATTAATTCAATTTAAAATGACTACTTCCTTCCGTAAAATACGAAAATAAAGAAGCTGTAATTTATATAACTCGAAACACACTTTGTTTTGGTAATGTATACGAATTAAATAATTTTGTCATTAAACCCTTTTTTTAACTCTTAATATTCAAATAAGAAACTTCTAGAATGTTTCTATAATTGAGCATCTAATCTTTGCCACGATATACAAATTTATCAGAGGCTAGCACGAAACAGAGAATCACGATTGTAAATCACGAAATTTAAATCAGCACGGCTGGAGTCACCGGTAAACAATTATTTACTATCCAAGACCTTAAGTAGGTTTATTAGTGTTTCTGACAGTAATAAAGTACAAAATCTATTACAAACTTTTATGTAACAATTTTAAACTGACATTGTTTAGGTATTAAAAATTCATATTTAATCCACAAGATAAAATAATATAAACTTTTTATAGAAGCTTTACATGTGTTTTAAGATCAATCACTGGATTCATGATGCTTCAGAATACTGTGCCTTTTGTGACGATGAACTGAAGTTTACCGTTTCTTCAGTTTACTGTTACTGTAAATAAATAAGCAAACGATTTTAAAGAATTTATGTTTAATAGAGACTGATAATGATACGGGCAAGTGTATCGGTAAAAACCTAATAAATGATAATAAGCAATTAAAAAATAACTTATTTCCACAACTTTCTTGTTTTTAATTTTATTTTTTTTTTTAATTCCCAAAAAATCGTCCAGGGCTTCAAATCTAAATCAATTGATATAAAAGAATAAAAAAAAATACCAACAGATATTAGTAACAGAATTGGAAGGAGCACTTATTTCTGCTTGTTCAGTTTAATTTCAAATCCTGTTTTTATGTTTTTAATATTTTTTTAGCGGTCAATTATACTGTGCTTTAATACACTTTCTCACTTATTCATCGATAAAGAATATTTATCAATAGTAAAAAAAATGGGTATGTCGGAGGGAGAAAAGTTGACAATTATGTTTAAAACAAAACGCAGATCATAAGACAGCACTTTGAAGTGCGGGGAGAAGTATTCAGAACGCATGCGCACACATTGTGTAGATTACACAATTATTAGACAAGTAATTAATAATAATTTAATAGCAAGGACTATTATTATGTTTCCCAATAGAGTGTGTCTTTTATCAGATTTCCCTCAAGGGAAATCAGCTATTGAGGTTGTATTTATGACGCGATTTTCTAGATTTTCTTCAAATGCCCATCGGTCTACCTAGTAGATAACGAAAATGTGTGTGTGTGTGTGTGTGTGTGTGTGTGTGTGTGTGTGTGTGTATATATATATATATATATATATATATATATATATATATATATATATATATGTGTGTGTGTGTGTAGCTTATAATCCGGGAGGTATCAAACACATACGGAGTTTCGTTGAGTTCGGTTCAATCTTTTGTGTAATATAGAACTGTTGACTCCCACCATAGTTTTTAGCATATATCTCATTTATAAGTCGGTATACGACAAAAGTGTGCATATCAAAAGTTACTCTAAATAAGAACAAAATAAACAACCTTTGTTATGAGCATATTTTCCGAAAAACCAATAGGAAACGAAATATTACTGTTTTTAATTCCAGGCCTTCCTTATAACCCCCTACTCCTGCTCGTCTCAGAGAATATTAATATAGCCAGAAACCTAACCTGGGTTAGTAGTAATATACATACCAAGTTCCATAAAATTCGGTTCAGCCGCTTACTATTCTATAAAGGACATACAAACAAACATTCATTTATATATATATATATATATATATATATATTACCTGCAGAAAAGTTAGATGGAGAGAGGAACAGATGTTGCTGAGTTAGTTTCAGCGTATGCCTACTATAAACTTTGTTCAGCACAATGCGAATCTATGTAACCATGTTGCAATGTATCCATTCCCTGTGTAGTCTACCACCGAGGCTTGTCCGTCAGGAAGTGTCCACATTAAGTTGTAGTTTGCCCAACTAATTCCAGCCTTTAGTGAGGCCGTGTATTCCACAGAGTCAGCTCAACGTAACGTGTACTTCCATTATCCGTGTAGGCAAATACACTCAGTTCTTTCATGTAAGCCATGCATCAAAATGACTGGTCTTCAATTTGCTCATTCTAAAATTTTGGGACAATATACGTAAACGTTTTTAGCAGATTTCCCTTAAGGTAAATCAGCTATTAATGTCGTACTCATGACGCGATTTTCTTCAAATGTCCATCGATCATACCTAGAAGATGATCGAAAATAAGGTCCGTTGAAAACTGTATATATATTACATTAGCAATTATTGTTTAATCTTTACCAAACTCGATATTTAGTCGTTTTATGTAAAATGACAGATCAAGTTCGTTAACAGCTGAAATCGGACAAGTTGGAGGGGGGATTTAGGGGGAGGATTTTCGAAAATTCGAAATATCTCCGTTACTATAAGTCTGATCGAAAAATTGTGCAGAATCAATCTTATTGCAAATTACATTTACTATAAGTATTGTTATATACATTTATTCTCTATCTAGAATATTAACAGAGATATTTGCATTTTAATTAAATCGGGGCGACTATCGGACGAGTGACTTTCCCGCCAAAAGCTTCACATGGGAAATTTGCTTAGTTTACGCAGCCCCTGTGTGATGGACTTTATTTGGTACTCTTATTTAGGTAATAATGCACATCATTAGGGGCATCTGTGCAAAATTTCCAGTTTAACTTCAAAGTAAAGAGCTAATTCTGGTGACAAACTAAATGTGGTTTGTGATGAAGGTGATGTTCACTGTCACAAGGGGGTGACTGTCCTTGAAACACAGGAAGAGTTAATCCTGTATTGAGTAGTAAAAGGGTACACACGAACAGCTGTTTGCCCTGAGAGCGGTTGTGTTTGTTGTCCCACTGGCAGCACAAACATCATTAGGCCACCGTGTAGATCCGACTCATGGCGACCAATTGGAATCATGATACGACTCGCCATCTTATTGAACACAATATTGGAAGCACAATTCCCGGCGGGAGGTTAAAGCGGGAATTCGTCATTATTGACCAACAGAAACTCCGTCACGCAGGGGCTGCGTAAACTAAGCAGATTTCCCACGTGAAGTTTCACAGTAGAGAAATCTGCCCAATAACAGCTGTAGTAGGAAGGGATCCCTAAACCTATTCACGAGGGGGGAATAGTTCCGGAAACGGCCACCAGAGCTCTCGGCGGAAAGTCCGGAACATGGAGACCTGCCGATCACCCACACAATACTAATGCAAATATCTCGGTTAATATACAAGATAGAGAATAAATGTATACAACAATATTTATAGTAAATTTAATTTAAAATAAGATTGATTCTATACAATTTTTCGATCCGACGCATAATAACGGAGATATTTTGAATTTTCAAAAATCCCCCATCTAAACCCCCCCTCCCACTGGTCCGATTTCAGCCATTAACGAACTTGATCTTCCTTTTTATATAAAACGATTAAATTCCGAGTTTGGTAACGATCCAACAAAAATTACGACCGCTAGAGCGTTAACAGACAAATCTATCTATCTATATATATATATATATATATATATATATATATATATATAGATATATATATATATATATATATATATATAAAATTGTAACCTCTGTCTGTACATTGATTTTTTTCGCGAAATTTCACGATAACTTTTCGTTTCACATGTCCTAGACACAATAACTGCAATTTGTTTCTTTGGTGTGTGTTTGTTTGTTTATTTGTTTGTTTGTTTGTTTGTTTGTTTGTTACCTTTCCACGCATAAACGGCTGAACCAAATTTTATGAAACTTGGTATGTATATTACAACTAACCCAACTTAGACTTTAGGCTATATTAAAATTCTCTGAAATGAACAGGAGTGGGGGTTATAAGGGAGCCCTGAAATTAAAAATAGCGATATTTCGTTTCCTATTGGTTTTTCGTCAAATATGAACATAACAAAAGTTGTTTATTTTGTTATTTAGAGTAACTTTTGTTATATTCATTTTTGTCTTTTAACAAAGTATAAACGAGATATACACTAAAAAACTAAACTAAAGCGGGAGTCAACTATTTTATTGGGCGCTAACGATTGAACCGAACTTAACAAAACTCGGTAGGTCAATTCGCATTAATTCTTCCATGATTATAAGCTATATTAAAATTTTTAGGTTAGAACGGGAGTGGGGGTTATTAGGGAGGCCTGAAATAAATATTCGCGATATTTCATTGTCTATTTGTTTTCCTGCAAATAACAAAAGTTGTTTACTTTGTTATTTGGATTAACTTTTGTTTTATACATTTCTCCAGGAACAATGTGTGGAGCAAGTAATTTGCGTAGAAATATTGATATGCTCA
>CM032231.1:123942500-123985000 GCA_019009955.1 Riptortus pedestris
GTTCGAAGAAAAATTCCGAGAATTCCGTCATGAGTACGCTTTAAAAATAATCTTATTGTTCATTTTTACATAAAAATTAATTGGCATCCCATTATCCGTTGTATTCTTTATCAAATAGTTTAGTATTTAAAGCCGCTTGAAACCTCAAGTTTAGAATAACCAGGGTATGAAACGTAGTTGACAGAATCGTGCTTAAAGACAAACGTTAATGTAATAACATCAGATTACTGATGTTATTGAGGGGTTTTTTTAGAATGTCTCTGTGTAAGCATTTAACCTTTAGACAGAGTGACACAAGCAGAAGTCACTTATCGAACGTGTTGGTCAATCGTAAGGAAGCGTTCAGGAAGTCAAATGTCAAGAACCCGTTACGTGATATAAGGCAATGCTCTTCACACACAAATTGGATCTAATCGTCAAATATATTGTATAATTCAGATTCCTTTTAGGCTCATATTGGTTCTTATTTGTTAACTAATAAATGTCTGGTTATTGAAAACATTTGTATTTGCAGATACACCTCACAGTTCAGTGCCGTCAGTATTAAAGCTTATAATAAAGTTGTTCATGATATAACAACTTATTGCTTATAAGGTATGAGAAGTATTAAGGATTTACTAAAAGCTGAAAACTAAAAAGTTCAAATGTCTCGGTTAATATTCATTCTAGAGAAAAGTCCGTCACGCAGGGGCTACGTAAACTAAGCAGATTTCCCTCGTGAAGTTTAGTAATAGATAAATCTTTATACTGGTAACACAACAACACCGTGAATAAATACTAACGGAAATAAGAAATGTTTCATCCTATTTCAATAACCTGCCGACAGGAAGCGTTAGCTTAGAAATGCAAACAAACGGGTCTGCCACTTCCCACCGGAGAGAATAACAATTTCTGTAATATATCAGAATATAACATATTAATTTTATTGAGAACTATTTACTATACCTAAAACAGTAATTAATAATGAGTCAGAATAATTGTTATCTCAATCAATCAAATTTTAGTAGTCCAAAACATTAAGATGGGGGGGGGGGCCCCGGGACATATTTGCATGTATCCCGTATAATAAAGGTCTCTTCAATACAATTTTTGGTATTTAAACTTCGAATAATGTAATTTATTATGTAGCAGAGTATTACTGAATGCCGACAACTATAAAATTAAAATATCTTAATTAATATTCAAGATAGTGAAAATACGTACAAAACAACATTTATAGAACATTATATTTCCAATAAGATTGCATCTATATAAATTTTCGATCAGTAACGACGGAGATATTAAGAATTTTGGAAATTACCCTTCTCTAATCCACCCCCCCTTCAACTAGTCGGATTTCAGCCATTGACGAACTTGATCTTTCTTTTTACATAAAACGATTAAATATCGAGTTTGGCAACGATTAAACCAAAATCAGCCAAACAACAAATATATATATATATATAGGATCAATGGACATTTGAAGAAATTTTTCGAAAATCGCGTTCCCTTAAGGGAAATGTGCACACTTGGAAAAAATGGATACACTTTATAATATTAGGAAGAAAAGTTAAAGCATAAATAAAAGAATAGACTTAAATTAGTTGCAGTTGTTATGTGCGGCATATGTCCATTCGTGTCGTTTCTGTGGTTTTCACGATATTTGGCCAATTTTCCAATCGGCTTCTTTCAGTGTTCATGATACTTCATGGCTAGTGGCGGTTTCTCTCAAGGAAAGCTACCACAATCTACGAAATGACATCAACCACCGGAAGAATCCGATTGAAAAATCGGTGAAATATCGAGGAAAACCACAGAAACGACACAGCTGGAGGTATATCGTGTTTGACAAATGTAATGTGTTCCCAGTGACGAAGTTCAAAATTAAATAATATGAACACTCATTTCTATTATAAAATTAATTAATGATATAATCCGCGACTAGCGAAGAATGCTACAGTGGCCCCCAAGTTCAATTTTATAGTCAACCTTCGCCATTCCCTTCACTTCTTTGTCAGCTGTCAGGCTAGACAGGTCTATTCATTCATAGAACTGACCTCAATGGTTGGTATTACCTAATAGCATTGAATGGTATGTCATTTTTTGATAAGTTGCACAAAATGCTTTTAATCGCTTTACTTAATGTCAAATAAGTTAGTTTTTAACTGTTTAATAGCAGATTTCCCTTTAAGGGAAATCAGCTATTGAGGTCGTACTCATGACGCGAGTTTCGAAAACTTTCTTCAAATGTCCATCGATCCTACCCAGGAGATGACGAAAATGAGGTCCGTTCAAATATATATATATATATTTGTCTGTTAACGCTCTAGTGGTCGCAATTTTTGTTTGATCGTTATGAAACTCGATATGTAACCGTTTTATGTTAAAAGACAAATCAAGTTCGTTAATGGCTGAAATCGTACCAGAGGGATCGTACCGTTATTATGCATCGGATCGAAAAATTGTATAGAACCAATCGTATTGAAAATTAAATTTACTATAAATATTTTTATATACACTTATTCTCTATCTTGAATATTAACCGAGATTTTTGCATTTTTATGAAGTCTGTGGTTAGGTGTTGTTCGGGTTAGTTCGGCCGTGTTCGGCTCTGGCGGAAGCTTCTAACCTAACCTGTCCTTTCTAACCTTACCTAACCTTCGTTACTTTGTCAGATTTATGCAAATACGGTCTGTTCATCCGCCCCCCCCCCTTCTTTAGTTGTTGGACTACTAAAATTTGAGTTATTAAAATATAAATTATTCTTACAATTCAGAAACCGTTTCAGTTGGGAGTTTATTAAAATTAACTGAAAGATGTCTCATTACCGTTTGTATTTACTTAGGGTGGTGTTGTGTTACCAGTATGGAGATTTTTCTATTGCTAAACTTCACATAGGAAATCTGCTTAGTTTACGCAGCCCCTGCGTGACGGACTTTTGGCATTTTAAATAGCTAGAATTTTATTGAAATTAGAATTGGTACTTCGGTATTTCAATTTTGGTTGAAGTCGTGCTAAAACCAGTCTTAATCATATAGAACAGAAATAATACTGAATACACGACAGATCAATTTTTGTTCATGGATATCGAAGGATGCATAACAGTTCTTTTTTTGACTCAAAATAAGATTTGAAAAGACCAAGCATGCTTGATGTGGTTCTACCTAAGAAAGTGATTGTAGCACAGGGTCCCCGAGGTATTGACATCAATAAGGAAGAATCGGCTTTGATAGCCAAAACGTTCACGAGAACTAGATGCGTACAAGAGTCTCTCCGTTTCGAGAATCTCTCCAGGAAGGTGAGTGTTTATATACATTTTACGATTATGATACCAACAATAACAGTCCGTCACGCAGGGGCTGCGTAAACTAAGCAGATTTCCCACGTGAAGGTTTACAATAGATAAATATACATACTGGTAACACTACAGTGAATTTTAAGTGAATAAATAGAAATGGTAACGAGAAATCTTTCAGTCAATTTAAAATACAATTGAAGAATCTCTACAACGGAAAGCGGCTGAATTGTAAAGGAACAGGCCAGCCAATACCACTAGATAGAACGGAAACACAAACAATTAATGAAATATATCTGAATATAACTCATTAATTCTGTAGGAAACAATTTACTAAAGCTAGTGCTGTAATTTGTAATGAATCAGAATCAATTTTATCTCAATCACTCAAATTTTACTAATCCAAGAACAAAAGAAGGCAGGGAGGTCAACGAACGTATTTGCATATATCTCACAAAGTAAAAGTTCAATGAAAACAATATTAGGTATTTAACTTTGTAATGAAGTGCTTCATGATATAACAGCTTATTGTTAATATGACAAAAGTAGAAGTGGGGGTTTGCTGAAGGAGGAAAAATGAAAATTGCAAATATCTCGGTTATATTCAAAGTTGGGAATAAATGTATATAACAATATTTATAGGACATTTAATTTGCAATAAGATTTGTTCTATACGATTTTTTCGATCCGGCGTAGAGTACCGGAGATGTCGAATTTACGGAAATCCCCCTTCTAAACACCCCTCCCACTCATTCGATTTTTGCCTCATATTTTAAAAAAAAGACCCCGAAAAAAAACCTTGGGGATAACTGTCTCTTATTACCAGTAAAAACAGTTAAATATCGAAGCGTGGTAACGATCATGGACCACAAAAATTGCGACCGCTAGAGCCGATAAAGACAAATATATCATATATATATATATATATATAATATATATACTATATAAGAATACTATATATAATAAGATAGTTAAATAAAATTGTTAACCTCTGTCTGTACATTGAATTTATCCGCGAAATTTCACGATAACTTTTCGTTTGCACATGTCATAGAACACCATAACTGCATTTTAGAGTTTCTTTGGTGTTCTGGTTTTGTTTGTTTGTTTATTTAGTTTTGTTTATGTTTGTTACCTTATTTCACGACGATAAACGGCTGAACCGAATTTTATGAAACTTTAGTTATAAAGGTCTATTACTACTAAACCCAAATTAGGACTTTAGGCTATACTAATATTCTCTGAAACCGAACAGGAGTGGGGGTTAATAAGGGATGCCTGAAATTAAAAATAGGCGAGAAATTTCGTTTCACTCATTGGTTTTTATTTTGAGCAAATATGCATATTAACTAAAAAGTGATGTGTAACTTTGTACATTTAGAGAGTAAACTTTTGTGAGTATGCTTTTTTGCCGTATACGGAAGTTCAATGAGTGTATACAACCGACTAAAATCTTTAGCGGGTGGTCTCCACAATTTTATATGTCAACAAAAAGACGTCAACCGAAACTACAACCAAACTCGGTATGTGAATTAGTACTTATACGCCTTCAATTATATATAAGCCATACTAACATTTCTAGGGACGAGCAGGAGTGGGGGTTATAAGGGAGGCCTGAAATTAAAAATAGCGGATATTTTCGTTTCCCGCTTTTACTTGTTACAGCAATACGCATCATAACAAAAGTTGTTTATTTTGTTATGTAGAGTATAACTTATTGCTTATATGCCAACTATCATCGTTATACCGAAGTTAACAGGCGTTTTGACGCTAAAAATTAAGCGGGAGACTCCAATGTCTTTTGCAACAAAAATGACTCAACCGAACTAAATAAAACACTCAGTATGTGGTATCTAGCACTAACGCCTCTCCTTATAATATGCTATACTAACATTTATAGGGACGAGGGAGAGAGAGACAGGGCTTATAAGGGAGGACCATGAAAATTAATAATCAATGATTGCCGATTGGGGTTTCGGGTAAATATGTCACATAATCAAAAAAGTGGTTTATTTTGTTCTATTTATCGAAGAATTTGCTCAATCGAACTTCTCTTTGCAATATGAACTACCAAGTACCTCACCTGAAAAAATTAATTCAATATGTATGCAGATCAATATTATCTCCTCTGAATAATTCTAACAATCTATGCATAATGCATGAAGGAGACCCGGGACAGTATGACAATAATGCAGGAAAGTGATAGTCATTACATAAAAAAATAATTTTATTATTAACAAATGCTAACAACGGGTATTAACCCTAAACACTGGAACGGGTAAATGTCAAAATATCGTGCAAAGTAAAGCCTTGCCAAAAATATACCATCACCATTCAGCCTCAAATCAATTCCCGAGCGAAGCCGGGTATCTGAGCTAGTATATATATATATATATATATATATATATATATATATATATATATATATATATATATATGATTTTGACTGGATCTCATTTTCGTAATCTCCTGGTTAGGATCGATGAACTTTTGAAGAAATCTTTCGAAAACCGCGTCATGAGTACGACCTCAATAGCTGATTTCCCTTAAGGGAAATCTGCTAAAAGAAGAGGCGAAAACGGTAGATATAAAAGCGAAGAAAGGCTTCTGATGAAGATAGCTTAGCTCGCTGGCAGGTCTGGGAATGTCTAGGAATGATAGTGTCGGTCTGAGACGAACTGATAGAGTGGCGTGTCTACCTGCAGAGTGCGTGCTCAGCCATCAACCACTCAAAATATATCTCCCAAATAGATTCATTGTTTCCCTTCCATTCTCCCTTATTCTCACCCTCTTCCTCTACTACAACCTTAGCATATTTCCATAAAGGGAAATCAGATTTTAAACTGCTCTTCATGGAGCGATTTTTGATAAAAAGTTCTTCAAATGTACACCTTCCTGCTAAAGTAAATGATGAAAATGAGGTCTTTTCACTTCTGCATACAATTTGCCTGTAGCCAGTCTAGTAGTTGTCATTTTTGTTGGGCTGAATTGCACATTACACTCCAGGGACTGTCACACATACAGACTACAACACATGACTTTACTATATATTCCGATTCATTAAGTTGTTTATCTTCCTAATAAACATTTACAATGCTCTTCCCTTAATGACTCATATTCTAGAACAAAGTTCACAACTAAAAGCAGAAGTGGCAATGATGTATGGGTTCCA
This sequence comes from Riptortus pedestris, assembly GCA_019009955.1. Classification (NCBI taxonomy): domain Eukaryota; kingdom Metazoa; phylum Arthropoda; class Insecta; order Hemiptera; family Alydidae; genus Riptortus; species Riptortus pedestris. The sequence continues at coordinate 123,948,947 of CM032231.1, forward strand.
TGAGATGAAAACATTGGCTGTACAAACGATATGGACGAACTCGCCAAACATGCAGCACAGAGACAACCTTCTGACTTTAACTTACTGACCCTACCAGACTTACATTTACAAATACTACGCAAGACATTAAATGAAAGGCAAAAAATGTTGGAGTACAACAGTAGAAAATCATCTACGAGAAGTATAAAGCCTTATATAAGCGAGTGGCCATCCAGCAGACGTGACAATGGACGAGACCAAGTTGTACTAAGCCTGATTTAGGATAGGACCCTCACATTTAACGGACCCATACCTCATGACTAGAAAGAAGGACCTCCCTGCAGAACATGACATGAACCAATAACCATTAAACACATACTGACTAACTGCAGGTGCATTGAATACTTAGAGACCCCACATATTATGAACGAACTTTTTACAGGCAGGAGCCCACATATCGGCAATATACTAAATTACTTTAAAAAATTGAATTGGTTTTACAAAATTTAACTTCTCTCCTTGTTAATTTTGACTCAGTTAGAAATAAAATATAATTTTGAACAATTTTAGATAATATACAAAAAAATAATTTAATTTATATTTTTCTTCTTTTTTTAAAAAAATAAAAGGATTTTATGTTTTTGTGATTAAAGTTTTTTTTTTTATTTATTTTTTGTGTTTAATTTTATTTGCTTTTAATTTTTATTTGTTCGGCTCAGTTTTTTTGCTATTTTCTATAATTATGTGTTTATTTTACATTGTTAAAATTTGAGCCAAATGGCCTGGCTGCGGGTTTTCCAAAATAAATAATTCATATTAAGAGTACTCAATTGACTGAATTCACAGCGTTGTTACACTTATTAATTAATTTCTATCTTTTTCAATTAAATAATCGCCAGTGCTTCGTAATTCTAAAAAATCTCCATTATTTATACTAAACATTTAATCATTTTTCTTAACTCTAGAGAATGCAAAGTCAATTAAAGCTCAGTAAATCTCCTTAACGATAAACCCCTTCGCCATAAACCGACTTGTTTGCATTTTATAAACAGATTTATTTTATAAGGGGATTTAAAGCTTAAAGTGGAGCTCATCTTAGCATTTCATCTTCTAAAATTTGAAAGGAGAAATATTTTGAGAATAGGTAGTACAAAAAATGTTAACTTACAACGCACTAATGTCTTCTAGAGACGGAGGCCTCTGTAAACACCATTGTCGACATTTCGTTACTTCATCCAGAAATGCTTCCCTAGTTATGGATGCCAAGCTACCGCAAGCCTTCTTCCAAGTCTACCTCGTTTCCCACTCCATAAGGCATCTCCTTGGATCTGACTGTTTCAAATGATTTTAACATTTTTCAACCACTGATCTAATCAAAAAGTGTGAGGTACAGCAAAACCTTCGAACATCAGACGCATCCAGACTTTCCAATCCAAAGTCCATGTAGATTCTCCATATTATATTACAAACCACACCCTCCATAAAGATCTTAAAATCCCATTTTTGCAAAGCATTCAATTCCTTTAAGATTCAGGAAATTCCACAGCAGGCTATCCAATCATCCTAATCTAGAAGTCCTAGCCCTTTCCAGTACCACTCATCCATATTCCCCTCCACGTCGCCTCAAGAGACAATGGCCCAGAGATCTCCTATAGAAGTGTGAAGTCAAGTGATATCAGTGGATATTTTCTTATCAAGTGCCATTCCTCCTTAGCTCTTGACTTCCTTGCCAGGCAGGGAGAGGCTGCTCCTCTCATTGTGGTGAAGGAGTGTAGCTTCTGCCGAGCGTGATGGAGGTCGATTGTATTGTACATATCACATTACCAAATGCATTTAAATGCAGACTGTAATATTCTTAATTAAAAAAAATTAATCACTGACCTAATCGTTAGAACAGATTGTCAGGTTCCCCGAGCAATTCCATTTATTTAATACTGCTTGTGGTACGACATTCCTCCGGCTTCTTGACTGATGCGTATTTTTTTTTTTTTTAGCATCTTCTTTCCCACACTAGCACCGCTGTTCTATTTTATTGATGCGTGGGCTATGAATTGTTGTTTTCATAAGCGGAGATTAAAAGAAGTAGAAAATCCCACCATAGAGTAATTATTGGTTATGTCGAGTTCCATCTGTTTTACAAGACACCATCCCAGAAGGACATCTCTATCATTAGCCTGGCAGCTCGTAGCTATTTCGTATAAATCAGAATATGAAATAATTATTGAGCATATTGTATGTAGTAAGCTCAATTCCTATTTCTATCCTATTTCATAAACACGGCAAGCAAACATTAGACAAAGCACACAAGTAGACGAACTCGCCAAATCAGCTACTCAAAAAAGAACTCGCGACAACACATACTGTACACATCAAGATATTCAAGCCCAAGCAAAACATGTGATATTCAATTCATGGCAGAAATATTGTATTGCCACAACTGATAACAAACTTCGAGATCTGAAACATATACTTGGAGAATGGCCTTCCTCAAAAAAGCTAATTAGAAGAGAAGAAGTAGTTTTAACGAGGTTAAAAATTAGCCATTCTCGACTAGTTCACACTTACTGGAAGAGGAACCCTACTGCCAACTCTGTAACTGCAGACTTACTGTAAAACATGTACTTACTGACTGCTATTTATGGACTCACATAGACCTACCATACACTTTGACTAATTACTACATGACCGTATCCAGTATATAGACCGTGTATTACACTACGTGAAACATAACAACATTTTCATAAAATTATAATGTAGGACAATACTGAAAATATTTGCAGAAATGAGCACACTTAAGTAAATATAATAAAAATAGTTCAGGAATGTAACTGATTCGTCGCTAAATCGCCCCAGTCGCGAAAAGCGATTATTGTAAGAATAAATAAATAGTATGTAGTAATACCAGGATTAGTATTTATTTGTCGGTTCTGGAAGAAAGTTAAGTTAATCAGTAGCGGCTAATTGTGACTGACGTTACACAACTTCCTTTCCAGTTTCATCCTCGTTTATAAGCTTGTTAGATATACCCAGAAACTGCAACACTCCAGTAATTTTTAAGCTCTGAGCCTTTTGGAAGGCAATAATCAGGTGATGAAGCTGAGTATTGTACAAGACGTCCTTTTCATGTGGCAAATGGTAAAAATATCCTGCAGTAGAGCTTCTTGGGTTTTGAATTTCACTTTAGTACTTACTCCTCCAGTATCCATTAAACACTCTCCAGCCATCTTCCATAAACAGTTCTACGGGGAAACTCATGAGGCTGAAGTAGTGGTCATCAATTTCAATTGGTATGGTGATATTGTACTGCCAACTGTAGTATTTATCTTTATTTATGGAGAGCGCTTTCGGCCTATTCAAATAACCACTTCAGTCCTCTGCTGTGCTTCGAGACCTACTGCAAGACGAGTATACTGAGGTAACCTTGTCGATAAAACAGTAATGCCAGCCATCATGATCAACTTATTTCAGTTTATTCCTATTTTAATGGCCGAGTTATTTAAGAGTTTTAGCATGACGCGATTTTCGAAAAATTTCTTCAGATGTCCATCGATCCTACCCAGGAGATGACGAAAATGAGGTCCGTTCAAAACTATATATATATATATATATATATATATATATATATATATATATCTTTGTCTGTTAACACTCTAGCGGTCGCAATTTTTGTTTAATCGTGACCAAACTCGATATTTAATCGTTTCATGTAAAAAGGAAGTTTGTTAACGGCTGAAATCTCACCAGTGGGAGGGGAGGATTTTCAAAACTTCGAAATATCTCCGTTATTATGCATCGGATCGAAAAATTGTATAGAACCAATCTTATTGCAAATTAAATTTACTATAAATAGTTTTATATACATTTATTCTCTATCTTGAATATTAACCGAGATATTTGCATTTTTATGAAGTCTGTGGTCGGGTATAGTTCGGATTAGATCGGCCATTTTCGTCAGTACTCGGCTCAGGTGGAAGCTTCTTCTACCTTACCGGTCGTTTCATAACCTTACCTTACCTTCATTAATTTGTGTGATTTATGCAAATGCGGTCTGTTCATCCGCCGCCCACTCCCTTCTTTAGTTCTTGTAATACTAAAATTTGAGTTATTAAAATATAAATTATTTTTACAATTCAGAAGCCGTTTTAGTTGGGAATATATTAAAATTAACTGAAATATTTTTTATTATCTAATCATGGTGGGTATTGTATTACTAGTATGCAGATTTCTCTATTGTATAACTTCACAGGGGGAAATCTGTTTAGTTTACGCAGCCCTTGCGTGACGGAACTTTATATATTTTTATATATATATATATATATATATATATATATATATATATATATATATATATATATATTTGTCTGTTAACACTCTAGCGGTCGCAATTTTTGTTTCATCGTGACCAAACTCTGTATTTAATCGTTTCATGTAAAAAGGAAGATCAAGTTCGTTAACGGCTGAAATCGGACCAGTGGGAGGGGAGGTTTAGGGGTGGGATTTTCAAAAATTCGAAATATCTCCGTTATTATGCAGCGGATCGAAAAATTGTATAGAATCAATCGTATTGCAAATTAAATTTACTATAAATATTGATATATACATTTATTGTCTATCTTGAATATTAACCGAGATATTTGCATGTTTATGAAGTCTGTGGTCGGGTATAGTTCGGATTAGATCGGCCATTTTCGTCAGTACTCGGCTCAGGTGGAAGCTTCTTCTACCTTACCGATCGTTTCTAACCTTACCTTACCTTCATTACTTTGTGTGATTTATGCAAATGCGGTCTGTTCATCCACCGCCCCCCCCCTTCTTTAGTTCTTGTACTACTGAAATTTGAGTTATTAAAATATAAATTATTTTTACAATTCAGAAGCCGTTTCAGTTGGGAATTTATTAAAATTAACTGAAGGTTTTCTTATTACCGTTTGTATTTATTCATGGTGGGCTTGTATTACCAGTATGCAGATTTCTCTATTGTATAACTTCACATAGGAAATCTGTTTAGTTTACGCAGCCCTTGCGTGACGGTCTTTTTTTAATTTTCTTGAATGAAGTAAACGGAGAATTAAAACTACAAAACATTTCTGTATTCAGATAAGAGCAGAATTGCCCGTTTTAGCCTCCCCTCCTCCTGTAGGAAGCCTCTAGTTGCTTCCCCTTTTGGTCGAACTATACAAAGGGGGAGTGGTGCTTAGTATTTACAAAACGCACATTTCTCCGTATCTATTACAGAGACAAAAGATTTTTAACCCTAGAATGGTAGTGATATTATTTCCCACTTATTGGTACTGATACGTAAATTTTACGTGTGCAATGGATAATTGGTGAAATTATTCAAAATTTGTGAAAGATTGTGATTATTTTTTTGTTTTATTAAAACGTACACTTATCTTTAACTTATATCTACGTTAATATCTAATAATGTGCATGGCATATTCCTTTCAGGCGCTTTGTTCGAAACACGTTCCAGAGGTTGTGTGCTCTATTCATATCCATTCTTACTAAGCACAACCCCACCTTCTACATTTATTGTGACTGATCTGTCAATATTGTGCGGTTGAGAGGTTTTAGGTTTTTTTTTTTGCCTCTGTGTTTCTTCTCTTTTTTCGATTGCCTTGATGTTTTCTAAAATTGTCTCACTCTCATGGCTATCTAGCCCACTCTGTGTTGCAATCATTTCCGAAGGCTCAACCTCCTCATCACTTAAAGAATACTCCGAATCATCATCGCTGTCGTATCCATATCCATCTATTTCATAATTGTCATTTTCCCCATCTGACTCATCGGAGAGTTCTTTCAACAAATTTCTGATTTTATCATCCATTGAATATTTTTTCTCCATTTTTCCGAAACTATAAACAGATTATTTATATTCTTTCTATACATCTTTGTCTTTTTTATATTGAAAAAAAGTTAAAAACATTAAGAGAAAATGAATTAGAATATAAAAATAAACTGTAAGAAAATAAATAGAGAATAATATTAACTTAGTTATGGCATAAAAACCGGTTATTAGTAGTGATACGTAAATTTTACGTGTCAAAAAGTTGCGGTTAATAGTATTGATACGTAAATATTACGTGTCGTTTTTATTTCAAAAAATAGTATTGGATAAGTGGTAAGGTTCACTTAGCTGTACTTGGGGGAGGTGAAGGCCAACTGTCTAGAGGGCTCATAGCTGAGGGCTGGGGGTGGTGGGGTCATTAACGGCCATTTGATAACAGTTCAACCCAGATCATACGTAATTTTTACGTTCAATACCATTCTAGGGTTAAAGGACCATTTTTTTTTAATAATAAAAAGATCCATAAACTAAGCTCTTATACATTTTAACAGATTTCCCTTAAGAGAAACGTTTTATGTAAAAAGAAAGATCAAGTTCTTTAATAGCTAAAATTGGAAATATCTTCGTTACTGTAGGTCGGTTAGAAAGATTGTATTGAGCAAAACTTCTTGCAAATAAAATGCACTATAAATATTGTAATGTGCATTTACTCTGTATCTTGAATATAACCGAGGCATTTGCATTTTTAAGTTTTGAGCCTACAGCAAACCCCCACTTCTATTAATCACATATTAACAATTTGATGTTATATCATGAACCACTTCATTACAAGGTTAAATACCAAATATTGTTTTCATTGAACTTTTACTTTGTGAAATATATGCAAATACGTCCTTTAGACCCCCCTCCCTTCTGTAGTTCTTGGACTACTAAAATTTGAGTTATTAAAATTATTCTGATTCTTTACAAATTACAGTACTAGATTTAGTAAATTGTTTTCAATTAAATTAATACGTTACATTCAGATATATTTCATTAACTGTTTGTCTTTCCGGTCTATTTATCTATTCAGCACTACGAGGTTGGATGGACTGTTTGTTTACAATTCAGCCGCTTTCCGTTGTAGAGATTATTAACTTTTATTGTAAATTGACTGAAAAATGTCTCATTAACAATTCTATTTGTTCACTTAATATTCACGGTAGTGTTACCTGTACGTATGTTTATCTACTGTAAACCTTGGCGAGGGAAATCTTCTTAGTTTATTTACGCAGCCCCTGCGTGACGGACTCAACAAAATTCAAAGGGTACTGAGATATCCTTCAGCCAATTTACAAGTTGATGATCTCAATAACGGAAAACGTCTGAATTATGAACAGGCCAGCCAACCTCGTAGCACTGAATAGATAAATATATAGGAAAGAAAAAAATAATTGTATTTGTAACATTAGAAGAAGTGGGTGTTGAAAACTGAAAATCTGAAAATTGAGGTCTCGGTTAATATTCAAGTTAGAAAAACGTCCGTCACGCAGGGGCTGCGTAAACTAAGCAGATTTCCCACGAGAAGTTTTACAATAGAGAAATCTGCCTAATAACAACTGTAGTAGTAAGAAACCTCTAAACCTAAAACATTATTTAGGGCGTAATAACCCAGTAGTTTCTAGCCCCAAAAAACAGTTAACCTAACCTCTAAACCTATTCACGAGGGACGAATAGTTATAGAAACGGCCGCCAGAGCTCTCGGCGGAAAGTCCGAACATAGCCTACTGGTTACCACACGCAGAATACAAATGCAAATATCTCGGTTAATATTCAAGATACAGAATAAATGTATAAAACAATATTTATAGTAAATTAAATGTTCAATAAGATTTATTCTATACAATTTTTCGATCCGACGCATAATAACGGAGATATTTTGAATTTTCAAAAATCCCCCCTCTAAACCCCCCTCCCACTGGTCCGATTTCAGCCATTAACGAACTTGATCTTCCTTTTTACATAAAACGATTAAATTCCGAGTTTGGTAAAGATCAAACAAAAATTGCGACCTCTAGAGCGTTAACAGACAAATATATATATATATATATATATATATATATATATAATTTTGAACGGAGCTCATGTTCGTCATCTCCTGGGTAGGATCGATAGACATTTGAGGAAATTTTTCGAAACTCGCATCATGAGTACGACCTCAATAGCTGATTTCCCTTAAGGGAAATCTGCTAAAATGAATGTATATAACAATATTTATAGTAAATTTAATTTTCAATAAGATTGTTTCTATACAATTTTTATATCAGACGTATAGTAACAGAGATATTTCAAATTTTCGAAATTCCTCACCTCTAAACCCCCTCCCCCCTGTCCGATTTCACCAGTTAACGAATTTGATCTTTTTTTTTTACATAAAACGACTAAAAATCGAGGTTGGTAAAGATTAAACAATAATTGCGACCGCTAGAGCGGTAACAGACATATAATCATAATTTTGAACGGACCTCATTTTCGTCATCTCCTGGGTAGGATCGATGGACATTTGAAGAAAAATTTCGAAAATCGCGTCATGAGTACGACCTCAACAGCTTATTTCCCATAAGAGAAATCTGCAAAAACATTCTGGTTAACCGAGCGATTCCTGTGCTGTGTTAAAGACAAGATAAATAAACACGAATTGCTAGTCGTCGTGCAACACATCGCAAACCATATATTAGATGTATCTGACGGCGTGTATTACTTTAGTATTATCTCCGGAAATACGTGGTTACACAATGCTTCCCCTTTGTCACACGAAATCCGGCATGTTCGCAGCTCTGTTGTGCGCGGTAATAATGGTGTAGGGAGAGGGTTAAGAGGTCACTAAAATGGAAAGTCGTGAGAGGAAAGCTGTATGAGGAGTTAGTATGATTATCTAATGGCGTCCTGGATTGTGAAGGGAATATTCCCATAGCAAACAACAGGGACGCCTCACAATAATTTTCAAGCTATTGGACTATTTTGCATTCTAAATGCACAGTAACTAGACTGAGACACATTACGGAAAATGAGAGCACATTTGCTCAAAAGAAGAACCCATTTTTAATACCTTTTAGTTAAATAGTAAATTTAAGAAGAAAAATTTAGTAATCTACCAGAATATTGACATTTTTTTTAAATATTTGAATATGATATGAAACGAATGGTGGTTTTATTATTTAATATTACCATTATATAGTGCTCTGCAACTCTGACGTGTTCGCTCCTCTAAAAGATGGAAAATATGAATGTACAAATAAAAATTAAAATTGAATATACAATAGGTCATAAAGGAGGAACAAATCACAAAACATCACTGGAACTGATTAACTGGACTGCATTAAAAAACAAAAAAAAATGGTAAATAAATAAATTGAGATAAAATTAAAAGGGAATTTAAAAGACAGAGATATAAAATACAAGTTTCTTCATATTCATAAACACACGTATGCACAATTTAAATATTTTCAAACTGCCTAATAGTTTTTAAATACTTTATTATTGGCAATAACGGGGCACCAGAACTTTCTTACTCAGTACTTATGTTTGCCAGACATAAGCAATTTAAATGTCATTTCAGTATTATACTACGAAAGGTTTTTTCTTTATTTCCAACCCACTCAACCCTCCCTCCTCCAGCGGGCCGATTTAAGCTGTTATTAAGAAACTAGATCTTTATTTTTACAAGAAACATCTATATATCTTGTTAAGTAACGATAGAACATTAAATGCGATAGCTAGAGCGGTAACATACGAGTGTATAAGTATAATATATATCATATTTATTTTTAGCTGGAGGTGAGGGTGACGAATGGTTAATCACAAAACTTTTTTATGGCTCCTCACAATTTTATTTCTTATAAACGCTGAGCGCTTTCGGGGACTAAATCCCCATCCTCAGAGCTACAAAACAATGTAACACCATAATTAGGAGTCTAAAAATCAGTTGTTAAAAATATTTTACATAATTAGTCATATAACAAAAACGTCTATAACATTATAAAAAATTTTTACAATAATAACACCTAAGTTAAAAACACATTTACAATTAAAATATAACAAATTCATAATTACTATTTCAACATTAAAATAATATTATAAGCAAAAATTACCGTCAGAGCGTAGGGCAATCCTATAGACTTGCTACTAGGCTAAACCCTGCCGATGCACTGAGGCCAAGGGGATCGTTCCAAGCCGCTAGGGAGGGGGCAGAGACAAGTCTGGACATGAGAGACGCGTTTGTGTCAGTCTGCACATTTACATTTTGTTCTTGGATTACCAAAATTTGAGTGGTTCAAATAAAACTCATTCTGATTCATTACAAATTACAGCACTAACTTTAGTAATTTTTTTTCAAAAAAATTAATAAGTTATATTATGATATATTTCATTAATTGTTTGTTTTTCCGGTATATCTGTTCAGCGCTACAACGTTGGCTAGCCTTTTTAATTGCAATTCAGCCGCTTTCTGTTGCAGAGATTATAAACTTGTATGGTAATTTGACTGAAAGATTTCTCGTTACCGTAAACTTCGAATAATATGATTTATTATGTAGCAGGGTATTGTTTATGTAAGATGAGTAAAAGTAGTGGTTTGCTGATGGCTGAAAACTGAAAAATGCAAACATCTCGGTTAATATTCTAGATAGAGAATAAATACATATAACAATAAGTATAGTACATGTAATTTGTAATACGATTGATTATGTACAATTTTTCGATCCGACGAATAGTAACGGAGATATCTCGAATTTTCGAAAATCCTCCCCTCTAAACCCCCCCTCTCCGTGGTCCGATTTAAGCCTTTAACGAACTTGATATTTCTATTTACATAAAATGACTAAAAAGTTTTGAAGGGACCTCATTTTCGTCATCTACTAGGTAGGATCGATGGACATTTGAAGGAAAATTCCAAAAATTCCGTGATGAGTACAACCTCAATAGCTGATTTTCCTGAAGGGAAATTTGCTAAAAGGGGGGGGGCGTCAACAGTGCGTATTTGCATATATCTGACAAAGTAAAAGTTCAATGAAAACCAAATTTGGTATTCAACCTTGTAATGAAGTGGTTCATGATATAACAGCTTATAATTCATGTGACATGAGTAGATATGGGGGTTTGCTAAAGGCTAAAAACTAACAAACGCAAATATCTCGGTTGATATTCGGTCGAAAATTGCGTCATAAGTACGAACGTCAAAAGCTGCTAAAAATTGAACATTATATAGGAAGAAGTTTGGAAAAACTATAGGAATACTATTGGTGGGGAAAGAATATGAGAGTAGGTGAAAGGTGGAGAAGGCAGCGACCTCTGTTGGCACTGGTTGGATAACTTTCTAGACGAAGCCAAGCCTGTACCGTTATATGTCGTCATAGGCCATCTTATGCCATCGGATAAACCAACGACTCACTCTCCTAAAAATGTAACGCTCCTATTAAAATTGAAACAACTGTGTACATATTATCAGATTTCACTTAAGGGAAATCAGCTATTGAGGTCGTACTCATGACGCGATATTCGAAATGTTTCTCCAAATGTCCAGCCATCATACCTGGGAGATGACGAAAGTCCATTCAAAACTGTATATATATATATATATATATATATATATATATATATATATATATATATATATATATATGCCTGTTACCGCTCTAACGGTCGCAATTGTTGTAATCGTTGCCAAACTCGATATTTAGTAGTTTTATGGAAAAAAAAAAGATAAAGTTCTTTAACGGCTGAAATCGGACCAGGGGGAGGGAGGGTGTAGAGGAGAGGAATTTCGAAAATTCGACATGTCTCTGTTACTATACGTCGGATCGAAAAATTGTATAGAAACAATCTTATTGCAAATTAAATTTACAATAAATAATGGTCTATACATATTTTCCGTATAATGGGACTTATATGGGGGTCGGGGGGGGGGGGGGCCGAAATATTTGGATTATATGCTTTCAGTAAACCCCCAGTCCTACTAGTGTCTCATTAATAATAAGCTGTTATACCACGAACCACTTCATTATAAGGTTAAATACCAAAAATTATTTTCAACAAAGCTTTATTATACGAAATACGTTCTGTAGACCCCCCCCCCTCCTTTTGTTCTTGGATTACTAAAATCTGAGTGATTGAGACAGATATTATTCCGATTCATTTCAAATTACTCCACTAGCTATAGTAAATAGTTTCCAATAAAATTAATATGCTGCATTCAGATATATTTCATTAATTGTTCATCTTTCCGGTCTAGAATAACATACTCGTATCTATGCTGCGAAGTTGGCTGCCCTGTTTCTTTACAATTCAGTCGCTTTCCGTTGTAGATATTATTAATTTGTAAATTGACTGAATGATTTCTTATTACCGTTTGTATTTATTCCCTTAACATTCACGGTGGTGTTACCAGTTTGTAGATTTATCTGTTGTAAACCTTCTCGTGGGAAATCTGCTTCGTTTACGCAGCCCCTGCTTGACGGACTTTTTTTCGTATCGTGTTTCAGAACAACTATTTAACAGTGGGAGACCACTAAACCAAGCCCTAAAATTGGAAAATTGAAATAATTTCACTGACATCTTTTAATTTCTTCGAGGAGAGTACTTTCAATCTCTCAAAAGACCATCTTCAGTCCTGCTATGCTTATATATCTTCCACTGGACGAATATTAGAGTTATGTTGCTCTTAACTAGAATAAAAATGTTATGATGCCAACAACGCTACCTATCATTATATTTTATATTCAGTTAGATATCCAAAATTTTCAAGATGAGGTATTCTTCTTATGGCATATCTGAATGAAATAACAAGACTGAAGATCGAAGTAATAACAACAGTCAGCAATAAATTAAAATATTAGAATGAACTTGGCAATAGATATCTTCCTACAGTAAATTATGTAGTACAAAAATAAAGAAAGGTACGAACCTTTCTTCAGAAATTAATTATTTTAAAGCAGTTATACATATACACGAGCAGTAACAAATGGTGGTATTGTATCTAATAATGTTGAAAAGTATTTGAATATAATGTATTGAAAATATATCTAAAAAAAAATAAAGCTCTATTCAGTTTTAATATTATTTTAAGGAGGCTCAAGTGTAGATTTCATACGGTCAGTTTTGTACGTTCAAATAAAAGCTTTTCAGGGGATAAAAAAAAATAAAGGGGGATAAAGCGAACACAGCGAAATACCTCTGGCACTCGACATGTTTATACACGCGGACGTAATTCAACAATTGAAAAACACGGGATCAAGAGGGAAACTAAACCAAGTGAAAAAATAAAAATAAACGGAACCATTTATATAATAAAAACAAGCAACAAAAAAAAACAAGGACGCCAATAAAAAAACAAAAGCAAACATTCAAATAGAATGAAATTATTATAACTTCAAATAAAAGGTTTTTCTTTCTCGCACCACGATACTGATGAATTTTACGAAAATATGTAAAAAAGTATAAAAGATCAATACGAAATAACAACTATGAGTGTTCATAATAATTATTAAGACAATTATAGAAGGTCTTGAATAATAATTGAGTAGATTCAAATGATGCAAAGAAACAGACTGCGAATAAAAAAAACTTAATTTTGACAAAGTTCCTCCTAAAAAAACAGGTATTTAGAAAATGTGTGTCACACAGGTGTTGCGCAAGCTAATCAAGCTAAGAAATAATACACAAGGATAATGTCATCTGGACATTCTAACCTCCTAAAGGACCCGATTAAGATTTGATCTCTTATTCCTAACAAAAATTCACTCTAACTTACATTTAACTCATTTTCTTCCATGGAGGACTTGAGGTGACTATTGTTACGTCAAAAATCGGCAATGGAAGTATCGTGGGTTAGGAAACGTGCTCCCACACCCTCATATCAGAAATTTGTCTGAAATATTAACAGCAAAGCAAATTATGTTTTAGTGGTTTTCAGTTATTATAAGTAAAAGTCCGTCACGCAGGTGTGCCAAGCTCAAATATGATACACTTGACAAAGGCCACCTACTATTTTTAACCTTCGTAATTACCCATTGTTAACGATATTTGAGTATTAAACTGCATATGACATCACAAATAATATATTTGCTTAAAGTGAAAATCACATGAGTTGAAGTGGGGCTTTACGTTATTTGCTGAAATAAAAAAAAGAAATTACAAATGATTCCGTTAAAACCTGTAGCCTAATTTTGCCGGTCATGTGGAATATTCACCATGAGTACTCTTTACAAAATCCATCAATTTAAATAATTATATAATATACATTAATTTCGTTAACAATCTTATTACCACTCTAAATATATAAATTTTTTTTTTTTTAATTTAAGAACATGAAAATTTATTAAATGATGAAAAAAATTATAATAACTAACTAAGGTGCCCGGCTTCGCCCAGGAAATCATTTGACGCTGAATGATACTGGCATTTTTTGGGGGTTTGACTTTGTACAATATTTTTACATTTTCCCGTCTCAATTCTTATGATTGACACTCAAGTTGGCGTTCTGGAGATATGTTAATAATAAAAGTATTTGTTATGTACTTAATTCTACAAAATACATAACAATTTTATATTAAACGTTTCATGTGCATGAATATTTTTTATATATAACTTAATAATAGATTATCATTTTATTATAGTCAAAAATACGGAGTTTCGTTGATTTCGTTTTAGTCTTTCGCGTCCTATAACATTCTTGACTCCTTCTGTAGGTGTTCGTGTGTACCTCATTCGTTATACGGCTAATGTGCATTTAGCAAATATTACTTTAAACAACAAAACAAACAACATTTGTTATATGCACGTTTGCCGAAAAATGAATAGGTTAAGAAATATCGCGATTTTATATTCTGTTCATACCTCGAAATTTTAATATAGCTTAATATCAGGGAGGTGCTAATACCAAATCACAAAGGGAGTTTCATTTAGTTCTGTTGAGTTTTTTGTGCCATATAAAATTGTTGACTCCCAATATAGTTTTTAGCGCATAACTCAATTATACTTCGGTATACGACAAAAGTGTGTATAACATAAGTTGCTCTAAATACCAAAATAAACAACTGTTGTTATGTTGATATTTGCCCAAAAACCAATAGGAATCGAAATATCAATGTTTTTAATTTCAGGCCTGCCTTATAACCCCCATTCCTGTTCGTCTCAGAGAATACTAATATAGCCTAAAACCTAAGTTGGGTTAGTAGTAATATACATACCAAGTATTATAAAATTCGGTTCAGCCGTTTTTGATTATATAAAGGACATACAGACAAACATTCGTTTTTATATATATAGATGAGAAACTGGTCCCTTCTTAAGGAGACAATGTACCTGATCATGTATTATTTTTTTACTGATTTTTGTGACAACTATTTTGTAGTGTTTTTAATAACTGAAAATTGTTGATAGTATTAATCTTAAGCACTCTACCTATTAAAATAAGTGAACAATGAATAAATAAAATTCTCTCGCCCACTAGAAAATTTAATAATGACTTTTTATTCCTCTGAAGAATGGTTTTCACTACTAAATTGATAAAAAATGGCCACCGATAAAACAATAATTTAGGCGAGTGTATTTGAAAAAGAATGCTATCAGAATGGAAAGGAGCTTATATGCCATTCAGATTCCGGGCTATTGTCGTTGGTCGAAAGAAGAACAAGGAGTGGAGGGAGAGAGAGATAGATAGGGAGCGTGGGAGAGAGAGTGACAGAGAAGAGAAAGAGAGAGTGTGTGTGTGTGTGTGAGAGAGGGAGAGAGAGAGGGGGGAGAGAGAGAAGAGAGAGAGAGAGAGAGAGAGAGAGAGAGAGAGAGAGAGAGAGAGAGAGAGAGAGAGAGAGAGAGAGAGAGCTGAATACAAACAGTCCCAGATTATACCGGAAAGAGATGAGTTCCCTACAATAGAAAAAGAGCAGGGATATTTTTTTTTTTTTAATATTCCTTTTCTCTACATTTCCCAGCCAGCTTTGTCAACACGATGATTGTAACAGACAAAGGGACGAGGAAAAAAAAGGTAAGTAAAGCCTGTTGACTGAAATGACGCCATTGTATTGTCCAATCTCGATTCATAATAACTCCATTAGAATATTTATGTGAGAAAGTGACAAGTTGGGCTAAGGACATTGTTCTACGACTAAGGATAAGATATAATCCCGAACAAATCGTACATAGCACTCTAGAATTGTTCCTTAACATATATCACTGACATCAGCAATTCAATTTAACCTGGTTTTCTACAAGGGGAGTCAGCTATAGTGGTTTTACTCTTGTCACAATTTGACAAAACTTTCCCCAAATCTCAATCTGTCATACTTAGTAGTAAGAGAAAATGAATTCAATTTCAAATGTTTGTAACATACACACAGAAATACATTTATCATTTATACCATCATTTAATACAAATAGGATCTTTTTCTCTTTTCTTTAATCCAATATTTAAATTCAGTCTTGAACTCGATTATTTCGCATCATAACTTCAAATCCTTTAATTTAAGATAAAATGTTATAGAATATATGATTGAGTTATTTGATATCTGTTTTAGCAGGTTTCCCTTAAGGGAAATCAGCTTTTGAGGTCGTACTCATGATGCGAGTTTCGAAAAATTTCTTCAAATGTCCATCGATCCTAACCAGGAGATGACGAAAATGAGGTCCGTTCAAAATTATATATATATATATATATATATATATATATATATATATATTTGTCTGTTAACGCTCTAGCGGTAGCAATTTTTGTTTGATCTTTACCAAACTCGGAATTTAATCGTTTTATGTAAAAAGGAAGATCAAGTTCGTTAATGGCTGAAATCGGACCAGTGGGAGGGGGGGTTTAGAGGGGGGATTTTTGAAAATTCAAAATATCTCCGTTATTATACGTCGGATCGAAAAATTGTATAGAATACATCTTATTGCGAATTAAATTTACTATAAATATTGTTATATATATTTATTCTGTATCTTGAATATTAACCAAGATATTTGCATTTGTATTCTGCGTGTGGTCACCAGTAGGCTATGTTCGGACTTTCCGCCGAGAGCTCTGGCGGCCGTTTTTATAACTATTAGTCCCTCGTGAATAGGTTTAGAGGTTAGGTTAACTGTTTTTTGGGACTAGAAACTACTGGGTTATTTCTTTCCGGTATGAGGCGGGCAGGCCCGTTTGTGTAAATTTCTAACCCACCGCTTCCTGTCGGCAGGATATTGAAATTGGTTGAAACATTTCTTATTTCCGTTTGTATTTATTCACGGTGGTGTTGTGTTAGCAGTATGAATATTTATCTATTACTAAACTTCACGAAGGAAATCTGCTTAGTTTACGCAGCCCCTGCGTGACGGACTTTTTTTGTTTACTGCTCTTTTTCTATTTTTTATTATGTAAATATTCTCTTTTATTTTTCGTTTAATATTAATACAATACTAATAAATAAAAAAAAATAAAAGAGAATATTCACATAATATAAAATAGAAAAAAAGGAAGTAAACAAAGAAACAGAAATCAAATACCTCAATCATATATTCTATAACATTTTATCTTAAATTATCAATTTTAATATATCATGAAACGTCATACTTCAAGCTTAGATACCAAATGTTGTTTTCAACGTTCAACCATTATTATATGAATTTCATGTAAATATGAAGTTAAATTACGTCACAGATTATGATTTTATGGTCTTACCTCAAAAATGTTTATTTCATCAATACTATAATCCATATTTTACTTTTTCAACCCTAAAATGGCATTAATTGATGTCTCAAATAGGACTTTGAATAGGGGTTAGGGGATTCATAGGGGGTGAAATCGAAAATCTAAGTATCTCCGTTATTATTAGTTTTATCGGAAAATGTTGCACAACCATTGTTATTAAATCTTTTTTTTATACATTTCCTTAAAAGTCAAAATCATTAAGCGAGTTATTTAGTATTTTCTTGTTTTCGGCCCTCGAAGAATTTTGAATTAAAAAAAGAGAATATATGGAGAGATGATATTACTAGTGTCATTTCAGCCTTGGGAAATCTGCTTAGTTTACTCACCCTCTGCGTGACGGTCTTATTGAATATTTTTGTTAGCAGATTTCCCTTAAGGGAAATCAGCTATTGAGGTTGTACTCATGACGCGATTTTCGAAATTTTCCTTCAAATGTCCATCGATCCTACCCAGGAGATGACGAAAATGAGGTCCGTTCAAAACTGTATATATATATATATATATATATATATATATATATATATATATATATATATATATATATTTGTCTGTTACCGCTCTAGCGGTCGCAATTTTTGTTTAATCGTTACCAAACTCGATATTTAGTCGTTTTATGTAAAAAGAAATATCAAGTTCGTTAACGGCTGAAATCGGACCACGGGGAGGGGGGGGTTTAGAGGGGAGGTTTTTTGAAAATTCAAAATATCTCCGTTACCATACGTCTGATCATAAACTTGTATAGAACCAATCTTATTGCAAATAAAAATTAATATAAATATTGTTCGTACATTTATTCTCTATCTTGAATATTAACCGAGATATTTGTATTTCTATTAAATGTGGGCCGATAACGAACGTATAGAAAGACGGCTCTCTTATAAAGATTTCTCTATTGTATAACTTCACGTGGGAAATCTGCTTAGTTGACGGACTTTTTTAGTTATAACTACTGAATAGTACTAATAATTAAATTACTTGCTTTGCTGTTAATATGTTAGACAAATTTGATTGGGGGTGCACGAATCTCACCTGAGTTACCTCCATTCCCGATTCTTCACATAACATTAGTTACTCAAGCCTCCGTGGAAGAGAATGAATTAAATGTAATTTGGAAAGGTCATTTTCTGGGTAAGAATAAGAGATCAAATCTTAATTGGAAAACCATAGTGCATATTTAACTGTTAATAATAAAGATTATTGATTTAAGTAGTTAGTTATTTATAAGTTAAGTTCATTCATATCGAATGAAATATTCAGTAGATCGAACTTGAACTTGATTCTAAAATACTGAAGGTCAGTATTCCCGTAGGTAATTGATGACTGTTTGCACGTGGCTCTTGTTCAGGGCTTCATGATGGAATTATTAAGATATTTTATAATTAAAATAATGTCCGTCACGCAGGGGCTGAATAAACTAAGCAGATTTCCCACGCGAAGGTTTACAATAACTAAATGTAGGTGCAGGTAAGACTATCGTGAATGATCAGTAAATTTACAAGTTAATAATCTCTGCAACTGAAAGCGGCTGAATTGTATACAAACTGGGCAGCCAGCCTCGTAGCACCTGCATAGATAGACCGGAAAGACAAACAATTAATGAAATATATCTGAATATAACATATTAATTTTATTGAAAACAACTGACTAATGCTACTGCTTTATTTTGTAATGAATCTGATTCAGTTTTATCTCAATCACTCAAAATTTAGAAATCCAAAAACCAAATAAGGAGGGGGTCAACAGAACGTATTTGCATACATCTCAAAAAGTAAAAGTTCACTGACAACAATATTTGGTATTTAGGCTTCGAATAATGCGGTTTATTATATAACAGAGTATTGTTTATGCACACTGGTCGAAGTGGGGGTTTACTGAAGGCTGTAAACTGAAAAATGCAAATATCTCGGTTAGGCAGATAATAAATGTATATAACAATATTTATAGTACGTTTAATTTGCAATAAGATTTATTCAATACAATTTTTTGATCCAACTTATAGTAACAGAGATATTTAGAATTTGCAAAATTCTCTACCTCTAAACCTCCCCCCTATATATATATATATATATATATATATATATATATATATATATAAATTTTAAACGGACCTCATTTTCGTCATACTGGGTAGGATCGATGGATATTTGAAGAAAAATTTCATCATGAGTACGACCTCAATAGCTGATTTCCCTTATGGGAAATGTGCTAAAAAAAAAGTAAACGGAGAGAATAATGTAATAAATTTGAAGCGTAATAGGATTAGCGTTACAGGAAATATTAGGTGCAATTATTCAGATTAATGCCTATTTTTTTTTTAATTAGTGTCTTGAAACATTAGTTCATTAAAACCTGAGCTCGGTTTTTAATAGCCGACAGAAGAAACACGGCGGAAAACATTTGTTAGTGACCTAAATTGGACCAGTAAGAAACTTATCTTCAAATAAAAGAAACTAAGTTCAGATTTATCTAATGTTTTTCCAAAAATTCATACATTTTTATTTGACCAAGAAATAATTGTAACGTTGGAGAATAAACCAATATTTCGCTGTCCATTTGTAGTGTTTAAAGTTTCAAGGGTATCCATTCGCTCTAAATGATTGTGGATTTTCATGCTGTTAAAACAGCGGGTTAAATTTTACTTAGTTTCGAATATGGTTGTTGACAGGAGAAAATTTAGATGACTAATAGGGTTAAAGATGTAAATAAATCTAGAAGAGCAAAGATTCCTGAACGTGGTATACGAGTATAACAGTAGTTGATGAAATATTGAAGGTTTGCAAATTACAATTTAAACCAATAATATAATATAATTTAAAACGTAAAATAATCTAATGCAATTTAAATCTTGCATAATATAATACAATCTAAAACGTGCAAAAATATAATACAATTTAAACCGTGCAATAATATAAGACAATATTAACGTTGGAATTATATAAGACAATTTAAAACGTGCAACAATATAATACAATTTAAACCGTGCAATAATATAAGACAATTTAAAACGGGCAACAATATAATACAATTTAAACCGTGCAATAATATAAGACAATTTTAACGTTGGAATTATATAATACAATTTAAACCGCGCTATAATGTAATACAATTTAAAAAGTGCAATAATATAATACAATTTAAACCGTGCAATAATATAATGCAATTTAAAAAGTGCAATAATATAATACAATTTAAACCGTTCTAAAATGTAATACAATTTAAAAAGTGCAATAATATAATACAATTTAAACCGTGCAATAGTATAATAGAATTTAAACCGTGCAATAATGTAATACAATTTAAAAAGTGCAATAATGTAATACAATTTAAAAAGTGCAATAATATAATACAATTTAAACCGCGCTATAATGTAATACAATTTAAAAAGTGCAATAATATAATACAATTTAAACCGCGCTATAATGTAATACAATTTAAAAAGTGCAATAATATAATACAATTTAAACCGTGCAATAATATAATGCAATTTAAAACGTGTAAGCTCTAATTAATTAATATTTGCAAATTACTCACAGCTTCCATGATAATTACTTTGGGCCAACTAGATCGTTTGTTCGTCACTGCGAAGCTCACAAACTGCGAAGAGAGATTTTCTGCAAGTAAGTTATTGTGATTTTCAATTAAGGTACCAATAATATAGATTGGTAACCATTAACAATTTTCAAATTCATCCCTAGGTAATAAAAATAACGTGGCTATAACAGTAGTTGGCTTTTGAGGATAGTATAAAACAATATCGGCACATTATCGAACTAAGAAGATTTTACTAACAAGGTCAGAGTGGATTGTTGACCAGAGCAAACGGTGACTAGGTAGGTTGACTGTTTGCCAGGGTCTGAGACGGTAATCACTGCCAACATATGTCTGATACACCAACCTCAATACAGTTCAAGCATTTAGCCAGACTACATGTCAACCATAGACCAATGAATAACTAGTATTCATTGCAAAAGTATTTAGAACCCTGATTAATTAATATTCGCAAATTATTCACAGCTTTACCTGGGCTAAATCGCTCATTTCTCCATTTAGATAATTCATATACTAATAGGGCTAATGATTAGAGAAGAGGAGCGATTCCTGAACATTTTATATAACAGTAGTTCATAAAATCTGGAAGGTTTACATATAACAATTTAAACCTTGTAATAATATAATACAATTTAAAACGTGCAATAATTTAATGCAATTTAAACCATGCAGTAATATAAGACAATTTAAAACGTGGAATAATATAATACAATTTAAAACGTGCAATAATTTAATACAATTTAAACCGTGAAATAATATAAGACGATTTAAACCCTGCAATAATATAATACAACTTAAAACTTGCAAAATTATAATACAATCTGATATGTGATATAATATATCCCAATTTAAACCTTCCAATAACATAAGACAATTTAAATCGTGCAATAATATAATACGATTTATAACGTGCAATAATATAATACAATAATAACCGTGCGATAATATCACTCAATTTAAACCCAGCAACAATATAATACAACTTACAAAAACATAATATAACGAAACGTAATAAAGTATTTAAACTGCAATAACATGTGGAATACAGTGCATAATATAATCGATTTATAACGTCATACAATAATAACCGTGAAATAATATAAGACGATTTAAACCCTTCAATAATATAATACAACTTAAAACTTGCAAAATCATAATACAATCTGATATGTGATATAATATATCACAATTTAAACCTTCCAATAACATAAGACAATTTAAATCGTGCAATAATATAATACGATTTATGACGTGCAATAATATAATACAATATAAACCGCGCAATAATATCACTCAATGTAAACCCTGTAATAATATAAAGAACATGAAACTTGCAAAAACATAATATATTCTGAAACGTGTAATAATATTATACAATTTAAACCGTGCAATAATATAATACAATTTAAATCGTGCAATAATATAATACGATTTATAACGTGCAATAATATAATACAATAATAACCGTGCAATAATATCACTCAATTTAAACCCAGCAACAATATAATACAACTTACAACTTTCAAAAACATAATACAATCTGAAATGTGCAATAATATAGCAAAATTTAAACCTTGCAATAATATAAGACAATATTAACCAAGCAATAACATAATGCAATTTAAAACATGTATATAGAGCCCTAATTAATACATATTTGCAAATTATTCACAGCTTCCATGATAATTACTTTGGGTCGTCACCCATTGAAAACTCTAAGTTAATTGTATCACATCTCCGTTATCCACGGCTTCCAAATATTATATCAAGATCTATATATTTCTTCTATCTTTGGTGAAAACGAATCTATGAACCAGCTCAATTGAAATTGAGTTGAGCAATTTACGGAATGATTTGATGGGTGAGACAGTTGATTCCCGATTTATTAGTTCAATTTAGGATGACCTCGTCGCATGACTAAATAGTTGGACCCAAATTGTTCTGTTTTTTTTTTTAAATTATACACAGTAGTTGGCTGAAATTAAATTGAGGGTAAAAGTAATAAAATTTTAGCTTTTTGTGGTTCTAACCGCTTGCTGGAACTACACTACCAGTGTTCCAGAGAGATGAAATAAGGTGTAGCAGAAAGCGTATTCCTGCAGTTACTCTTCGAAAGCGCTAGATTATAAATTGTGTGCCCCCCCCCCCAATTATAGTTATAATTGAGCTATTTTCCTCATGGGTCCAAGTTGATGTCTTTGTCATGCATCGATTTGTTTGGTCTCCTGACTGTTGGTGTCCAACCAAGCCACGGCTATCCCAGTGGGACTGATGTTTGGCTATTAGAGTATAATTTGTATTAATTTCACAGAGGAGAACCAGATACAGGAATGCGTCTGTTGGAATAGCAGCTGATATGCGGCGTAGAGGGCGCTGGCCTCAGCTGTTGCCAATATGGGAGTGACCTGGCCGGTGTTGACATCATAGTTCAACAATAGCTCATTATCGTCACCAATTTAAAGCATTTAAATGCAATTGCATAGATTTATTATTCTTTATACAGTTTTATAAGTTACAGAACATCTTACGTTATTTTTCAGTCTTTTTGAAGGGGTTGGCTATTGCTTTTGTAGTTTTATTTCATATATCGTACCCCTAAAATTATATCGTGAAAAGTGAAAAAAACAAACAAAACAATGCTTAGTAAATCAAGTAAAGGATTGGAACCGCCAGTATAGATGATACTGTAGTCAAATCTTTCGGTGCATACAGTCGTCACTGGCTGGTGCTCGAGTATAGTTGGCAAGCACTTTCGATGCAAAGGCACCATCTTCAAGCCATCTAGAGTTGTCGGATGTCCGTGGTCCGTTGGTTTTATACATCTGTTCACCGTTTACGTTTTAGTGTGTGTCTGTTTGCTTACGTCAGTCGAACGAAGGGTGGTTGTGTCTTTGGTTCAGGTAATTTGTTTTTTTGTGCAGTAGGTCGTTACCCGTATCCGTGTTAGGTTGTTTACGGTTTTAGTGTGTTGTTTGTGTCTTGGGTGTGGTTATGTGGCTTGTGTGTGAGTACAGGTTTAATAAAATGTTGAATGATTACATGAGTAAGAAATCACGGCTGGATAACGTAATTGAAACAGATTTTGGATCTATGTTCGTCGTCGCTTCGGCAGTTGGTATTCGTACGGCTTGAAGATGGTGCCTTCGCATCTAGAGCACAATGCCAACTGTACTCTACCAACAGCCAGTGACGACGGTATACACCGACAGATATGACTACAATGCTTAGTAATCCCTGTAGGCACACAGATCTCAATGAACTCTACACGAAGAGCTTCGTTAGTTTTGTTCTTCACAAAACTGCGACAACTTAAGCCTCCTTCGCCCCAGGTTCTTTTTTGGCACCCAATATCATTGACAACGCTTCTCGATTCCATAGAAGTCACTAGTTGCAAGAAGATTTATAGTTAAAAAGCAATAATGATGTATAGGTTATGCTCAGAATCCAAAACTTTCTAAAGTGTGTTTTCCGGAAATTTATAATTCTCGACTCGTACAGTACTAATCTAGGGGTACGATATGTTCTCTTCAATATTTTTCAGAAATATGAATTTTTGTGTTTTCATTTGTGTCTGTACGATTTTTTTTAGGCATTGGCACAGAAGAAACAGCGGCACCAATGTTAAAGAGGATTGTTAGCAAACTAGTTTCTGATGAATCTAAAATAAAAAAAAAAAACCTCTCATTTTTTTTTGCTATTGAGGTCGAACTCATAACGCGATTTTCGAAAAATCTCCACAAATGTCCATCGATCCTTCCTAGAAGATGATGAAAAGGCGGTCTATTCAAACCTTTATATATATATATATTTAGCGGACGCAATTTTTGTTTTCTGCTGAAATCGGACCAGTGGAAGAGGAGGGGGGGGGGGTTAGAGGGTGAATTTCGAAATTTCAAAATATCTCCATAATTATACGTCGGATTGAAAACTCTTGTAGAACTAATCTTATTGCAAATTGAATGTACTATAGATACAAACTTTGCATTCTCTATCCTGAATATTAACCGATATATTTGGATTTTTGTAGTTTTCAGCCTTCAGCCAAACCCCCACACCTCCTCATATCACATTAACAATACTCTATAGTACAATTATCCATATTCTTTGATCTTAAATACCAACTATTGTTTTCATAAAACCTTTACTACACGAGATAAGAGCAAATGCGTTTACTAACATTTGAGTGATTGAGATAAAAATTATTCTGATTCATTATAAATTACAGTACTAAATAAGTAAATAGTTTTCAATAAAAAAAAAATATGTTATATTCAGATAAATTTCAGTCATTTTTTTTCTTCCCGGTGAAGTATATTTCTATCTATCTGTTCAGCTCGGAGAGGTTGGCTGACCTGTTTGTTTACAATTCAGACGCACTCAATTGAGAGGTTATTAAAATTGTCTGAATCATTTCTCATCATTATTTGTATTTATTTACTTATTATTCAGGATAGTGTTAATTGTTACCATTATGTACAATTATCAGTTGTAAAACTTCACGTGGGAGATATGGTAGTTAAACTTCGTATTCATAACGAGGAATGTCGAAAATTCCTGCGGTACACAAAACTACACTCTAATATTTAATTGAAGGATATTTTAACATCTTAAACTAGAACGAATGAGTTCAGTTTTTTTTTTAGTTATTTTTAAAGTTTCATCTAGACCAAATATCCTTCCTTGTTTTTTAGAATCCCATGTCTTAATAATAAACTAAACGAATTCACAATACACAGTACCGTTCCTGCTGAAAGGAATGATGCAAAAACTCATTTGACTAGTCTGAAATATAATATTGAGAACTAAAGAAGTAGGGAGAGCTATTGAAGTGAGTAGAACCATCAAGACAGCCTCCGTCTTCTGTATTTCTTTTTCCGATTCCAGACGACAAGGCTTTGATCTCCGAGAATATTTATTTTTTCTGATCTAGACCCAAGAGCCGTTGTACCGTGAACAGTGATTGGATCCTATTTAAAGATGAAATTCGTCGTAATTTACTAACATTATGCGATTGCTCTTCCAATCGTCAAAAAAAAAAGTCCGTCACGCAGGGGCTGCTTAGACTAAGCAGATTTCCCACGTAAAGTTATACAAAAGAGAAATCTCCATACGAGTGCCGAAGAGTTACTGAAACGTCCGAACTAGCTTTTGGCGGGAAAATCACACTCGTCCGTTATTCGCCTACATTTAATAAAAACAGTTAATGAAATGTATCTGAATATAGCATATTAATTTTATTGAAAACAATTTACTAAAGCTAGTTCTGTAATGTTTAATGAATCAGAATCAGTTTTATCTCAATCACTCAAATTTTAGTAATCCAAAAACAGAATAAGGAGGGGGTCAAAAGAACGTATTTGTTCATATCTCACTAAGTAAAAGTTCAATGAAAACAATATTTAGTATTTAGGCTTCAATTAACATGTTTAATTATATAACAGAGCATTGTTTATGTAACACAAGTAGACGTTGGGGTTTATTGAAGGCTGAAAACTGAAAAATTCAAATATCTCGGTTGATATTCAAGATAGAAAATAAGTGTATAAAACAATTTTTGTAGTACACTTAATTTGCAATAAGATTGGTTCTATACAATATCTTGATCCGACGTATGGTAACGGAGATATTTGGAATTTTCGAAAAATTCCTCCTCTAAATACCTCCCTCCCCTTCTACTGGTCCGATGTGAGCCAATAACGAACTTGATCTTTCTTTTTACATAAAACGATTAAAGATGGGGTTTGGTAACGATCAAACGAAAATTACGACCGCTAGAGCGTTAACAGACAAATATATACATATATATTTATGTATATTCCCTTAGGAGAAATCTGCTAATAAAAAGGTAAAATATAAAATAACGATTTCTGAAGAGCGAGAAACGCGATTTCTGTTTCTTTAGCAAAAATGTTCTGCTGGAAATTATCTCGGCTGTAGTAGTAAGTAGGTGAAGTTTATCAGGACAATCTGCGCCACACCTGGGGTTTACTGCCATGGCGTAATCTACCTCCGCTCACTTTAGGCCCGGCCTAGACCTCCCGGATGTAAACATACCCAACGATTTTAGGCATGCTCTTTAAAGTTTTAACTTTAAAGGGTTAGGTACAGCTTCTGGCTTAGCGACACGACCATTTGGTCTACAAGGATCAATACTATGGAATTCCTGAGTTTCAATGAAGCAGTTACACCTCTCACTAAATGTCAGCATTTCGCTAGTATTTCATCTCAGTTCATCATACGTATTAGTAATTACGAAATAAAAAAAGTCCGTCACGCAGGGGCTGCGTAAACTAAGAAAATATCCCTCGTGATGTTTAACAATAGATAAACCTACATACTGGTAACGCAATAGCACCTACAATATCAAGTGAATACAAAAGAAACCTCCAGACGAGAAGCACGTGAAACGTAAACAAACAGGTGTTCCAACTTCTCACAGGGATGAAAAACAATTACGGAAATATATCGGAATATAACATACTAATTTTATTGAATACTATTTACTATATCGGCCCCCACCCCATCATCCTACTCTTAATTTACCCAGCGCTTGGGACTTTTTAAACTTCGATGGCTACAAGTGGGGGGGGGGGTTTACTGAAGGATGAAAATTAAAAAAAAACAAAAATAGTCCGTTACGCAGGGGCTGCGTAAACTAAGCAGACTTCCCTCGTGAAGTTTTGCAATAGAGAAATCTGCATGCTGCTAACACTTAACACCACCCTGAGTAAATAAAAATGGTAAAGAGAAATCTTTCAGTTAATTTTAATAAGCTCCCAACGGAAACGGCTATTGAATAGGTCTGCTAACTACTCAGAGCTGAACAGATAGATAGACATATTCTTCACCGGAAAGAAAAACAATTACTAATATATATCTGAATATAACACATTAACTTTATTGAAAACTATTTACTATACCTAGTACTGCAAACCACTAGCGCGTTAACAGACAAATATATAGTAGTTTTTTAAACGGGCTTCCTTTTCGTCATATCCTGTTTAGGATCGATGAATGGACATTTGAGGAAATTTTTCAAAAATCTTGTCATGACTACAACCTCAATACCGGATTCCCCTTAGCTACTAAATAGTGATATGTGTATGAGTGCGGCCAGAGAGGTATAAAATTTACAGGGAAGAAGAGTATTTAATCGCCTGTATATGGCAAATGACAGGGAAGGTAATAAAAGGGACGGCGGGACCAAGGACGAAATGATTACTGCTGACGTCAAAGAGCGCAGCATTAGTCCTGACTGCGTGACGTGAGACGTAGCCATAGCACACGCAGTACGTCTCTTTTCATGGTTCAAACTATTTTTAGACACCAACCATTCAACACTATATTACCAAAACACATTAAGAAATGATAAAAACTACGAATAGTAATACAAAAATTGGTGTTGAATTATCCGGGAGGTTAGATCTCTCGGCGTCTAAAATAAATGTCCAATAGCTCTCAAAGCATTAATGTCTGTCACACAGGTCCTGTGTAAACTAAGCAGATTTCCCGAGTGAAGTTTTACAATAGATAACCAACATACTGGTAACACTTAACACCACCGCGAATATTAAGTGAATAAATACAAACGGTAATGAGAAATCATTCAGACAATTTTAATAACCCCCAACGGAAAGCATTTGAACAGTAAACAAATAGGTCTGGAAATGAAATTACTGAAATATATCTGAATATAACATATTAATTTTATTGAAAACTATTTTCTATATCTAGTACTGTAATTAATAATGAATAAGAATAATTTTTATTTAAATATCTCAAATTTTAGTAGTCCAAAAACAAAAGTAGGAGGAGATCAACACAACGTATTTGCATATATCTCACAAATTAGAAGTTCAATGAAAACAATATTTGGCATTTAACTTTGGAATGAAGTGGTTCATGATGTAACAGCTTATTCAAATAAAGGGTTAGAACCGCCAGTATAAATGATACTGTTGTCATACCTACTCGACCATCAGCCAGTGACGACGGACTCCACCAACAGGTATGACAACAGTAACAGCTTATTGTTAATATGACATTCAACATAGAGAATAAATGTATATAATAACATTTATAGAACATTTAATCTGCAATAAGATTGGTTCTATACAATTCTTCGATCCTAAGTATAGTAATGGATATATCGACGTTTCGGGGAAAAAAAAAACCCTCCCACTTGTCCGGTTTTAGCCATTAAGGACCATGATCTTTGATTCGGTGAAATATTTTCTGTCTGACTCCTCTTTTAATAGGAAATGTAGATCCTCTTGTATCGGTTTCGAGGAAAGCTTCATTATCCGTTTATAATTCTTTTATTATTTTTATATATTTATGTTCTATTCCATGTTCAAGTAGTACCTGATCATATAAAACCGAATCAAAAGTCTTCTTAAAAAAACAGAAATAAAGTGGAAAATGGTACTCGGTGTGTGTAAAATAAGTATTGTAACGTTTCAACTAGTTGCTTCATAATTTTTCGCACCTGAATGTTTCATTTATACGTCATATTTGAAAATAAGGGCAGGATATGTTAATGTCTAAACTTGGACTGTCAGGAGTACGGGTTAAAAGGCTTGTTGTGGGGCACTTGTAAAATCCAAATCATAAATATTTCTGTTAGCTATAAGTTAATGTTATATGACCTATGTTCAGCCCTAAATAAATAAAAAATCCGTCACGCAGGGGTTGCGTAAACTAAGGAGATTTCCCACGGAAAGTTATACGATAGAGAAATCTTCATACGAGTGCCGAACAGTTACGGAAACGGCCGAAATAGCTTTCGGCGGGAATCATAGCTCTTCAGTTACACTTAATAAAAATGCAAATATCTCGGTTACTATTCAAGATAGAGAATAAATGTATATAACAATATTTATAGTAAAGTTAACTTGCAATAAGATTGGTTTTATACATTTTTTCGATCCGACGTAGAGTTACGGAGATATTTCGAATTTTCAAAAATCCCCCCTCTGAACCCCCCCCTCCCACTGGTCGGATTTCGGTCGTTACCGAACTGGATCTTTCGTTTTACATAAAACGATTAAATACAGAGTTTGGTGACGATTAAACAAAAATTGCGACCGCCAGAGTGTTCACATATATATATATACAGATATATATATATATATATATATATATATATATATATATATATATATATATATAAAATTTTGAACGGACCTCATTTTCGTCATCTCCTAGGTAGTATCGATGGACACTTGAAGAAATTTTTCGAAAATCACTTCATGAGTACGACCTCAATAGCTGATTTTTCTTCTGATTTTTGTTTTTTTTACAGTGGAAAATGGTACTCGGTGTGTGTGTAAAATAAGTATTGTAACGTTTTAACTAGTTGCTTCATAATTTTTCGCACCTGAATGTTTCATTTAAACGCCATATTTGAAAATAAGGGCAGGATATGTTAATGTCCAAACTTGGACTGTCAGGAGTACGGGTTAAGAGGCTTGCTGTGGGGCACTTGTAAAATTCAAAATCATAAATATTTCTGTGACCAAACAAATAATTATGTCAAAATGAGGACTAATGCGAGTGCCGATTTAATGTAACAAACAATTTTATTCTGTCAACCAGGTGTAGTCAGTTGAAGGGTGGAGGAAACTTGAGTATTCATAATTGAAACCAATTATGCAGGTAACAACAAAAGGTTTACACATCAAAGAGTATGTTAGCCAGACATCAGAGTCAGGAGAGCTCTTAACTAACATGATCTAATCAATAAACACGTCGGGCAGAGTTTGATCATTAACATCATCATTTATTCCCCTAGGCCTCCTATATCGCCAATTAGCCGGACATCACAATAAGGTTAACGCACTATACCAGGATTCAACATTGTTATATATGTAAAGGGTATACGGATCAAGAAGTAAAGGAAAACTTCTAGAAAGCTAGATCCCGAAGTACGTATCCAGAGTAAAACTCCTTGAAAACGTTATCAGTAATCCACCCCCCAAAAAAATAATGATAAAAAGTGAGATTTTAATTGATTTAGTAAAGGCCATGGCTGTTAAATTAATTATTATTAAGTTTTAAAACCTAGTTTGCCCACGACGAAATCAAAATTGCGACCGCTAGAGTTTTAAAAGACAAATTATGTACATATAGTTTCGATCGGAACAAATATATTAATATATTAGCAGATTTCCCCTGAGGGAAATTTTTATTAAAATGTCCATCGATCCTACTCAAGAGATGACGAAAATGAAGTCCGTTCAAAATTATATATATATATATATATATATATATATATATATATATATATTTGTCTGTTAACGCTCTAGCGGCCGCAATTTTTGATCGTTACCAAACTTCATATTAAATCGTCTTATGTAAAAAAATAGATCAAGTTCGTTAATGGCTGAAATCGGACCAGTTGGAGGGGGGGGGGTTTAGAGGGGGGATATTTGAAAATTCAAAATATCTCCGTTATTATGCGTCGGATCGAAAAATTGTATAGAGTCAATCTTATTGCAAATTAAATTTACTATAAATATTGTTCTATACATTTATTCTGTATCTTGAATATTGGCCGAGATATTTGCATTTGTATTGTGTGGGCGGTTGGCAAGGAGCTAGTGCGGCCGTTTCCGTAACTATTCGTCCCTCGTGAATAGGGCTAGAGATACCTTCCTACTACTACTGTTGTTATTGGGCAGATTTCTCTATTGTAAAACTTCACGTGGGAAATCTGCTTAGTTTACGCAGCCCCTGCGTGACGGACGTTTTTAGATTTCCCTCAAGGGAAATCTGCTATTGGGGTCCGTTCAAAATTGATCGTTACCAAACTTTGTATCTAATCGTTTCATGTAAAAAGAAATCGGACGAGTGAGAGGGGGTCATGATCTACTTTAAAAGGTTGAATACCAAATATTGTTTTCAACAAACCTTCATTATACGAGATACATGCAAATACGTTCTGTTGGCCACCCCACGTTCTTTTGTTCTTGGATTACTAAGATCTGAGTGATTGAGATAAAAATTATTCTGATTCATTACTGCACTAGAAAAAAATTAATATGTTATATTCATAAATGTTTCATTAATTGTTTTTTCTTTCCAGTCGAGAATAATTCTATCTATTCAGCGCTGCGATGTCTTTATTTGTCTACAATTCAGACGCTTTCCGTTGTAGATATTATTAACTTGTAAACTGACTGAAAAATGTTTTATTATCGTTTGTATTTATTCCCTTAACATACAAGGTGGTGTTACCAGTATGTAGATTTATGTGTTGTAATCCTTCCCGTGGAAATCTGCCTATTTTACGCAGCCCCTGCGTGACGGAAGTTTTAGTCATCTCCTTGGTAGGATCAATGACATTTGAATTTTTTTCCAGAATCGCCTAATGAGTAAAACTCAATAGCTAAATTTCACCTAAAGGAAATCTACTAAAAAATAAAATCTGATATGAGGAAAACATGACTTCCTTGTCCTATTAAATTAAATTAGCAAATTCGTTTGATCATTTAAAATGATTTAATTTGAAATCAATTTACTTCGGATCAAAAAAGTCATAGAAAATAAATTGTAGATCTTTTCAGGATAAACAAAAATGGCCCTTCGCAAATGCTTCGTATCTTTAGTACTTACGGAGAATTTTACATTTTAGCAGATTTCCTTTAAGGGAAATCAGCTATTGAGGTTGTACTCATGACGGAATTTTCGAAATTTTTTTTCAAGTGTCCATCGATCCTACCTAGGAGATGACGTAAATGAGGTTCGTTCAAAACTATTTAAGATATATATTTGTCTGTTACCACTCTAGCGGTCGCAATTATTGTTTAATCGTTATCAAACTTGATATTTAGTCGTTTAATGTAAAAAGAAAGATTGAGTTCGTCAACGGCTTAAATCGGACGAGGGGAAGGGGGGATTGAAGGGTGGAATTTAGAAAATTCGAAATATTTCTGTTACTATACGTCGGATCGAAAAAGTATATACAATCAATCTTATTCCAAATTAAATTTACTCTACATATGATTTTGTACATAGTTTCCATATTATGAGTATTAACCGAGATATTTGAATATTATAGTTTTACGCTTTCTGTAAACTCCCACTCCTACTAGTGTCATATTAATAATAAGCTGTTATATCATGAGCTTCTTTCTTTACAAGGTTAAATACCAAATATTGTTTTCAATATTCAAAGCATTATTATACGAGATACAAACAAATAAGTTCTGTTGACAGCCCATCAACATTCTAACACCAGCACTTTCTGAGTTATTCGTGACATGTTCATATGAGTATGATCACACGAACATACGCGAAGCAGAATCCCACCCTGGCTAGAAAATGGCGGTAACCTGTAGATAACCAGGCCCAATTCGCCTGAGTTGCAAAAAGTGGACGTTAATAAATAATAACAAATATTCGCATATAAGTACCTACAGAAATCATGCTTAAACTAGTCAAAATTGGTTCTCAGAGGGTCAAAACTGTGCTGGACGTATGGACACACAAAATGATGTTATTACTAGGGTTCTTGTCGAACCGTTAAAGTCAAGATGATGAAACTTAAAAAGAAGCATTATAAAATCAGAAAGAGTCATGTCAGAATTCATTAGCCGAAATCAGCATTAAATGTGCTGTCCCCATATACCCTTTGAATGGTTTTGAATAAGTCCAAATGACTGTTATTTCCTGTAACTCAATTTTATAATGAAATGTAAAGATGATATCAGTTGGAAAATATAAAAAAATAGCAGTAAAAGGTAAGTCATAAAATGAAATATGACTCAGGAGGTGAGCAAGTTTATTATTACTCGAGGAGTTGATGACAATGAATATGACCTGAGAGAATAAAGAGAGTTACTGAGGTTGAAGAGAGACTATAAAGTGGAAAATATGAGCTGTCTCTAACCTTTTCACTGAAAAATATGTCTAGCGCCTCAGAGGCCGTCCTCGCCTTAATGACCTCATGAAATTATATGGACTCGAAATAATGTCGTTTGACTTGTCTTTAAAAAATAGGATTAGAATTCTCTGAGATTGTAGGTGGATATTACTCGGAGAAGACAAAACGTAAAATAGATATTCGATGGAACCCATATTAAAAAAAAAATCCGTCAAGCAGGGACTGCGTGAACTAAGCAGATTTCCCTCGTGAAGATTAATAATAGATAAACCTACATACTGCTAACCCAACATCATAGTGAATATTAAGTAAATAAATACAATCGGCAATAAGAAATCTTTCCCCTCCCGGCGGGAAGCGTCTGAAATGTAAACAAACAGGTCAGCCAACGTCTCATCGGAAAGAAAAACAATAACTGAAACATATCAGAATATAACATATTAATTTTATTGAAAACTATTTAATATATCTAGCACTGTAATTTATAATAAATCAGAATAATTTTCATCTCAATCAATCAAATTTTAGCCGTCCAAGTACTTAGGAAAGGGGGTCACCATAACATATTTGCATTTAACTCGTATAACAGAGGACTCCTGAAAACAATTTATTTAAACTTCAAATAATGTCGTTTATTACATACAGGGTATTGTTTATGTAACATGAGTGGAAGCGGGGGTTTGCAGAAGGCTGAAAAATGGAAATATCTTGGTTAATATTCAAGATAGAGAATAAATGTATATAACAATATTTATAGTACATTTAATTTGTAATATGATTTGTTCTATACAATGTTTTGATCCGACGTATATTAACGGAGATATTTCCGTTTTTCGAAAATACCCCGTCTAAACCCCCTTCCCACTGGCCCGGATTCAGCCATTAACGAACTTGATCTCTATTTTTACATAAAACGTTTAAATGTCGAGTTTGGTAACGATCAAGCAAAAATTGCGACCACTTGAGCGTTTACAAAAACACACACAAACACATATAAAATTGTAACCTCTGTCTGTACACTGATTTTTTTTTTTTTCAAAACATCACGATATTTTTTCGTTTCACATGCCATAGAAACCATATCTGCAATTTGTTTTTTTCATGTATGTTTGTTTGTTTGTTACCTTTTCACGCATAAACTGCTGAACCAAATTTTATGAAACTTAGTCTCTATACCCTACTACTAAGCCAACTTAGACTTTAGGCTATATTAATATTTTCTGAAACGAACAGGAGTGCGGATTATAAGGGAAGCTTGAAATTAAAAATACCGATATTTCGTTTCCTATTGTTTTTTGGCAAATATGAACATAACAAAAGTTGTTTAATTTGTTATTTAAAGTAACTTTTGTTATATACACTTTTTCCGTATAAACCAGATATATGCTAATACCTATAGCGGAAGTGAACAATTTTATTTGGCACAAATGACTCAACCGAAATAAATAAAACTCGGTATGTGTATTAGCACTAACGCCTTCATTATAAATAATCCATACGAACATTTCTAGGGACGGAATGAAGAAGTCCATGAAACAAGTTTCAATATTATACTCTTGTACACAGTATACACACATCGTCGAGATATGATCGATGAATATCGGAGGCGGTTTTGAAAATTGATAACCACACGCATTTTCATAGATACCTGGAAGACTTTTTCCCCCTAAATAAATAAATATTATTAAGTTAAAAATAAACATATTAACATTTTTAATTAAAATATCTTAGCAATATGAAATTCGACATTTTGTAGAAATTGAATTATTTGAAATTTATAACATAGACATCCTAAAAAAACAATTGGCTAGAAAATAAAAATATTGAGTACGGCAATATAAAGAGTATAGTTAAAAATTCATGATTAAATAAAAGACAAGGCGTTTCAAAAAATTGAGATAGAAAATTATTAAAATAAAGATATCCTTTTACAAGTGTTATTTAGTAGGTTTCATATTTAAACATTTTTTTTCTTATATTAAACAATATTAATTTGAAACCAATCATTTTTTTTCAAATGCTGAACACATTCTTACGAACTAACTGACGTATACAAAATGAGTTTTTCAAGTTTTCATTGATGAGTTTGATACTTTTAAAAAAAATCTTTGACGAAGGAACTGATAAGTTCAA
>CM032231.1:123990000-124087500 GCA_019009955.1 Riptortus pedestris
ATAATAAAAAAATAGATAAATAAAAAATAATAAAAAAATAAAATAAATAATTATAATAAAAAAAAAGTAAATAAATATATAAAAATTAATAATCAGAAAAACGGGTTGGTGTGCATTTGTCGGCGATTTCCCATGGTCGGGGAACTTTAATACGGTTTTGCAAGCGCTGGGCATTGATGACCATGA
Source organism: Riptortus pedestris (assembly GCA_019009955.1). Lineage (NCBI taxonomy): Eukaryota > Metazoa > Arthropoda > Insecta > Hemiptera > Alydidae > Riptortus > Riptortus pedestris. The sequence continues at coordinate 123,990,187 of CM032231.1, forward strand.
TGTTTTATGCCCAAAACCTAAACAATTAAGCAATACGTCTCATAATACCATAGATATTTTGAATTGTCAACCCCCCCCCCCCTTTTCTGGTCCAATTTCCAATGACTATGAACTTTATTGTTGAACTAAACGGTTAACTGTGGTACAAGTATAGTATAGATCAAATAATCATTCTCAAGCTGAAAACGTAAAATTGAAATGATGTCGTCATCACACATAATTCCATGTATCTTAAGTTTGATGAATAGAAGATATTTGTTATTTAAGCTTGTAATAAAGTAGCTCACGATTTAACAACTTATTTGACTTTGTAAAAATCCCGCCTTGAGAAAACCCTCAATAACCGAATTTCTTGAATGGAAAACTCCTATAAGCCACTGATAACACTATGTCCTCTGAGGCGTATCACTTCTTCTACTGTTAAGGCCCTATCTTAAACGTCAATACTTATTGACGGAACCTCATTATGCTAACGTCCTTTTGAAGGGGCATTGGGGCGTCAATACTTATAATGGGGTGATAAGGGTGGCAAATGTAGATAGTCCTGTCGATATGTCAAAGGTTTCCCTAACTGTTGAATAATAAAATAATCAGACTTTTATCATCCATATCGTGATTTGTCAACGTAAGTCAACTTCATAATTTCCCTATAACTTTTATATTATCACATTAACATGAAGTCCTCTACTTGAGACTTTTTAACAGATACTTATTTTCTCAGTGTTTAATTTAATTTAATTACTTTGGGAATTCAAGCTTCATGCAAAACTTCTTGAAACTTCCCTCAACACATATGCACATTTAGTCAATTTGGCATTTTATTAGTCTTTCCTATAATATCAAATAAACACAAAGTAGAGAAAAAGGGAGTTTCAAGGGAAGGGAAAACCACATTCTTCTTAAATGGGGCAAAGAAACTATTAAAATAAGTCCTGATTAGTATCTACGTCGTTGCCGTCAAAGACTAGTTCGGGCGGTTCCCATAACTGTTTGACTCTCTATTCTGAAATTTCTCTATTGTAAAAGTTCACGTGGGAAATCTGCTTAGTTTACGCAGCCCCTGCGTGACGTACTTTTTATTTATGAAATTATTATTATGCTTAAATGGAAGGTTTTCATTATAATAAATAGAAAAATTCTGATAAAATCTATTACCTCTTGCTATGCACATAAAAAAATGTAAAATTGTTTTTCTCTTCCATCTATTTGCATTATACAAAGGACCTAATAAGCTGATACAGTGCCACATCTCCTGAGTAGCTTAGCTGATAAAGAGGAAGGAAATCTGCTAAAAGGTTTTGTGTCAACTAATGATTGACGGGTCTAAAACAACAAATAATAACAAAATATTACTGTTAGCAGCTGTTATTTTGTAATTAGTATTAATTAGATATTACGGCAATCTCTTTATACATGTATATGGCACTCACTATTCACCCTTTGATGTAAGGCTTTCCCTCCCCTACCTTAAGTACCTTAAGTACTATCCGTATGAAAGGGCTGCTTCAAAAGATACAGCCCAAGATGGTGCACGAGGCTGTAAAGGTAAGCGAGGGAGAGAGAGAGGGGGGTTTGAATTTATTCAACAAGCTGCCCCCTTTAGACCCCCCCCCTCTTTATACAAAGATGAAGGGATGCGGGCCAGAAGAAGGCCTTCTTGTTTGTTGTTGCTCACCGCCGATTCCTTGTTAAACCCCAGCCACAAGGCCAATGGCCACACGTGCGGAATATCACCGGGTTTTTACAGCGATCGTTTGGCTTCATTTTACAGAGATAACAAGGTCTCTGAGCAGCAGCATCTCTATTCGGAAACAACACCGACATCATACAAAAGTCCACACGCAGGGCCTGCGTAAACTAAGCAGATTTCCCACGCGAAGGTTTACAATAGATAATTATACATAGAGGTTTTCTTCAAATGTTGTCCTGTAACATGAATATAAGTAATGTTATTCATATTTTCTCGTAATTAGCTAGTAAGCCACCACTCCCAATGATAAATTTCTATATTATGCTGATGCAACTGAGTATCTCATCTACTGCCTACATTTCTAGTATTAGCAGATTTCCCTTAAGGGAAATTAGCTATTGAGGTTGTACTCATGATGCGATATTCGAAAATTTTCTTCAAATGTCCATCGATCCTACGCCAAAATGCCGTACAAAACTTATATAATACTATATATATTTCTGTTACCCGCTCTTGCGGGCCGCAATTATTTGTTTAAAAAAAATCCTTACCAAACTCGACATTTCAGCCAGCCGTTTTATGGTTAAAGAAGAAAGATAGCAAGTTTTAGTTAACGACTGAAAATCGAACGCAGTGGGAGGGGGGGGCGGTGTTTAGAGGGGAAGCTTTTTCTCGAAAATTCAAAATATCTCCGTTTAACTATACGTCGTGATAGAATATAGTATCTGTATAGAAATTACAATCTTATTGGAAGAAAGTTAAATGAACTATAATTATTGGTTTTAGGCATGGCATTTTATTCTTTAACTTGAATATTAACGCGAGATATTTGCCTTTTTCAGTTTTTTTTTCGCCAGGCGTTCAGCAGGGCTAAACCCGCCAACTTTCATACTCATGTTACATAAACCAATACTTCTATTATATAACAAACCACACACTAAATCCAAGGCTTAAATACTAAATATTGTTATATTCAAGAGACCTTTATTAATACGAGTTATGCATGCAAATAGTCCGCTTGTGCCCCCCAACGCTGCCCGTCTTGTAAGGTCGTGGATTACTAAAAATTTTGATTTTGATTGATATAACAATTATATTTAACTCATGTATTAAATTAGCAGTAGCTATATATAGTAAATAGTTTTTCTCAATAAAATTAATATTTTAATATTCTGATATATTTGCAGTTAATTGTTTGTTCTACTGTGACTTGGAGGCTGGCAGAAACTGTTTGATTAAACAATTCAAACACTTTTTCCTTCGTCGGGCAGGTTTATTGAAATTGACTGAAGCATTTCTTAGTTCCTTTTGTATCTATCCACGGTGGTGTTGTGTGCAGTATGTAGATTTATCGATTACTAAACTTCATGAGGGAAATCTGCTTAGTTTACGCAGCCCCTGCGTGACGGACTTTTTTATTTTACATAATCTTGACAATAAGGGAGATAAAGACATATTTTATATTACTTTTTTAAGCAACATCATCAATAAAAATTTCCAATTCATCTTGATCTTAAACATCTTTATTTAAAAGTTCCATGGAGAACTAAAGATCAGCCTGCCAATTTCCATAATCTGGTATATAGAGTAGGTGTGACTCTATGTGAAGTCTCTAAACATCACCGTTAATTTGTTTTGCGCCGAAAAGTATAGATAAAACAAATGTTGTGCACCAATGTTTTTCACTGAATATTTTCCAACAGATTTTGCTGTAACTCGAATTATGAAGCCAGCTCTCAGTAAAAATTTCATGACTCCCCTCTTTAGGGGCAATTATACTATAAGAGAGAAAAAAAGTATACTATGTGAGTTGACGGGGCAGCAGTATGGCGGATATTATTTAGAATATAATTAATTTACCTTTTACATTTCGCTATAGCAATTGGAGTAAGAAAGATCTCTTCTGCAATTTTTAGCAGATTTCCCTGACGGGATATCAGCTATTGTGGTTGTACTCAAGACGCGATTTTCGAAATTTATCTTCAAATATCCATCGATCCTACCCAGGAGATGACGAAAATGAGGTCCGTGCAAAACTGTGTGTGTATGTATATATATATATATATATATATATATATATATATTTGTCTGTTACTGCTCTAGCGGTCGCAATTATTGTTTAATCGTTACCAAACTCGACATTTAGTCGTTTTATGTAAAAAGAAAGATCAAGTTCGTCAATGGCTGAAATCGAGCAAGGGAAAGGGGGGATTTAGAGGGGAGGATTTTTGAAAATTCAAAATATCTCCGTTACCAAAGGTCGGATCGAAAAATCGTATAGAATCAACCTTATTGAAAATTAAATTAATTAAAAATATTGTTATATACGTTTAGTCAATATCTTGAATATTAACCGAGATATTTGCATTTTTTAGTTTTCAGCCATCAGCAAACCGCCACTTCCACTCATGTTACATAAACAATACTCTGCTACATAAGAAATTACATTATTTAAAGTTTAAATCCTAAAAATTGTATTGAAGAGACTATTATTATACGAGATACATGCAAATATGTTTTTGTGACCCCCCCCCCCACGTCTTAAGGTTTTGAACTACTAAAATTTGATTGATTGAGATAACAATTATTCTGACTCATTATTAAGGTCTCTAGTACAGTACTAGATATAGTAAATAGTTCTCAATAAAATTAATATATTATATTCTGATATATTTCAGTAATTGTTTTTCTTTCCGGTGTGAGGCGGGCAGACCCGTTTGTTTATATTTCTTACCTAGCGCTCCCTGGGGGCAGTTTATTGAAATTGGATGAGTTACCACTATGTAGATTTATCTATTACTATACCTCACCAGGGAAATCTGCTTAGTTTACGCAGCCCCTGCGTGACAGACTTTTATTTGTTGTTGGCTCTCATTTCTTTCATTTTTTCCCCTTCCATCCCAAAAATTTATAATAAAAAAAAAATAAATAAATTTGCTACAAAATTAACCAAAATGAGAATAATAAAAGGAAAGCACGTGTAATTATTGTAATTAAAAAAAAAAAGAGAGGCAAAATGTGAACCGTCAGTTATTAAACCTTTAATTATGCAACACTTTGAGATCACTCACTCTTCTTCACACTTTGATAAAATAATCCACTAATTATAAAATCACAGCTTCTGAAGCTTTATAATTAATTAAGAGGAATACTGGCTGCTAGTAATCATTATTTACCCTTCTTCTGGATTAAATTAACTAACTGGAATTACTCAGGACTTGTTCACTTTGGGAAACTCATTGGGGGGGGGGATAATTGAATTGTTTAAACATTTTTTTTTGTTCAAACGAGCTGTAACTGTAAACTGTTGTAATTGACATAAAACATAGAATAATACTTAATAAACCTAACCTCCAAAAACATATGTATTTCGTTTATAACGGGAAAATAAGTTTGAATATGTAAATTCAAGTAGGTCTGGTATAGTTAATGGTCCAATCACAATCAAATAACCTTGTATATACCAAACTGAATGGGTTATTGAGTTTAATTTGAACGGGAAATTACTGCAAGCATTTGAGATCTTCATTCTTCCACACGTTCCGTTTGCTAAGACAACAAAATTTCCATTTCACAGGAACTTAACTGTTCTTAACCTTTATGTAGGGACGTGGGGTGCTCAGCACCCCATGCGTTCTTAGAATTGTCACTACTCCCATGAAAACAAACCTAGAACCTCTCGCCTTCCTGACTTTTCCTGCCCCGCGGGTACCTTCCAATTCATTAGCTCAGTTCTCTTTTGCCTCTTCTCCGGATCACATATCTAGTGTGTTTGGGGTGAACAGCACCCCACGTCCCAATAGTGACAAAAGTTTTGCTCTATCGACATGCAGCGTGATCGCGATATTTTTGATACTCGAGATCCGAATTTCGCCAGTTTAATTCTTCAAGAACTTGACCGTTTGGATAGTGAAGAAGCTTTATCTTTTGTGGACTCTTCTGAAGCAGAAAGTCATGAGCAAACTTCCACCTCACGATATATTCAGGAAGAAACACCAAATTTTCAACGGGACGCAATCTTGTCAGATTTAGAGGACAGCGAGAACGAAGGAAATGTAGATGGCATTATCATTAGCGACCACGATTCAGAATCTGAGCAAGAACCTTTGTCATCATCCGAAGATGAATCTGGTGACAGTTCAGTCATTTCCCTAAACATGATGAAATTGACCGCTTTATGTTCAATAAACTCTTAGGAGATAGTATGGTTGCCATTCATATGAAAAGGAAAATTTTGAACACACGACTCCCCCGTGAACTTCGAGACTGTATTTCTCATATAATCCAAAAATATGAAGAAAAAAACTCGAAAAAAAGAAAAAGACAGGAATTACCCTTGACAGGTACTCAGGAAGGACCAGTCTCAAGAGAACGATCAGTCGATCTACTGCAAGAAGTACTCAACAAATTAAAAAAAATCACAGTCAAGATGTTCTACATGCCCAAGAAATAAGGATCAAAAAACAACCCAGACCTGTGACAAATACAAAGCACCATCTTGCAAGGTATGCTCGGCCGTGCTTTGCAAAAATTGCTACAAGAATTGACCCCTGCACAATTTTTTATTATAATTATTATTTTCTTTCTTTTTATGTATTTTTATTCTTTAATGTGAACTTTAAAATTTTCATATGATTTAAAAAAAAATTCCTCTAAAAAATGAACCATTTCTTTATCTTAAAAAAAATGTTAGCTGAAAGTTACTTATATAATTAAAGTTTGAATTTTCTGTCAATTTTTTTAAAATTTTATTTTCTACCATGTTTCCCAAACTCTTTTTGATATTTAGAGAAAGGCTAAAATGAAATACTGAAAAGAAAATTTTTTTATTATTGTAATAGGTGAAATTTAAAATTGGGGTGCTCAGCACCCCACGTCCCAGTGAAGTCAAATTTTTTTCACATCCCTACATAAAGGTTAAGCACAAAAAAAAAAGGTTTAGAATGTTTTATCAGAATGTGTCTCTTTATTATTCATCTCATTACTGCCAAAAACAAAAACCTATCTTGTGAATCTACAAAACATATGTTATACACCTAACCTATATCTTACAATTACAAAGAGATATAAATATAACAATCTTTCATTGCAATATTCACTCCCTAAAAGAAACAATATCCTCGGTATAACCCTTCTTCTCCATAAGTCGAAAATATTTCACTACACCTTCAAAAATTGTAATTTAGAGTTTATTTCACACAAATTAAAAAGTCAATCTCTTAGATTACTAATAGCCGATTTCTATCTAATGAAAGAAGGATTGGAAAAGGTAAATGCTGTTTGGATTGTTTATATATTTTATTGTCTACATTAAGGAACTATATGCGACTTGCCAACTCGTTCTGTAAGGATGTTATTTAATAAATCAGGCATTAATTAAACAAACAATGACTCAGCTTTGAATAAAATATAAAGGTCAAAGCCTTAACTCATTAAAAAAAAAACACGCAGGGGTTGCGTTAATAAGCAAATTTCCCACGTGCGTTAAGTATTGCTATTTATTTAAAAAAGTAAAAGTTCAAAGATACCAATATTTGGAATTTAGACATTAAATAATGTGCTTCATAATATAACAGCTTATTTTTGCTATGACATTAGTAAGAGTGGGGGTATACTCATGGCCGAAAACTAAAAAAATCAACTATCTGTGTTATTAATCAAGATGATGAAATAATGTACACAGCAACATTTATAGAACATATTACATTTTCAATAAGATAGATTCTATACAATTTTTTGATCCGACGCATAACAACGGAGATAATTCGAAATTCTCCTCCTCTGAACTCCCACCTTCCTCAGGTCAGATTTTAACAGTTAACTAACTTGATCTTTCTTTTTACATGTAAAAGAGCTTATATATGGAGTTTGGTAACAATTAAACAAAAATTGCGAACACTAAAGCGGTAACAGACAAATATATTGATATATTTATTCTTATGTATTTTGCTACATCCCTATCTATACTTTCGATAAACTTTATAAGTTCTTTATTATATTTTTTAAATAACATATGAGGTGGTTCTGGCCAATTACCTCCTTTTAAAATTATTTTCATTATTAAATTTGATCATTTTGATTAAATGTTGGACAGTCATAAAGTATATGTAAAAACGTTTGTGTTATCTGTGAGTCGCGAGTACATTTGTCATTGTCTTGTTCCGCTAGAAATTGTGTGCATATGTGATGGTGACTCTTAATTGTGTTGTAGTTGTTGTGAGCTATATTTGGTATGTATTGATGTAAGCTGTAAGATTTGTTACATGTCGTCCATTCTCTGTTCCACTTATGTATTGTGTCTGTATGCAAGTCTTTTTTAATGTATGAGAGTGCTACTAGAGATAATTCTGCGATTATTTTTGTATCTTGAGCTGCTTCCTTTGCTAACCTGTCAGCTTGTTCGTTTCCAATATTTCCCGAATCGGCTCATATCCAGACTATGTGTATATGTAGATTTAAATGTATAATTTCCAGAATATTATGTCTAATGTTCGTGTATAGTAGGGTTGTGTATTAAGTAAATGAGTGTCGTGTTGTCTCTGTGTGTAGCCCAAATTTAAATTGCATAATAAATTGCTAATTATAATCTAAATTGTGTACAGTGAGCACTGATATTAATGAACGACACATATTGCTGTATTATCTTCAATATGGATCGCAATGGGCTTAATGGATTGATTAGGAAGATAAATTCCGCTTTGAGCCGGCGGGAATAAGTTTAAAGGGCATATGCGAGGCTGCGAGGGGGGAGCGGCGGTCGAAACTCGATTTAATCTCTCTCTCATCTTCAGGGCAAATTAGGCGTACGCTTTGACGGCAATTTCTCCCCCAACTCCTAATAGCTCCGATAACTGATCACCCGTAAAGTTGTCATCAGCTAGGCAAAATCACAGCCTCCAGTAATCTCTTCCTCTCTCACAATATAGACCCTCTCAAATGATACGAGTAAACTATATTTAAATTAGCCTGAAATTAAATGAGTAAAATACATTGATGAAAAAGTCCGCCAAGCAGGGGCTGTGTAAACTAAGCAGATTTCCCACGAACGGGTATACCCTAAAGGGAAATCAGCTATTGAAGCCGTACTTGAGATGACGAAAAAGCGGTCCGTTCAAAGCTATATATTATATATTTGTCTGTAAACACTCTAGCGGTCGCAATTTTTGTTTAATCGTTACCAAACTCGGTATTTAATCGTTTCATGTAAAAAGAAAGATCAAGTTTGTTAATGGCTGTAATCGGACTAGTGAGAGGGTGGGTTTAGAGTGGGGAATTTCCAAAATTCGAAATATCTCCATTCTTATACTTATTGCAAATTAAATTTACTATAAATATTTTTATGTACATTTATTCTCTATATTGAATATTAACCGAGATATTTTTTTTTTTTTTTTTTTTTTTTTTTTTGAGAAATTCATTAAATAAAATCCTAAGTCCCACCCTGACTAGAAAAGGGTGGTAACCTGTAGATAACCCGTCCCAGTTAGCCTGAGTTGCAAAAAGTGGTCATTAATAAATAATAATAATAATAACCGAGATATTTGGATTTTTATTAAATGTGTGTGGATAACGGACGAGATGAGATCGGCTGATGTCGGTTCTATTCATGACTCCGCGTCGAAAGCTAGTTCGGCAGTTTCCCTCACTGTTCGGCTCTCGTGAAATCTTTTTAGAGACTCGTTACTACTACTGTTACTAGTATGAAGATTTCTCTATTGTGAAACTTCAGTTGGGAAATCTGCTTAGTTTACACAGCCCCTGCGAGACGGACTTTTTTAATGTCCCCATGCTATCAGTTGATTGGTGTTGTACATCTCCATTTTTGTCAGACTTGACGTGAACGCCTCGGTGGCAAGGTCGACTCTTTTTATTACAAGTGTACTACTCCTGAAGAGACGTCATAGAGAACGCGAAACATTTAGCGGAAAAATAAATCAGTTAGAGATAATTCAAGTGTTTTTCATCTAATGAGCTTCCGCTTTTTTCCCTTCTGCGAACAATACATCTTATCTACTGTAACATTTATATTATAATTACAACTTATTTATAAAAAGCAAACTAAATAATATTTGAATTGTACTTTGAACGCGTTAATTATCATTTGATTTATGTCGTTAGTCGAGCTGGCTTTGAAAGTTACGGCTCTTCAAGCTGAGCCCTCATTAATAAGGGTCTTAACGACATTTCCTATTAATTTCTTAGGATTACCTTCCACGTTTTAATTGCAATTAGGAAAACAATGTTATTTTACGGATGAAAATTAATATCCCTACCTTGAATAAAGCTTTTTTTTTAATTATTGATACTGGAAACTTATTGGATTAACCCGAGAAGGCCATTTTATTGACAAAGTACCGACTAAAATTTAGTATTGGTTTGTCTTCCCTTCACATTTTCCAAAACCAAATTCCAAACTCCTTGGGGGAACCGAATGTAGTGTGGATTCACCAGCTTGGATGTTGAATCTTCTTGTACACAAAATAAGAAAAATAATGCTTGGATAAAGGTCAACATTTGATAGTGATTTAATAAGTGATATCACTATTTAATAGTGATTTAATAAGTGATATCACTATTTAATAGTGATTTAATAAGTGATATCACTATCTAATAGTGATTTAATAAGTGATATCACTATTTAATAGTGATTTAATAAGTGATATCACTATTTAATAGTAGTTTAATTAAGCGTGAAGCTAAGAGAAGAAAATTCAATATTAAAATAATGTAATGTAAAAAGTATTTTAACTGTTAATATTCTTGTGTTTTTATTTGAAATTTGAGTTATTAAAATATAAATTATTCTGATTCATTTAAATTGCTGTACTAGATAAAGTAAATAGTTTACAATAAAGTTAATATGCAATTTTCATATATATATATATATATATATATATATATATATATATATAAGTAATTGTTTTTCTTTCCGGTAAAGAACATTTCTATCCATCTGATCAGCTCTGATTGGTTGGCAGACCCATTTTTTTTTACAATTCAGAAGCCATTTTCGTTCGGGGGCTTATTAATATTAACTGAAATATTTCTCATTACCGTTTGTATTCACTCACAGCGGGGTTAAGTGTTAATAGTATGCAGATTTCTCTATTGTAAAACTTCACTTGGGAAATCTGCTCAGTATACGCAGCCCCTTCGTGACCGACTTTTTATTTTTATTTTGCACAATATATCATTATAATACAAATAATTAAAATATTTGAAAAAAAATGCACGCATAATGCTAACATGCATGGGATGTGTAGAGAAATAACATCCCACAACATAGGGTTACTACGTAGAGGAAATACGAGTATATGTGTGGGTGTGGGTGTGTGTTTGCGCGCGCGTGTGTGTGTTTGTGTGTGCGACCGTGTGTGTATTAATGTAGGAATTTATATAAGTAATATATTGCATCTGTATCAGGACGCAGTCATTGAGAATAGCTTTACTAAGAAGTCAAAAGCTTGAATAAAATCCTCTCACCTTTGAGATAATTTAAGATTGGCTATGTTTTACTGGGAGTTACTCCGATTACCCGGAACCGCTTATACCCATTACAAGAGTTCATGACTAAATAGAATTAAACGGAGCATACTCCTGCCATCAGAAAATACAGGCTGAACAGGAATTCGAACCGCAGTCAAACTGTCCTGATCCTTTAGTTACTCTTTGGACAAATCACTTCTAAGCAGACAGCTGTTTCATTATAGGTTGCTGATATGTAACTGAGCTTCAGATAGCTAAAGAAGTGGCAGTAAAATTTACTCTTTTGCCTCCCGACGGCTGCAGTAATTGAAGCCCACCGGATCAATACATTCAAATGCCATAGGCTCCAATATTCCCCTGGAATATATGCTGACATGTCCCTGAAGAAGTTTTCAGGAGTGAAAAATTATTTATTGCAACTACCTTACTGCCACAATTGTTCAACGATTTTTTTTTGCATTAATAATTACTCTGGATCGGTACACAAACATCAGACGAGGAACCTTCAAATTTGATGAGAAACTCTTAAGAATTTGAAATTAGTGTTTTAATACATCAATGATCATATTTTTACGGAATAAATGCAAATAATAAATTGTGTTTAAAACTCATTTTTCAAATTAATAAGTTCACTTGAATAAAAAAAAGTCCGTCACGCAGGGGCTGCGTAAACTAAGCAGATTTCCCACGTGAAGTTATACAATAGAGAAATCTCCATACAAGAGCCCAACACTTACGGCAAAGGGACGAACTAGGTTTTGGCGGGAAACTCAAAAATCCGTTACCGGCCCAAATTTAATAAAAATGCAAATATCTCGGTTAATATTCAAGATAGGGAATAAATGTATAGAACAATATTTATAGTAAATTTAATTTGTAATAAGATTCATTCTATACAATTTTTCGACCCGACGCATAATAACAGAGATATTTCGAATTTTCCGAAAATCCCCCCTCTAAACCCCCCCTCCCACTGGACCGATTTCAGCCATTAACGAACTTGATCTTCCTTTCTACATAAAACGATTAAATTCCGAGTTTGGTAACGATCAAACAAAAATTGCGACCGCTAGAGCGTTAACAGACAAATATATATATATATATATATATATATATATATATATATATATATATATATATATATATATATATATATATATATATAAAATTTTGAACGGACCTCATGTTCGTCATCTCCTGGGTAGGATCGATGGACATTTGAAGAAAATTTTCGAAACTCGCGTCATGAGTACGACCTCAATAGCTGATTTCCCTTAAGGGAAATCTGCTAAAATGCCTTCAATATAATTTTGGATTATCAACGATTTTATCAGTAATATGAAAAAAGTCAGTAAGCAGATTTCCCACGTGTGCCAAGTATTTGCATTTATCTCAAAAAGTAAACGTTCAATTTGAACAGTATTTGGTAATTATGCTTCAAATAATGTAATTCATAGTATAACAGGATATTGTTGATATGAAATGAGGAGGAGGTGGGAGGGGGGTTTAATGAAACCCAAAATTATAAAATGCAAGTATTTTGGTTAGTGATCAATATTGTGAAAAAATGCACATAAAATTATTTATAGAACATTACATTTTTAACAAGATTGGTTCTATACGAATTTCGATCCGACGCATAGTATCGGAAATAATAAGAATTTTCCAAAATCTCTCCCTCTATATATACACAATTTTGAACGGGCCTCATTTTCGTCATCTACTAGGTTAAACCGATGGACATTTGAAGAAATATTTCTAAAATTGCGTCATGAGTAAGACCTCAATAGCTCATTTCCCTTAAGGGAAACCTGCTAAGATATCAACTTCCCATATAAACTGCCAATTGAAGTACAACAAATCCGTGTCATTATCAATGATAACTTTTATTCTATATACAGTGAATGGATTGCACATAGCACAGGTTTGAATAATTTTATGTATGGAAATGTGGGCGCAACTATACGCTGTTACCAAAAAGATAACTGGAAAAATAATTTTTGAAATATTGGATAACAATAACGCACTCAATAACATTAACATTAATATCGATCATTGGCAATGTTTTGGTTTTCAATTTTCATAATAACTTACTTTTATGAATGCTTAATATTAGAGAAGGTAATGTACTTTTAACGTTTTTCAGTGGATTATTTTATTCATAAAACTACAATTAAATCACAGCCAGTTACTAGTAATGTACTAGGCTTTCTTAAAAAATAAACTAGGACAAAGAGTATAGAATAAAATTCCTCTTCCAATAAAAAATAGAAAAACTTTGATTTTTATTATCTAATCACGAGTAAGTGCGATGATTATAATTGATTCATTGACCAAAATAATACATAATTATTTCTAAATATTTCATTTAAAATTAAATTATTAAGGCTTGAAATCTCTTAGTATTCTTCCAAGAATTGGATAAGCTTGGCATACCGCAAATTAAATTTCCCCGAATGCCAATCGGCTATTGAGGTCGTACTCATTACGCAATTTTCAAAATTTTTCTTCAAATGTCCATCGATCCTGCCTAGGAGATGAGGACAATGAGGTCCGTTCAAAATTATATATATATATATATATATATATATATATATATATATATATATATATATATATATAATTGTGTTTATGTTTTCGACCAGGTTATATTTATATATGGTGTGTTATTCTTTTTGGAGTTTTGGTCAATGTTGGTGAAATAAATCTTAGTTTATGCCGATATTTCGAGAATCATTATTTTCTCTTCTTCAGAGCTGTAAAAATTACAGGTACTACTTTATAATACTGCACATTGTTATTACACACTATTGTAAAAGGGTGTTTTTTTTCTTATTATTACTTACCAAGACTAAAGGTACCTACAAACTATTATACATTCTTTTTGCACTATGACTAGGGTTATATTAACCTTCCTTGTTTTGTTTACACAGCACGGTCACAGCCTTTTGTACGTTTTGTATATTTATAGTATATTGTCTTTGTTTGTTAAACTTTATTATAGTTGTTGTACTGTAATTGTTATATCATGATAGAACTATTTTTATGTGTTTTAACAATATATATATGGTTTCTTATTATCTTTAGTATTTATTTTAATATTCACGGTGGTGTTATATTACTAGTATGTATATTTATCTATTGTTAAACTTGACGCAGGAAATCTACTTAGTTTAGAGTGGCCCCAGCGTGACGGACTTTTTTTAAAATACAGAGTTGGCCACGTTTTACACCACGATTTCACAGAAAACGAGAGAATTACTAATATAAATATTAAACCCTAAAAATAATGAAATCTAATTAGACATCCATTTAAACATTCTTTGATTAAAAGGCCCTACGACAAGTTGTAATTTTCTATGTTGGTGATTGATGTAGTAGGGTAATTGGAAGAAAATCACTGTACTTCCTTGATTAGCGCGAAACACGCAAATCAACCGACCACATTGTAACAATGTTGCATGTTCGCGAACTGGCCAGTTATGAAACTCGATTGGCAGTTAATGAATAGATAGTTTGATAAGGGGAGAGGGGGGCCGCTGATAACAGGCCTTGATGAAAGGTGATTCGATAATTATGTAAGATATTGCACAAAGGGTAAAGTGGCAATAATTGTTCCTAATTGGCTGGCATTGTTCCAATCAGCGCTCATATAACAAGAGGAATGGGCTATCGTGTTCGACGGGCGGACGTATGAAGAGAAACACGATTTTGATTGATAAAAAAATATGAATTATTTGTTTGTGTTTTTTGTAGCAGATTTCCCTTAATGTTAATAAACTATTGAGATCGTACTCATGGCACAATTTACGACGACATTTCTTCAAATTTCCATGAATCCTACCCAGGAGATGACGAAAATGAGGTCCGTTCAAAATTATATATATATATATATATATATATATATATATATATATATATGTCTGTTACCGCTCTAGTGGTCGCAATTTTTGTTTATCGTTACCAAATTCGATATTTAATCGTTTCATGTAAAAAGAATGATGATGATGACAAGAGGAAAGGTGGAGGGGATTTGGAAAATTCAAATTCACTCCGTTACTATAGGTCGGATCGAAACATTGAATGAACCAATCTTATGGCCAATCGAATTGTCTGTAAATGTTGTTCTATCCATATTTTCTGTATCATGAGTATTAACCAAGATATTTGGGTTTTATAGTTTTCTGCTTTCAGCAAACCCCCACTCCTACTCACTTGATATTAATTATAAGCTGTTATATGATGGATTACAAAGTTAAATACCAAATATTATTTTCAAAAGACCTTTATTATGCGAGATCCATGAAAATATGTTCAGTTGATTCCCCCCCCCCCTCCCCGTCTTAACTACTTTGATAACTAAAATTTGATTGATTTATATAAATATTATTTTGATTTATTATTAATTACAGTACTAAATAAAGTAAATAGTATTTAATAATACTAATATTTCATATTCAGATATATTTCAGTAATTGTTTTTCCTTCCGATGAAAATTATTTCTATCTGTTCAACGCGGAGAGACTGACTGACCTATTTGTTTAATATTTATACGCTTTCCGTTGGGAGGTTATTACAATTGACTGAAGGATTTCTCATTGCCACTTTTATATTGGTTAACTTAATGTCCACGGTGGTGTTAAAGTGTTAGCAGTATGCAGATTTCTCTATTGTAAAACTTCACGTGGGAAATCTGCTTATCTTACCCAACCCCTGCATGACTACGATTTTACAGCTAATTGGGACGAGTCATCTAGAGGTTAACAACCTTTTCAAGCCAGCTTAAATCGTCCACGCTGGAGCCCAACCCCAAAACTATTACGAAAAATAATAAGGATCGCCTTAAAATTACGAACCAAGACCCTTAGAATAAATAGTGAAAATGAAATATAAAAGCCGCCAAAGAATGTATTGAAAATACTCTTGGTGTTAAAGAGTTCATTTAAGCAATACTCAGAAATGTAATCGTAATTAAACTATATCTGCGTTAGAATACTGAAATAATAAATTATGTATATAAAATTCCAGAAAGCCTACCCTTAGTTATATTATCCTTCGAAATTGGATAAATAAAAAAATGGAATACTCATTTTTTATTGGTTAATATTTCCAGGTCAACTATTTCGATTTGCGCATCGTTTTTGAAAATATATTGAAGAATACTGGTTTATTCTAGAATGATAGCCAGCTTAGTTTAAATAACGCTTAAATGAGATAAGACTATGTTGATTAAAAACCACATCCATTATTTATATATAACCGAAACATTATTTATTTATTAACGTAATAGTTAATTGGTACAGATTATCTACAAGGTTGCCATCCTTAATAACCACATTTACTAATGCAATGAAGCCCAACATATTTTATTTGAAGTTATAATTACAAATTCTCAAAGTGTGTTTCTACACAGTCTTCTAGTGTGTTACACAGTATTGTAGTTGACTCACAAAAGTTTCCAAACCTACTATATTATCTTTACCCCGCGAACAGTGAAAGGTTTTGTTATAAGAACATATACGAGTATAGTGGGACGGTTGACTAACAAAATGGTGAAATTAAAAAATAAATTCCAAAAAAGAATTTTATGTCAAAAACTCTTCACAGACAGATTAGTGTGTCAATTCAATGAAGCTCTAAGGAAAGTCAAGGGAATACGTTTTTCGCTCACACACATACACAGAGCATATATATATATATATATATATATATATATATATATATATATATATATATATGTTCGTGTGTGTAATTTAATATGTAATGAGGAATCATATTTCAAACCAAAGCAATTCTAGGGTTGGTATTAATGTAATAGAATGAATTTATAAAAACAACAAACCAGAAACCAGAGTTCCTACAATACAAATTTTAAAAAAGGAATTGAATTGAAAAAATAAGAAGTGAATATGAAAAAAAAAATATGAAATCAAAGTTAGATAATGTCTAAAGCTAAAATTGTTACAACTCTCTGAAGAGAGTAACAATAGAGAATATGTAGGTGTATAAAAATGCCAGAATTAAATCTAATAATGACTTCTATCAACCAGACATGCAATAATTAGATTTAAAAAACAACACTTCATTATTATTTTATGATCATGGATCTTTCAGGTTGATAAATATTTAGCACTGGCTAATTACTTGTTTACGCAATTTCTCTTCTTGTCAGAAATATTTTATTCAGAGACTGGGCTCAGGTCCAATACTTCCAACTGAATGTAATATTTAATGGCTAATGGAAGATGTTCCTCTCTTATAATTAACTTGGTTTACCTTTTTTTTATAGCAGATTTCCCTTCAGGGAAATCAGCTATTGAGGTCGTACTCACGACACGACTTTTGAAAAATTTCTTGAAATGTCCATCGATTCTATCTAGGTGATGACGAAAATGAGGTCCGTTCAAATGTATGTATATATATATATATATATATATATATATATAGATATATATTTATTTATTTATTTATTTGTCTGTTAATACTCTAGCGGTCGCAATTTTTGTTTAATCGTCACCAAACTTGGCATTTAATCGTTTTATGTACGAAGGAAGATCAAGTTCGTTAACGGCTGAAATCGGACCAGTGGGAGGAGGGTTTAAAGGGGGGGATTTTCGAAAATTCGAAATATCTCCGTTACTATATCGGATCGAAAAATTGTATAAAACCAATCTTATTGCAAATTAAATTTACTATAAATATTGTTATGTACATTTATTCTCTATCTTGAGTATTAACCGAGATATTTGCATTTTTATTAAGTGTAACGGACGAGCTACGGTTCCCACCGAAAGCCAGTTCGTCCGTTTCCGTAACTGTTCGGCACTCGTATGGAGATTTCTCTATTGTATAACTATAAGTGGGAAATCTGCTTAGTTTACGCAGCCCCTGCGCTACGAACTTTTGTTATGTAAAAAGGAAGTTCAAGTTCGTTAACGGCTGAAATCGGACCAGGGGGAGGGGTTAGGTATACAGGGGGAGAATTATGAAAAATGTGTCAAATAGAATCAATCATATTGCAAATTAAATGTACTGTAAATATTGTTATATACGTTTATTCCATATCTTGAATAATTACCGAGATATTTGCCTTTTCCAGTTTTCTACCTTCTGGCAAACCCCCACTTCTTCTCATGTTACATAAACAATTCTCGGTTATGTAATAAACCACATTATTCGAAGCTTGAATATTGTTTTCAAGAGACCATTATTATACTATATACATACAGATGTGTTCTCCCCGTATTAAGATTTTGGACTACTTAAATTTGATTGATAGAGATAAAAATTATTCTGATTCATTAAAAATTTCAGTTCAGTATGTTTCAATTTTCTTAAGGGCATTTTCTATTTGACTTTTGCCATAATCTGGTTTATTTAACAAAGTACTGGCATGGTTTTGGGATGTCAATGTCAGTTCATCGCATTTTACTGCGAAGAGTAAGCTATTAATTATTTTGAGTAACAATAATTGCAATTAAACGATATGTTTCGATTCTCACAAGCATATATGTTGAAAAGAAATATCCTTTTACACCAACTCATACTAACGTCATGTTCATATAAATAAAAATGGGACAATAGCCAATAAAAAAAAATGAAATGATTCTTCTTCTAAATTCACTATTAATAGTCCATAAAATGAAGCATTTTATTTGTACAAGGTTGTAAAACCACTTATCAAGAATACTATTAACCTCAATCTCTTTTTATTTGTTCCGAGAGACTGAACATAACTGAGTTGTTTTATCATCTATGAACCAATAGTACATTTCATTGCATACAAGTTTACAATCAATTCATGTCAGTTTTTTGTTAAAGTGATATATTATCTTCATTATGTTTATTCATATAATAATTCTTTCCTAAGCTTTTTTTCGTTTATTTACAAACATATTTTTTTTTTTACTTTAGGATCTAATGAGCTGTTTCTTCCTTTCAGAGTATCTCTTGTCATTTTTTATTCCGCAGAATATAAGCCCAGATTACACCATTATCGGAGAACATTCTACGAAACGGTTCAACAGCATGCATCATCAACATCTCTTATTTATATGTAACTTCAGATCTTCAAAATCAAATAAAGGAATTTAAGTTAAATAAAGACGTTTCGAAGATTCACTTAATGTATAGATAAGCCGTCATCAAAGATAGACAGATGAGGACAATATTACCAATGATCGTTAATGATTAACTGAGGTGGTCTGTGAAGCCAACAAAGAAAAAACAGTTTTAAAAGAAAACAGTTTCAGGTTAGTATCTTTTAATTTTTATAGAATTCACAAGTGAGACTTTTTAAAATGAAAATACCTTTTTTTAGCAGATTTCCTTGTAGGGAAACCAGCTATTGAGGTTAAACTCATGACGCTATTTTTGAAAATGTTCTTAATATATGTCCATCGATCCTACTAGGAGTTGACAAAAATGAGGTCCGTTTAAAATTGTGTATGTGTATATCTTTATATATATAATTCTACTGTACGTGTGCATGTTACTGAACTCCTAAACGGCTTGACCGATTTGAATGATTTTTTTTGTATACGTTTGGGTGACGACCTGGATGGTTTAAATTCACAAATTAGTCCGGCAGATAGAGCGATATTTCGATTCCTATTGGGTTTTCGGCAAATATGCAAAGGATAAAAGTTGTTTATTTGTTATTGAGAGTAAGATTTGTTATATTCACTTTTGTCGTATAACAAAGTATAAACGAGATAAACACTAAAAAAATAAAGTTGGAGCTAACGATTTAACCGAACTTAACAAATGTCTATATGTAAATTAGGATTAATTCTTCCATGATTATAAGCTATATTGATTTTTTTAGGTTCGAACGGGAGTGGGGGTTATAAGGGAGGCCTGAATAAAAATATTTCATTTTCTATTTGTTTTTAGTCAAACGCGCACACAACAAAAGTTGTTTTTGTGATATTAAAAGTAGCTTTTGTTTTAAACATAATATTATTAAATTTAATATCCTAATCGCTTGAAATGTCATGCAGGACAACGTCTGTCGGGTCCGCTAGTATATATATATATATATATATATATATATATATATATATATATATATATATATATAGAGAGAGAGAGAGAGAGAGAGAGAGAGAGAGATTTCTGTAGCCGCTCTCGCGGTTTTTATCGTTACCAAACCTCAATATATAAGCTTCTCAAGCAAAACTAAAGATCAATATCGTTAACAGCTAAAATCGGACCAGGGGAGAGGGATTTATTTTTTTGTATGTATTTTACTTTCTTCATAATATAAATTTATTCAGAAATAACAGAGTATATATACAAATTTCAAATGGTCTTGGACCATTTATTTTGTACAGATAAGATGATAAGATTAACTAAAAAAATTAATATTATCAGACCTATTTACATTTGGTATTGGCACATTTGATTCCTGTGTTTGTTTTATTTGATAAAGCGGTAAATAAACACATAAACATTATATATCGATTCTGCGAAAATTAGTTTTCAGAGCACTCAAGGGCATAGAGATATAAAATAGAGCTCTCACTTCGATTAGTAAATCGATAGTGTATTGGCTAACTGGCGTCGCCCCGTTCAAAAAGAACGACTGTTTGTGTTATCAATTAGATAAGGGGGAGTGTGTGTGTGAAGTCGGTCTACTTTCGCTATCAGCTGTCCGCCGGCGGGGGCGTTTCCTCTCATATTGTGTCCACTTTCAAGACAGCTCCCTGATAGTATTCATGCACATGTATTTCAGAAACACATCTTAGCAATAGGACTGTCATAATTTTGGAATTTATAGGAAAATATTTGGGTTCACTTAATCATTTATCAGCTGGCACAACCAAAGGGACTGTGGTGTAGGAACAAGCCAGGGCTTTAGCGCATAGGAGCAAAGCCTAATTAAAATGAGTCTGTAAGTTAAACTTGAATGGAGATGTAGCCTCTTACTTCATTCACCCTTAAAGTTTAATCACATTATTTATTTGACAAGGTGGGTATAGAGAAGAACGTTTTGCAAACCTTGGTCGAGGGTATCATTATTGATACCTTAGGGATTATTTCCCACCATATATTTTAATTTTAGCTGTGACCAGTGATATTAGTATAGATCGACGGATCATATTATTACAATAATGATGTTTATAATTCATATATAGTGACATTCACCTTTTAGGTTGTTCTCTGTGCTTATTTTGTTAATATTTTAGTTATTGAGCTGACTAAATACAATATGTATTGTTTTACTGTTGTCCTAGGGATTGACTAAGTTGCTGTATGCTTCAGCATCTCAATGTAATTGAGCAGCCCCACAAATTGTATTTTACAATAAAGTGATTCTCCCTAACCAGGGTATATAACTCACATGATGAACCAAATACTTTTATTCCAATAATACTCTGTAAATTAATAAATACTTCGGACTTCTTTTCAGAACCTTTTCTACGAAAAAATAAATATATAATTGCCAGGTGCGAGTCTAAATCAAGGTGAATCTTATTTAGAGAAATGCTTTCTGCTTTGGCAACATAGCTGGATTAATTATCTATGTAATTATTAGAAAGAAACCAATCATTATTTATAACATCAACTTATTGCTACTATAGCTAATTGGGACATGTTATCTATAGGTTACCACCATTTTCAAGCCAGGGTGGGATCAATTATTTTATATAGTGAGTTCGTCATAGAATAAATTCATTTTTGCCCAAGCGGGAATCGAACTCGCCACTTTAGGTGTACCATGTGAGATTAAGTTCAACTCTTTAGATCACGTGGCTAACCTGAGCTACCTGTTATGTGGTGACGAATTGGTGCTAAGCCACTTATTAATAGGTTGCAATGTTCTTTGATCAAGGAAAAAACGATCACCCCTCTTGTAAATAATTTACTTTGCTTTGAGATTACTTGCTAAAAATAAAATATGACTTTCGGAGGTACAATGCGAATGGTCCTAGGATATCCATTGTGGGGTACTTTTGAAAAATCATGTATCTTTGAATATTAAAACTTCTAGAACAGTGTCCAGAATTTTACGCCATTTCTGTCCAAGTAATGTTATTCAGTTTATAGACTTGTATCGGCGACTCGCTCTTGAGTCCATTGTAGCGGCATCTCAAATAAATAATAAATTAAATTATTTATTAACGTCCAACTTTTGCAACTAAGGCTTGGGACGGGTTATCTACTAGTTACCACCCTTTTCAAGTCAGGGTGGCACACAGGATTTTATTTAGTGAATTCCTTCACTAAATAAAATCCTATTGCCCAGGGCGGGAATCGAATTCGCCACTCTATCTTTACCATGTCAACGCTTTAACTCACACGGCTAACCTGGGCACACCCAAAAAAAAATTAATAAAAAGAACGCACATAACCTCGTCTCGGAAAAATAATATCGTAAGGTTTTGAAGTATTGTCAATGGAAAAAGTTTATTTATTACAAGTGCGAGTGCTCGTTTTGTCTTGCGTTAGCTGTGGCTGTCTAAACTTTAAAACCTCTTGAAAACTTCCTGTAAATAGAAACTTTGTTGTTTCCTGTAAATATTCCCCTCTCAAGAAGATATTATTGTATTTAAAATTCAAGTTAAAAGTGAATCAGGACTATGTATTTTCCCCCAGTCCACGAAAGACTAATCTCTCGACATATATTCTAAGCTGTAATATGAGAGAAATAGAAATATAAATTAACTCCATTTACGGTTGCCATTATGCCAACTAATTTTTCTTAATAAGTGGTAGAGATTTATACAATAGAAACTGTATTTGAGCAATTGTGATTCTATTAGTAGTACAAATGCTCTGGAGCGGTCAGCAAGAGCCGAGATTAACTTCAGCTATATCATCCTGACGTTCTGACTATTATAGCAAATCCTGAATGCCTGTTCGCTGCTTTACCTTAATCTAGCAGTCAATCAAAGAGTTAGCTGGATAAATATAATAATCTATAATCTTCCACAAATTCTGTTAGGATAACCTAACTTATTATTATAGCAAAGATATTCAACAAGAAACCCTAACCTTCCATGTTCTAAAGGCATAGCTTAGTAATACATTGCCAAAATAATTTCATATATAATATCGATTGTATATTACCCAGTAATAAGAATTTGAAATATTCCCTCGCGAAAAAAAAAATAAAATAAGAAAGGTCAAGAGCAAGTAAAAATTGATCAATAATAATTTTTGGTACATTGTCTCTTTAACGTAAGTCAAGTTTTTCATTATTTATAAGACTTGTCATCCTTTAATACTTTTGAATGTTAATAAATAAAAAATGTACGTTTTATATTTAGAGTGATATTAAGATTGTTAACGAAATTTATTTATTGTATGTAATTCTTTAACTTCATGGACTTTATGTGTATAAGTATAAATGCAAAGAATTAATTTCAATAATGTTAGAAAATTGGTTATAGAAAACAAAAGTATAAATGCATATCAACCATTTCATTACATTTGTTAAACCTGAGAAAAGCTGTGATGAAAGTTAGAAAAACTTTAAAATCATGATCAGCCCCCTAACGAAAACTACATTGGCCAAGAGATGTAATGAAAGCAATTTGGTGGGTCAAAACTGGTATAGTTTCTTACTACTTTACTTACTACATAGCGAATTTTCACATGTGTCAAGCCTTTTTAAATATTTCTATATTTTGAAGTAAATTACCTAATAACAATATTACACCCACACTAATGAAATAAATTACAAGTACAGACTGTTACTGTCCAGAAATATACAAAAAAAAAAAAAGGTTGTCCTAATGTGTGTGCGCGCGCGCGTGCGTGCGAGTGTGTGTGTGTGAGAGAGAGAGTGAGAGAGAGAGAGAGCGAGAGAGCAATGTAAAAGGTAAATGAGCACTTCAGAAATGGATAGCCCCTGAAGAGGTGGCAAATAAGCCTCGAAACATGTAGGGCAGTGGCAATAAAGTTTGCACCGAAAAAAAATGTTATTATTATTGGAGACCCTTGCCATACAATTACAAGAATATGTAAATAAATTTGGTCCAGAATGAGGAGACAAATTCTAAAAATGTCCACTATTATGGCAAGGATCAAAATCTCTTAAAACCAATGCTTAAATTGTTGTTTTGCACATTTTTTTTCTCTGTTTTGAATATTAACTAATACTAAAATAATGATGGATTTCTTAGTATTCAGCTTCTAGTACTTTTAGTAATGTGATTTAAAATTACAGCACTGCATCAATAAACAGCTATTTTCAGTTTAAAATTCAAGTAACTTATGTTTCCTGGCCTAACAGCAGGTGGGAAATCTGTTTAGCGCCTCCGTGGGGGGCCTTAACTTTCAAGATTTTTCGGTTGGCCACTGTTCACGGGTCTTTGACAGAAAAAAAAAGTGACTTATCAAAGAAAAACATGTAGGAGATTAGAAAGAGAGAGAGAGGGAGAGAAAGAGAGAGAGAGTGAGAGAGAGAGAGAGAGAGAGAGAGAGAGAGAGAGAGAGAGAGAGAGAGAGAGAGAGAGAGAGAGAGAGAGATTCTTCAGAAGACCTTTATAAGCCCTAATCCCAGATAAAGCCTCAAGGCAAGCCTTTAAGAGAAAGTTTATTGAAGGCAGTTTAAAAGCTACCCTTGCCTCAATGGCTAGCTCATCCCCTGGCTAAAAGGCTCATCGTAAAGCAGCGGTTCGAGCACACCTGAATTTTCAAAGAATCATCCCGCGATGGGGAGGATCTCATGAAAATTCATTGTTCCCCAAAGCAAACTATTTAGACCCGAAACCCCCTTAAATTGAATTCCAAACATAATTAACTTCGTCAAGCTACTGGAGTTTATGGTAAATATTTTGACTGCCAAAATATATCTCGAACGCAAAGATTTTTTTCTTCTTTAGATACCACAAATGTCATTACTGAATTAATAATAATTCGTTGTTGTTTTTATCATTTATTTAATTTCGCTATTTCGTACCACGACGATAATAAAAATAAAATGTGTGAGTCCAACAGGTTGGGTCTTCGTGAACTAAGCAGATTTCAGATTTCAGGAAGTGACACAGAAGTGACGTTATCTCAATACAAGTCTTGAAATTTTAATTTTTAAAAGCGTCACAGCTTTAAATTATGGCGGTAGTTGTAATAAGGAATGGAGAGTTGAGTTGGTCTGCTCATTTTTTGTAATTTGATATCAATAGGACCAGCGATGAGAGGCGCCGGAGATAATTTGAACCAAATACAATATTGTGATGTTAATAAATTCTAATAATTTGAATACCATTTGTTTTATTTATCATTCTGTGTTATGTGTTTGTTTTTTAATGACTTCATTTGTCAGGTCATTTACGAATATTTGCACTGCAGTTCAGGTTTATTTATTCGGAGTGTTAATTGCAATAATTTGTGCAAATATATATAATTCAAATCAAAGAGAATATACAACTTGAGTGTAGCATTTGCTCCAAACATGTTCTGAGAACAACTTCAATATTGAATTAAGATCAGTTCTTCCCAGCATTAATGTTTACATATAGAACTGGAACGTGGATGAAAGTTATGTCATAATACAGTACACAGATAATGTTTATATTTAAACATGAGTTACTTCAACCTCATTACACTAATTGACTTGCTCATAACTTACACACACTATTACATAAATGAAAAAAAATAAAATAAATAAATATCTACCGCTAACCGTTTTCCTCCTCAGTGAAAAAGATTCAATGTGATATTCATAGAGGGAGATAAAAGCAGGCAGAGGGAGAAATACGGTCGGATGAACAGGAAGACGATGACCTCGTGTTTGTAATAACGACCTTTTGATGTTGAGCTCAACTTATGGAAGTAGAGGGAATTCCACGTCTGATGCTTTGCAGAAACTTGCTTCCGCCGCCGCGAGGAGGGCAACGGCCTTATGAGGAAAACAGCTGGCGAGAAACTTTCCTCTATAATATTAATAAAAATCATAATATGCAGTCGATCAAAATTTCAGAAAAGCAATGAGGATATAACATTGAAATTAAAAATGCTGTATAATTAAAGAGTTTATCAAATAAGATAGAGATACATTTATTTTAAAACAACATTTAGAAAATAAAAATGGAGTAATGAGCTGTATGTATTAAGAGCATTACGGTGAGTAAATACAGATAATAAAAAGAGTCCGGAACGCAGGGGCTGCGTAAACTAAGCAGATTTCCCACGGGAAGTTTTGCAATTGAGAAATCTGCCTAATAACAACAATAAACGTATTTAAGCTTCGAATAAATACTTACGGAACATAATAGAATATTGTTAAAGTAAGATGAACGAGTGCCGATCACACACACACACACACAATACAACTGCAATTATCTCGGATAATATTTAAGATACAGAATAAATGTATAGAACAATATTTATAGTAAATTTAATTTGCAATAAGATTAGTGTTATACAATTTTTTGATCCGACGCATGGTAACGTAGATATTTCGAATTTTCAAAAATCGTCCCCTCTAAGCCCCCCCCCCACTGATCCGATTTCAGGCATTAACGAACTTGATCTATCTTTTTACATAAAAGGTTTAAATGTCGAGTTTGGTAACGAATCAAGACAATAAATTTGCGCCACTAGGACCTCAATAGCTGATTTACCTTAAGAGATATCTGGTAACATGTACAAATATAGATGATTTTGACTCAATTCGTTTTTATTAGCTATAATAAGTTATAATAATAATTATTTAATATTCAAAATATTTAGGGAATTTTAAAGAATAAAAACTTCTTCATCAAAACATCAACGAAGAAAATGACATTTAATGTCTTGGGTAAGGCTGAGTTATACATCCATAAAGGAATTGACAATCCTAATGTGTATATCTAGATCCTTAGTAACCAAATAGTTAATCAAATGAGTTAATCAGAAAGAAATAAAAACATTCTTTGTGAAAAATTATTCTGAAAGATATTTTGAAAGTGAGATCATCATTTTCTGACCAATCAAATGGGTTAGTTTTATTGCAAAAGGGTAACGAAATTTGGTTGTTAATAGTTTTATTTCCGTTATGATTAAATAATAACGTTTAGCAGACTTCCCTTTGGGAGATCAGCTATGAAGGTACTAACTACCAATGACGTGATATTCAAAACATTTCTCCAGGCAAATGTGGTCCGTTCAAAATGTTATATATATATAAACGCTCTAGCGGTCACAATGTCTTGTTTAAATATATAAACAAAATACAATATTTTA
This sequence comes from Riptortus pedestris, assembly GCA_019009955.1. Classification (NCBI taxonomy): domain Eukaryota; kingdom Metazoa; phylum Arthropoda; class Insecta; order Hemiptera; family Alydidae; genus Riptortus; species Riptortus pedestris. The sequence continues at coordinate 124,017,540 of CM032231.1, forward strand.
TGTCGTTAAAAGCAGAAATCGGACCGGGAGGGGGTATAGAGGCGGAAATTTGTAAATTAAAAATATCTCGGTAATTATGAGTCAAACCGAAAAAATGTGTATAAACTGTTGTTACACGCATTCTTTTTTCATTATCTTGATTATTAACCATAGTATTTGCATTATTTGGTTTTCATCTTTCAGTAAATCCCACTCTTACTCATTTAGTATTAACAGTAAGATGTTATAACATGAACCACTTAATTCGAAGACTAAATGGCAAGTATTGTTTTCATTAAAGTTTTGCTGGGTCAAATACATGGAAATACGTTGTGTGTTCACGATATTAGTATTTCACGTTATTGGTGTTCTTGACTCGAAAATGTTTATTTAATCTATAACATACACGATATTCAACACTAAAGTTTGTATTCATTAGTAACAGAAATCGGACCTGGAATAGGGAAACTTAGGAGGGGGGGGGGAGATTCCATAATTCAAAATATCTCAGTTATTATACGTCAAATCGAGAATTTTATAGAACCAATCTTGTTAAACTATTGATGTTCTGCAATTGTTAATGTACACAATTACTATTTACTCATATACTATGCGAGTTATTAACACTTTCTTGTTTTCAGGCTTCAGTAACCCCCTCCCCCACTACTTCTCATCGAATTCCGTTTCAGAAATAAAGAATATTTGGTGAGAAGAGATCAATGGTGCGTCATATCATCACGTGGGAAATCTGCTTAGTTTACGCAGTCCCTGCTTAACGGACTTTATTCTTATCATTTTCGTTTGAGTATACATGTGTTTACTGACTCTCTAAGGCGATTATCCCGCGGTGACAGGTTGCGCACACAGGAAGCCAGCTGTGTGTTTATCGTCGAGTTCCAATGACACCTTCCTCATGATAATACCTTATCTGAGGTACCATTAAGCCATAGAGATACAGACGCACAGATAGAGATAATGACGTGCAATCCCACTTCCGTGAAAAATAATATTATCTCCGAGCAACAAGACACCCCCGATTATTCCCCCCTCTTTCCGCCGAAACAGATATCAATTTTTCATATATCCCTCTCCTCCCCCCTCTCCCGGCGGAGTAATGGGGTGTGTCTTGAAGAAGTATGGGGCATTCCTCATATATATCATGAAGTATTGGTTTTTTTTTTCTGTAATACATCCTGGAGTACGGAAAACGACATATATTTCAACAAGTTCCTCCCCTAAAGACAGCCTATACTTCTTGGAGCTCTTATTAGGATTACAAAGTTTTCTTTCGGATGTCCGAACACGTGCCGGAATATACAAAATGTATCCATCATTCTACAAAGATGAGCCTCTGCGTTGTGTAAAAGTCTACAATTCATTTTACTTCACAAACACAAATAAAAAAGAAAATGTATACCATCAGTTATTAATCACTTCACTGGCCTTCCACTACAATGATCAAATAAGCATTCATTTGAAATATCAAGTCTGTTACTTAATTCGCTTAACTTAAACTTACCATGGAAGTTCAACAAAAATGAAAACCTCAAATGATTATTGAAATCATTTTTATTACTCGACTTGTTTCGCATCCACCTGACGCAACATGAGGAGAAAATATAACACAAAAAGTTAACTAAATTCACTTTCCACTAGCCGTGCGAGTTAGACAATATCTTATACAGTACGACTGGTAATGTCAGCTGTTTTATATTGATAAGAAACGAAATAAAAATATATCGATTATCCCTAATGAAGTGACGCCTAAATAGTAAATGAGAAATTAATAATTGAGCAGCAATCGCTTTAACGTAACTGTTAAACGTCTAAAAATTCAAAACAATTCTAGCATAAAAGTCCAAAATTTAAAAATATCATATTGACGATACTGTTGCTGTTATTATTACCAATCTCAAGAAAATAAAATTTGTGAAAACAAAAATTAATTCAGTAGTTTGAGTAGTGGCCCCAAAGCCGTGGCGTTAACGTCAATTATACAGCAGAAGCACCTGATGATGGCACGTTAGTGCCGAAAGGCCTTGTGCATGAATAAAAAATTGGTGGGAAGACTTCGTGTTATTGAGACCTGTTTCCCAGATCTGCACTTCCACATCCAGCAACATACAAATTATAAAAATTAATTATTTCCATAAAAATAAAACTGACAATAAAATAGCGGACAAGGAAAATATATATTGACATATAGACCAACAGAAGGATACTAATTTTGATGATAGAAAATATAGAGAAACAAAAATGTATTCTGCATTGAATTATAACTCCACAGACGCTAAGAAGATTACATGGATATGTTAAGATATTGGACAAATCACATTGAAATATCCAAACAAAGTGAAAAATAGTTTTAAACATATAAAGGACAAATTGTGTTTGTATAATGAATACAAAATAAGCTGTATAGATTGGAATAAAAGTTATGTAAGGGATCATAAGGAAAATAAAACGTCCAAAGGAAACAACTTGTTAAAATACACCCATAATTTTGATTTTGAAAATGTAAGTATACTATAAAAAGAAACAGAGATGAAATATGTGAATTATGTGTATTTCAATTTATTAGAATCTTTAAACTGATGGTTATTCAATTATAAATTTCTCATTTACTATTTAGACTACACTTCATAAGGAGTAATCGATATATTTTTTTTTCCGTGATGCATTGATATGAATCTTTTGATTTGTCCCACTGTGCTTTGTAAGCCATTCTCCGACTGGCATGGCTAGTGGAAGGTCCAATATAAAGATGTAGCTGTTTAGTTACCTCTTTCTATTATACTTTCTCCTGATGAGGCGTCATGTGGATACAAAACTAGTTGAGAAATAAAATGATTTTAATACTCATTGGAGGTTTTCATTTTTAGCAGATTTCCCTTAAGGGAAATCAGCTATTGAGGTTGTACTCATGACGCGATTTTCGACATTTTTCTTCAAATGTCCACCGATCCTACCCAGGAGATGACGAAAATGAAGTCCGATCAAAACTGTATATATATATATATATATATATATATATATATATATATATATATATATATATATATATATACCGCTCTAGCGGTCGCAATTATTATTTAATCGTTACCAAACTCGATATTTAGTCATTTTATGTAAAAAGAATGATCAAGTTCGTTAACGGCTAAAATCGAACCAGTGGCAGGGGGGGGGGGTTTAGATGGGAGGTTTTTTGAAAATTCGAAATATTTCCGTTACCATACGTCGGATCAAAATATTGTATAGAACCAATCATATTGCGAATTAAATTTACTATAAATATTGTTCTATACATTTATTCACTATCTTCAATATTAACCGAGATATTTGCATTTTATTAAATGTGGGCCGATAACGAACGTTTCAGGCCAAAAGCTAGTTCGCCCCTAACTGTTCGGCTCTCGTATAGAGATTTCTCTATTGTATAGCTTCACGTGGGAAATCTGCTAGTTTACGCAGCCCCTGCGTGACGGACTTTTTGTTGACTTTCAGCCATAGATTGTAATTATTTATTAACGTCCATTTTTTGCAACTTAGCCATAGATTGGTAAATTGAAATTAAATAGGTCATATTCGCAACACAAATTTTCACAACAAACATTTAATTCACATAAATATCTTATTCGTGAATATTAGATATATTTTAGAACTCTCGTTCTATAACACACCTTGGTTGTTCTTTAAAACTGTCTTATACATTCTGTAATTTGTTAGTGAGTAAATATAGTCTACAGAGTTTGAAATATAACCTCAAAAATTGTTTTAGTTTATTTTCAGTTTATCAATTTATTAAATATTTAAACCAAAACATTATATAGTCCGAAATTGTTCTATTCCTCAAAACCTGTTTACGTATTCACATGTTCTAATCAATTTCTACTTAGCAGATTTTTACTGTCAAGAGAAATCGAAAGAGTAGACCTAGTGAAAAACCCAAGCATCTCTAGAAAAGCCTCCCATCGCCGTACTACATAATTTTCAACAATATCTTGTAGTTTTTTATACTTTTCAACCTTTGACCTTCGCCCTGATATTTCCGAACAACAAAATAAACTGCTAATCGTTCATTGTATATATAGAAGTCTTAGTGTTTCACTCTGTGAAAACATTTATCATGCGTGCTGAGATGAAATGCAAATGAAGTCTCGTCTCGTTCTCTGTTTCTAAATTAGTGAAACCCCTTGGTAAACAAAACTAGAGCTGTTATATCAGTTTAATGTGAAATTCATTGAAACAAGAGAGAAGGGTTGATTGATTGTTTGGTTTGGGGCAAAAAACTACATCGATCAGCGACGCCCTGTCTGTTTATACAAGGCGATACCAGGGGACGCTTCGATTATCCGTGAAACGGCTCAAAGTTCATAACTGAAGGATGAAAATACAAACGAACCGGGATTATGTTCGAGTTAAGAAAAAATGTATTGCAACAATAACAATTGTAGGAAATATCTTAATTGATTAGGTTATATAACTTTTTTTCGATAAGATTAGCCTATAGTTCATGTACGAGCTAGAACAAAGTGCATCGAATAACAATTGTAAGAAATAACATAATTGACAATATTTTTCGATAAGATTATTCTACGAGTATATTTTCGCAAGATGGTTATGATGAAATAAAAATTGCGTGTCGTAACAGGAATATTATTGATTGATTGATGACGTCCATTCTTATATTTTTTTCATTCGTATGAGAACAATTGTTTAGCCTGGAGAAAAATTTTTCCTGATATTTCATCTCATTGTTAAAATCAGATTAGTTAGACTGCAAAATATTTCCTGATATTTCATCTCATTGTTAAAATCAGATTAGTTAGACTGCAAAATATTTCCTGATATTTCATCTCATTGTTAAAATCAGATTAGTTAGACTGCAAAATATTTCCTGATATTTCATCTCATTGTTAAAATCAGATTAGTTAGACTGCAAAATGTTTCCTGGTATTTCTACTGCAAAATTTTATTTGTGTAACACATTAAAAAAGACATTTAAAATTAACATTTTCGTCCTTTTCTAAAACACCTTTCCACATAGGGTATAGTTTATCGAAAAAACGTTTAAATATCCAGTTTTGGACTGATCAAATTAAAATGTCGGACAAAGAGCATTAAAAAAAAATGTCCGTCACGCAGGGGCTGCGTAAACTAAGCAGATTTCCCTCATGAAATTTATTAATAGATAAACCTACAAACTGCTAACACAACACCACCCTGAATATTGAGTGAATGTATGCAAACGGTTATAAGAAATCTTTTCCCTGTAGAATGGGAAGCGAATCAAAATGTAAACAAACAGGTCTGCCAACGGCTCAGCGGAAAGAAAAACAATAACTGAAACATATGAGAATGTAGTATATTATTCTTATTCTATACGTATTTTTCGTATAATGATTATTAACCTAGATATTTTGATTTTGTAGTTTTCCGCTTTCATTAAACCCCCACTCCTACTATTATCCGATAAATAATAAGCTGTTATTTCATGAACTACTTCATTACAAGGTTAAATACCAAATATTGTTTTCAACAAAGCTTTATTATGCGAGATACAAACAAATACGTTCTGTTGACCCCCCCCCCCCCTCCGCCTTCTTTTGTTCTTGGATTACTAAAATATGAGTGATTGAGATAGAAATTATTCTGATTCATTTCAAACTCCACTAGCTATAATAAATAGTCTGCAATAAAATTAATATGTTATATTCAGATATATTTCATTAATTATTTATGTTTCCGGTCAATAATAATCGTATCTATTCAGTGCTACTAAGTTGGCTGCCCTTTTTGTTTACAAATCAGACGCTTTCCGTAGTAGATATTATTAATTTGTAATTGACTGAATGATTTCTTATTACCGTTAGTATTTATTCTCTCAATATTCACGGTGGTGTTCCTGCATGAAGATTTATCAATTGTAAACCTTCCCGTGGGAAATCTGTTTAGGTTACGCAGCCCCTGCGTGATGGACCTTTTTTTTATTCCTTCGTTAGTTGTACGCCTTTCCAACCGCCCACAAACATTAAGTTCTGACATAAGTCCACTGACACGAGCACAGTATATTTAGAATAGGAGGTCTTGATCTCCGAGTGATGTCACTACTGTCGAGCAATAAACACAACTAATGACCCTCAGCACTAGCTGCCAGATTTACGACTCGTCAATTGGAGTTTACGACTAGCTATCAGATGCCGTAAAACTCTATAAATAGCTCCGGAAGATCTTCTTGTCAACCTCAGCCCAACAGGATCAGGAGATGCACTCAAAAGGCCAGCCAGCCGTATCCTTGATATTCTAGATGTATTTCTTCGGATAAATATTCCCAGTTACAAGAAAGTAGCAAATTAACCCTGCAACGACTACATTTATCCCCGTAATAAGTATTAAATATACGGGAGAATATTCCAAAGTATCATAATTTTAGCAGCTATTGAGATAGTACTCATGACACAACTTTTATTAGCCGATTTCCCTTAAGGAAAATCAGCTATCGTACTCATGATGCGAGTTTCGAAAAATTTCTTCAAATGTCCATCGATCCTACCCAGGAGATGACGAAAATGAGGTCCGTGCAAAATTATATATATATATATATATATATATATATATATATATATATATATATATACATATATATTTGTCTGTTAACGCTCTAGTATCGCAATTTTCGTTTGATCGTTACCAAACTCGATATTTAAACGTTTCATGCAAAAAGACAGAGCAAGTTCGTTAATGACTGAAATCGGACCAGTGGAAGGGAGGTTTAGTGGGGAGGATTTTCGAAAAATAAAAAATATCTCCGTTACTATACGTCCAATCGGAACATTATATAGAATCAATCTTATTGCAAATTAAATTTACTATAAATAATGTTGTATACATTTATTCTGTATCTTGAATATTAACCAAGATATTTGCATTTTTCTGTTTTCAGCTTCTGAGATGAGATCGGCTAACTTTGGGTCTAGTCGTGAGTTTCCGTCAAGAGCTAGTTCGGGCTGTTCCGAACTAGTCTGTCCTGAGAGTCCTGTTTGACTCTCTATTCCAAAATTTCTCTATTGTATAACTTCACGTGGGAAATCTGCTTAGTTTACGCAGCCCCTGCGTGACGGACTTTTGATGACGAAAATGAGGTCCGTCCAAAACTATATATACATCTTCTATCTATATATTTGTCTCTTACCGCTCTAGCGGTCGCAATTTTTGTTTGATCGTTACCAAACTCGATATTTAGTCGATTTATGCAAATAGAAAGATCAAGTTTGAAATCGGACCAGAGGGAGGGGGGGGGGGAGTTACATCTACGTTACTATAAGTCGGATCGAAGAAGTCTATTGAATGAATCTTATTGCAAATTAAATGTACTATAAATATTGTTACATACATGTATTCTCTATCTTGAATATTAAACGAGATATGGCATTTCTCTGTTTTCAGCCTTCAGTAAACCCCCACTTCTACTAGTGTTACATAAACAATACTCTGTTATATACTAAATCACATTGTTGAAAGCTTAAATTCCAAATATTGTTTTTCAGATTGTTTTTATACGAGATACATGCAAATTGGTTCTCGTGTCCCCCGTCTTAAATTCTTGGACTACTAAAATTTGATTGATTGAGATAAACATTATTCTGATTCATTATAAATTACAATACTACATATAGTACATATTTTTCAATAAATTAATGTTATATTCTGATATGTTTCAGTTATTGTTTTTCTTTCCGGTAAGCCGTTGGCAGACCTTTTTGTTTACAGTTGAGACGATTTCCGCTTTGAAGGGAAATATTTTTTATTATCGTTTGCATTTATTCACTTAATATTCATGATGGAGTTGGGTAACCGGTGTGTAGGTTTGTGTATTGTTAAACTTCACGAGAGAAATCTGCTTAGTTGACACAGCCCCTGCGCTGCGGAGTTTTTTTATTTAAGTAATCAATTGAAAGATATCGGCATAAGCTATTTGAAGTAAATCGACCTGTCTTTAATTAACCAAGATCCGTAATCTCAGAGAGGACATTTTCAAAAAAATTCCCTGCAAATTAGTCATTGTTTTAAGAACGATTTGTCATTCGGCTGTAGCAAGAAGAATGTTCAATACTCTTGACAAAAAAATCAATGAAACGGAGAAGTATTTCCGAGCCCAAGGAACCAAAGCAATGGCTATTGTTGGTGAGCTGACATGGCGAGTTTGTGATTTAGCTGATCAACTTAGAGCTAATACCGTCTTTTAGAATGATCAGCATTTACAAGAGACTCAACTTTCTAATTTCTTCAAACAATATCCGTAAAAAGAGATGAGAACTATTTAAATATTTTCTCCAATGCCCAACAAGACAACAGGTTAGCGTATAAAATTCCACTAGTATATGGATTATAATGACTGGCAGAATTAAGGGCCTCAGGTTAACCTTGTAAGCTAAGGTGTTGGTCTTTAATCACACATGGTATGCATAAATGAGTTCTCATCCAGGCAATAGGAATTTATTTAGCGTCAGACGTATTAAATAAAAAATTCCGGCTCGCAGGGTCTGCGTAAACTAAGCAGATTTCCCGCGTGAAGTTTAACAATAGATAAATCTACATACCGGTAATACAACACCACCGTGAATATATACAAACGATAATAAGAAACCTCCCGACGGGGACATCCGGACAATTACTGTAATATATGTGAATATAACGATTGAAAACTATTTGCCATATGTAGTACTGTAATTTATAACGAATCAGATAATATAAATATAATTTTTATCTCAATCAATCAAATTCAAGTAGTCCCAAAACTTAAGAAGGGGCTGGGGTCACCAGAACACATTTGTATGTATCTCGTATAATAAATGCCTATTGAAAGCAATATTTGGTATTCAGCTTGGAATGATGTGGTTTATTACATAACCGAGTATTGTTTATGTAACAGGAGTAGAAGTAGTGGTTTGCTGAAGGCTGAAAACTGAAAAATGCAAATACCATAGTTATTATTCAGGAGAGGGAATACATTTATATAACAATATTTATAGAACAATTGATTCTATACATTTTTTCGATCCACCGTATAGTAACGGAGATATTTCGAATTTTTAAAATTCTCCCCCTCTAAACCCTTCCTCCCCTGGCCCGACTAAATATCGAGTTTGGTAAGGATTAAACAACAACTGCGACCGCTAGAGCGGTGTAACAGACAAGTATATATGTATATTTTGGACGGACCTCATTTTCGTCAACTCCTAGGTAGAATCGATAGACATTTGAAGAAAAATTTCGAAAATCATGAGTACGGCCTCAATAGCTGATTTCCCTTAAGGGAAATCTGCTAAAAGCCTTTGTCCCAACTTGGCTAAAAAAAGGGTGCTAACCTTTAAATAATTCATCCCTATTAGCTTCCTTAGCAAAGAGTAGGCGTTAATAAATAACAACTACAGATTTAATGAATTTTGAATAATCGTGCATTTATATATTACACTATCTAATAAAAACAATAAATGACAGAAATAATTAATTTAGAAAATCATTTTTACTGAAATTCTTGTCACAGGCATTCGTATTATAAACTCATGTTCAATTTCACTTAGGTGCCTGAGTTAACCATGTGAGTTAAAGCGTTGACCTTAATCTTACATGATAAACCTAGAGTTTCGAATTCAATTCCGTGGGAATGTAGGAATTTATTTAGCGTAGAACTCATTAAATAAATGCCTTAGTCCCACCCTGGCTAGAAAAGGGTTGATAACCCGTCCCAATTAACCATAGTAACAAAACCTGGACGTTCATAAATAATAATAATAAATTTACTTAGTCCGTTCTATTATTTACTCTAGGGAATATTGGGGTAACTCAAATCGCATTGCTACTGAAAGTTTCCTTTAAGTCTTCCAAAATCGTAGTAAGCGATAAAATCAGCATGCAATTTCTTTTAACTATTTGATGAATTTATTTCCAATAATGTTTATGTTTTAACATTTTTCAATTAATGTGCCATTTCTCAAATAAAGGTTTATGCTGTAGGTAGGATGAAAAAAATTGGCTACACTACCACTATGACAATTTATTAAAGCGGCAGAGAGCTTTCGATGCTGTGAATCATCGTCAGTGCCCTGTTGACACACAGAAATAATAATTACTTATCTAATTAAAATATTTTAGATAAGGGAAAGAAAATTGTCATAGTGGAAGCGTAGCCAATTTTTTCATCCTACCTACATTAGAAGTCAATTCCACCAGCCAGAATACCAACTCAGAAAGATTTTTGCATTTTACGACTAAATTATGCGTCAAATCGGAAAATTCAGCGATATAAACTCGTTTTAGAATTTGATTTTCTATAAGAATCCGTCATAAAAAGTCTTGCATTACTTTGGCAATTCCAAAGTTCTGGACGCTGGAGAAGTACTGGAGTAGGCTGCGAGGTTGAATATGGGCTGAAAAGATTCTTCAGGTGACAATTATGGCAAACCAAGTCTAGTAACGTCATTTTTAACGTATTTAATTTTCGTCATCTACTACATACTATCAATGGATATTGGAAGAACTTTATCGAAAATCGCGTTATGAGCACCGGCCACATCAACTGTTGATTTCCCTTGTAAGAAACTTGCTAAAAGTTTTATAAGGAAAAAAAAAACACCAATAATAGGGAAGTAAGTAATGGTATGATGGGAAGACGGGTAAACGTGGGAATCATAGTGATCTATGTAGATCGTGACAGGGCGGTTCATAGGAACAAAGCGAGTCTGACTTGCAAAGGTTGGACGGAGCTTTGAACGCTGTCGTAAATCGACCATAGCCCGTCGTAAAGAGAAGTTTTATTGAAACTCCCTTCACAAGAAGTCGACTGTCTCTAATTGAGGGGACATTAACTTGTGTTATGCTAATGAGAGAATTCAAAGGTGACACTTTCAAATAAAGAATATATGGATATATTGTTCTAGACCAAACGCGGGGAACCGCCGACACGCGGTAAGGTTTGATCCGGCCCACGAAACATTTTGAAAACCCTATCAAACAAAAATATTACACTACTTACTCCAAATGAGGAAGATGAGCAGAGATTTATGCGTTTTGCAGTACTTATAAATGCCAACAGTTCTTATCAATGATGAAAGTTAATAAAGCAAAACATCGTACAAGGCTGACTGACGATACTTTGGAACAATCTTTTCGTCTTTGTAACAGTAGAATTAATCCAAACATCGATGGATTAGTTTCCCAAATTCAATTTCAGGTTTCTCATTGATTTCGGTGTCGCTATTTAACTTTCGTTGTTTGTAATAACTCCAAATTGTATAATTTAAATTTTTTCATTTAATTTCATAATTTTAATAATATTATTAAGGGGGGTATTCCCTTAAGGGAAATCTGCTAAAAGTAAATAATATTAACAACGACGAAATGAAGTAAGCAAAAAAAAACTGCCATGACTTTGAAATTTATCTGAACTAAGCTTGATTTAAAATAAAATTTGGAAGTTTAGTAAATTAATGAAATAAATAATTGTAAATAATTCCAAGTACAATATATTATGTTAAGTCACTGAGTGAGGCCAAGCTTAAAATAAAATATAGTCCGAAGAAGTGGAAGGTATTTATTTTTACCATTTCATTTAGACTAGTACTTATTTTCTTCCTTTAATAAATATAATATTTTGTTTAAGAACTTAGAAACTGTATTAAAGCTAGAAAAGTATCATGAGCCAGCTGGTAATCGAAACTCTGTGCTAATTGCATGGCAAATTAGGCTAATTTTAACGAGGGGGGGGAATGCTGAAACTTTTTGAGCTGAAACAAAAGGGCTTGGTATCAGCCAATAAAACAGGCAGAGTAAAACAGAATACAAACAGCCGGTAACAAGCAGCCACAGATCCCAGGGGTGCTCTCATAGCCCGAACTCGGCTCAGGCCCCCCCCCCCTCCCGCCGGCCTACCAATGATAATTCCTAACTTTCATTAACAATACAGTAACTTTATTATCTCTTTGTTTTATACTCGGTGCTCATTTATAAGAATAACTAAAACATACCTGTTGCCCAAACAGACGGGAACCCAAATACATCATATTTCACAAGAACAGAAAGCAATAAAGTTCATCTCGCAGGGGCTGGGTAAACTAAGCAGATTTCCCTTCGTGAAGTTTAACAATATACAAACCTACGTACTGCTAACACAACACCACCGTGAATATTAAGTGAATAACTAGAAACGGTAATAAGAAAACTTTCCCCTCCACGCGGGCAGTGTATAAAATGTATACAAACAGGTCTGCCAATGGCTCACCGTAAAGAAAAACAATAACTAAAACATATCAGAATATAACAAATTTATTTTTTTTTTTGAAAACCATGTACTTACTATATCTAGTACCGCAATTTATAATGAATCAGAATAATGTTTATTTCAATCATTCAAATTTTAGCAGATTTCCCTTAAGAGAAATCAGCTATTGAGGTTGTACTCATGACGGAATTTTCGACATTTTTCTTCAAATGTCCATCGATCCTACCTAGTAGATGACGAAAATGAGGACCGTTCAAAACTGTATATATATATTTGTCTGTTACCGCTCTAGCGGCCGCAATTTTTGTTTGATCGTTACCAAACTCGATATTTAGTCGTTGTATGTAAAAAGAAAGATCAAGTTCGTTAACGGTTGAAATCGGACCAGTGGGAGGGGGAGGATATAGAGGGGAGGATTTTCGAATATTCGAAATATCTCCGTTCCTATACGTCGGATCGAAAAATTGTACATAATCAATCTTATTACAAATTAAATGTGCTATAAATATTGTTGTATACATTTATTCTCTATCTTGAATATTAACCGAGATATTTGCATTTTTATTAAATCCTGGGCGGCTAACGGACGAAGTGTCTTTCCCGCCAAAAACTAGTTCGGCTGTTTCATTAACTGCTCGGCTCTCGTGAAATTTCTCTATTGTAAAACTTCACGTGGGAAATCTGCTTAGTTTACGCAGCTCCTGCGTGACGGACTTTTATTAGTCCAAGAACTTAAGGAGGGGGGGGGGCACGATAACATATTTGCCAGGTCTCTTGAAAACAATTTATGGTATTTAAGTTTCGATTAATGTGGTTAACAGACATATATATATATATATATATATATATATATATATATATATATATATGCGATCCGTTAAAAATTATATATATATATGCGTGTGTGTTAATAATTTTTAACGGATCTCATTTTTGTCATCTCCTAGGTAGGATCGATGTAAGTTTGAAGAATTTTTTTTTTCGAAAATCGCGTCATGAGTACGACCTCAATAGCCGATTTCCCTTAAGGATGCATATTTGAGGAAATGTTTCAAAAATCGGGTCATGCGTACAACCCCAACAGCTGATTTCTCTTGAGGGAAATCTGCTAAAAAAAAATGCATTTCATTTTTTTTTTTTTTTTTTATGAGTTCGTGACTTAATGTACCAGATGAGTGATAACCAATTGATCGAGAAGGAATCTTTGGTTAGGTAATGTGGTTTCTACTCCAAGTCCTTCCAAAGCACACTTAGCAAGCCAAGATCCGAGTTGTTGGCTTTGGCTGGAAGCTTCCATTACCGCAAGGGACTGGTCCGCAGAGGATCCGCCTCAAGTATTTTGCAATTCAATCAGGCATTGACTTATGGAAGAGCAGCTTCAAAAAATCCACGCTTAACATCAGTAGCAGAATTAGTCAATAAGGAGGTCCTTAGAAATATACTGTCAATAAAAATGTTTTTTTTTTCATATTGTAGAGCATTGTAGGTAAAAGCAGCTATTACTGTTGAATTGCGGGGCGTGTAAAAAGATGAGTTGTGTTACCAGTTTGTAAATTTCTATATTATAAAACTTCAGGTGGGAAACCTGCTGAGTTTACGCAGCCCCTGCGTGACGGACTTTTTTTGTGCTTGGAATAAGTCGTTCCATGGCGAATTCCCTTATTTTTTAAGTGCGATGACTAAAAGTGGTGATATAACGCTGAAAACTAAAAAGTGGCAAATATCTGGGTTAATATTGATGATAGAGGAAACATGTATATAAAAACATTTATAAGATATTGAAGTTACAATAAAATTGGTTTTATATAATTATTCGATTCGAATTTTAATAACGGAGATATTTCTAATTTTCGAAATCTCCTTCTACACCCTCCCCCCCCCCACCGGTCGATCTCAGCCGGAGGAGTAACAGACACATGTTTATATATATATATAACTTTGTCCAGACTTCATTTTCAATATTTCCTAGGGAGGATCGATGGACATTTTAGGAAATTTTCGATCTCAATAGCTGTTTCCCCTTAAGAGAAATCTTTCCAACTCACTTTAGCCTAGATATTTTCTTATCAGCGAACTCAGATAGAGTTTCATTAATTTGGGATTCTCTTTTAAATCCAGTGAAGGCATTCCAGACTAAACAGGGTGATCAGAAGTGGGAGCTTAGAAAAGGGAAAAAATCTCCATGTTTATGGCAGGGATCAAAATCTTCTAAAACCATTGCTTACATTGTTGTTTTGCACATTTGTTCTCAGTTTTTAATATTAGCTAATAGTAAAATAATTATGGATATCTTAGTAATAATAACTAATTAAAGCACTGTATCAATAAACAACCATTTTCAGTTTAAAATTCAAGTGAAGTATTCCTTCCTGGCCTAAAATTCGTAGCATAGCAGCAGGTGGGAAATCTGTTTAGCGCCTTTGTGGGGGCCTTAACTTTCAAGATTTTTCGGTTGACCACTGTGGACGGGTCTTTGACAGAAAAAAAAAGTGACTTATCAAAGAAAAACATGTAGGAGATTAGAAAGAGAGAGTGAGAGGGAGAGATAGAGAGAGAGAGAGAGAGAGAGAGAGAGTGAGAGAGTGAGTGAGAGAGAGAGAGAGAGGGAGTGTGGAGAGAAGAGAGTGGATAGTGCGAGAGAGAGAGTGGGCGAGAGAAGGAGAGAGAGAGAGGAGAGAGAGAGAGAGAGATGAAGAGAGAGAGAGAGAGACGAGAGAGAGAGGAGAGATATTCTTCGAAAGACCTTTATAAGCCTAATCCCAGGATTAAAGCCTCAAGGCAAGCCTTTAAGAGAAGGTTTACTGAGCCAGTTTAAAGCTACCTGGCTCAATGGCTAGACTCATCCCCTGGCTTAAAGGCTCATCGTAAAGCAGCGGTTCGAGCACACCTGGAATTTTCAAAGAATCATCCCGCGATGGGAGAGGATCTCATGAAATTCATTGTTCACAAGCAAATATTAGACCGAAACCCCTTAAATTGAATTCAAAACAGAATTAACTTCGTCAAGCTACTGGAGTTCATGGTAAATATTTTGACTGCCAAAATATATCTCGAACGCAATGATTTTTTTCTTCTTTAGATACCACAAATGTTATTACTGAATTAATAATAATGTTGTTCTTTTATAAAATATTTAAATTCTCGTTTTCATACCACGATGATGAAATAAAATGCAAAAGCCTAACAGGTAGGGAGGGCCTTCGTTAACTAAGCAGATTTCAGGAAGTGACGTTATCTCACAACAAATCTTGAAATTTAAGTGGTATATAAGAGCTACATGGCTTTAAATAAGGAATAAAGTAAAGTTGTAATAAGGAATGGAGAGTTGGGATGGTCCACTGATGAAAGCAGAAAAATATACATAGCAATTAAAACATTATTCTCCAATTACATTAGTTATGTAACAATCTTTTAACAAACACATAAAACATTGAGGTGACGGATTGTGATAATTCATACTAATGAGCTGGTGTAGAGTAGTTACCGAATAATTAATTACATTGTATTAAATAAAAAAGTCCGTCACGCAGGACTGGTAAACTATGCAGATTTTCCACGTAAGAAGTTATACAATAAAGACATCTGATAAATAACTAATTCACGAGAACGAAAACAGTTACGAAAAAGGGACGTTCAGGCTCACTTCGGAAAGGGCACGAACAGCCGAACTCCCTGCCGACACACAAGAATACAAATGCATATCTCGGTTAATATTAAGATAGAGGAATAAATGTTTATAACAATATTTATAGTAAAATTTTAATGTGCAATAAGATTGATTCTATACCAAATTTTCGATCCGACCCGTTATAGTAACGGAAAATATTTCGATTTACGAAAATCTCCCCTCTAAAACCCCCTTATCTCGGTGTAAATATTCAAGAATAGAGATAAATGTTAATATAAACAATATTTACAAATCATTAAATTTCCAATAAGATGGGTTCTATGCAATTTTTCGATCCGACATATAGTAACGGATATTTCGAATTTTCAAAATTCCCCCACCTAAAATTGTGTTTTAAAGGATTAATTGTAAGTATGGCATTGGAAAAGAGGAAAAAAAGTGAAACTTTCTTGGGTACTTATCATATGGATATCGCATTCAACAGAAATATATTAGAAGGCAAAGGTCTTGGGTAATTGGAGAGAGAGAGGCCTAGAAAGAAAATTTATTTGGAGGACATCAAGTCTCCTTATGGATTTCTGTGTGATATGAAAAGAGCAGCTTCTGAAAGAGCACGATGGTTGCAACTTACAAGGTGCAGCCTTTATTCATGAAGAATTCGTCTATTACACACTGTCTGTTGTGATATGTCCTGATTCTGAGGTCATACTGACTTAACACAAACATCAGTCGAGTAAAGAATCATCTTATGGATTTCTGGGTGTATTGTGATATGAAAAGAGCAGCTTCTGAAAGAGCACGATGGTTGCAACTTACAAGGTGCAGCCTTTATTCATGAAGGATTCGTCTATTACACACTGTCTGCTATGATATGTCCTGATTCTGAGGTCATACTGACTTAATACAAACATCAGTCGAGTGAAGAATCATCTTATGGATTTCTGGGTGTATTGTGATATGAAAAGAGCAGCTTCTGAAAGAGCACGATGTTTGCAACTTACAAGGTGCAGCCTTTATTCATGAAGAATTCGTCTATTACAGACTGTCTGCTATGATATGTCCTGATTCTGAGGTCATACTGACTTAATACAAACATCAGTCGAGTGAAGAATCATCTTCAAACAACTACTTTTAAAAACCAAATACTTTAATAAATCAGTGGGGAAAAAACCCCGGGGTATGTCGAACTCGTTGTTAGACGTACAGGATGTCGTTCTTTTGGTTAACTAGACGAATGATGAAAACGTGGTTATAATGGCATTTGCGCCAGTAAACCATAAGAGCATGCCGTTAAAGTTGGCCAAAGCATATAGCGAAGTGGAATACCAGGTCCAAGGCCAAGTTGACGTTGACAGGAAAATAGATTTAACAGAACAGCGGTCGGCGATAACGGGTGTGTTATGGAAAAATAATCTCATGAGTATATGCCAGGATACTTAAGCACGTTCTTCCTTCTCCTTTAGTGCTTGGACTGAACTTGAGAGGAAACCACCGATCAGTATCGTACACAGCTCTAGATCTAACTTCCTCTCTGTTTATTTATTCATTCTTACAACCACCCTCCGCCCCACTCAGAGTAAAGAACTATCAAATTGATTAAAACGATATTAAAAAAGTGGCAAATATCTGGGTTAATATTGATGATAGAGGAAACATGTATATAAAAACATTTATAAGATATTGAAGTTACAATAAAATTGGTTTTATATAATTATTCGATTCGACTTAACGGAGATATTTCTAATTTTCGAAATCTCCTTCTACACCCTCCCCCCCCCCACCGGTCGATCTCAGCCGGAGGAGTAACAGACACATGTTTATATATATATATAACTTTGTCCAGACTTCATTTTCAATATTTCCTAGGGAGGATCGATGGACATTTTAGGAAATATTCTATCTCAATAGCTGTTTCCCCTTAAGAGAAATCTTTCCAACTCACTTTAGACTAGATATTTTCTTATCAGCGAACTCAGATAGAGTTTCATTAATTTGGGATTCTCTTTTAAATCCAGTGAAGGCATTCCAGACTAAACAGGGTGATCAGAAGTGGGAGCTTAGAAAAGGGAAAAAATCTCCATGTTTATGGCAGGGATCAAAATCTTCTGAAACCATTGCTTAAATTGTTGTTTTGCACATTTGTTCTCAGTTTTTAATATTAGCTAATAGTAAATTAATTATGGATATCTTAGTATTGAGCTTCTAGTACTTCTATGAATGTGATTTCTAGTTAAAGCACTGTATAAATAAACAACCATTTTCAGTTTAAAATTCAAGTGACGTATTCCTTCCTGGCCTAAAATTCGTGGCATAGCAGCAGGTGGGAAATCTGTTTAGCGCCTTCGTGGGGGGGGGGGGGTCCTTAACTTTCAAGATTTTTCGGTTGGCCACTGTTGACGGGTCTTTGACAGAAAAAAAAAGTGACTTATCAAAGAAAAACATGTAGGAGATTAGAAAGAGAGAGAGAGAGAGGGAGAGAAAGAGAGAGAGAGAGAGAGAGAGAGAGAGTGAGAGAGTGGATGAGAGAGAGAAGAGAGAGTGAGTGGTGAGAGAAGAGAGAAGTGAGTGCGAGAGAGAGAGAGGCGAGAGAGAGAGAGAGAGAGAGAGAGAGAGAAGAGAGAGAGAGAGAGAGAGAGTTGAGAGATTTCTTCAGAAGACCTTATAAGCCCTAATTCCCAGATAAACCTCAAGGCCAAGCCTTTAAGGAAAGTTTTTGAAAGTGCAGTTTAAAAAGCTTCCCTTGGCTCAATGGCTAGCTCATCCCCTGGCTAAAAGGCTCATCGCAAAGCAGCAGCGGTTCGAGCACACCTGAATTTTCAAAGATCATTCCCCGCGATGGGGAAGGATCTCAATGAAAAGATTCATTGTTTCCACAAAGCATACTATTTAGACCCGAAACCCCCTTAAATTGAATTCCAAACATTAATTTAACATCGTCAACTTACTGAGTTCATGGTAAATATTTTGACCATGCCAAAATATATCTCGAAAAACGCAATGATTTTTTTCTTCCTTTAGATACCACAAATGTTTAATACTGAAATAATAATAATGTGTAACTTTTAATAAAAATATTTAAATTCTCGTTTTCATACCACGATGATGAAATAAAATGCAAAAGCCTAACAGGTAGGGAGGGCCTTCGTTAACTAAGCAGATTTCAGGAAGTGACGTTATCTCACAACAAATCTTGAAATTTAAGTGGTATATAAGAGCTACATGCTTTAATAAGGAATAAAAGTAAAGTTTGTAATATGGAATGGAGAGTTGGGAATGGTCCACTGATGAAAGCAGAAAAATATACATAGCAATTAAAACATTATTCTCCAATTACATTAGTTATGTAACAATTTTTTAACAAACACATAAAACATTTAGGTGACGGATTATGAAAATTCATACTAATGGCCTGGTGTAGAGTAGTTACCGAATAATTAATTACATTGTATTAAATAAAAAAAGTCCGTCACGCAGGAACTGCGTAAACTAAGCAGATTTCCCACGTGAAGTTATAACAATAAGCAGAAATCTCAATAAAAACTAATATCACTAGAGACGAACAGTTACGAAAAAGAGGACGTCAGAGCTCACTTTTCGTAAAGGGGCCGAACAGCCGACTTCCTTGCCGACCACACAAAGAATACAAATGCAAATATCTCGGTTAATATTCAAGATAGAGAATAAATGTTTATAACAATATTTATAGTAAATTTAATTTGCAATAAGATTGATTCTATACAATTTTTCGATCCGACGTATAGTAACGGAAATATTTCGAATTTTCGAAAATCCTCCCCTCTAAACCCCCCTTATCTCGGTTAATATTCAAGATAGAGAATAAATGTATATAACAATATTTACAAATCATTAAATTTCCAATAAGATGGGTTCTATGCAATTTTTCGATCCGACATATAGTAACGGATATTTCGAATTTTCAAAATTCCCCCACCTAAAATTGTGTTTTAAAGGATTAATTGTAAGTATGGCATTGGAAAAGAGAAAAGTGAAACTTCTTGGACATATCATAAGGCATATCGATTCCAACAGAAATATATTAGAAGGCAAGGTCCTTGGGTCATTGGAGAAGAGAGAGGCCTAGAAAATTCTATTTGGAGGACATCAAGCTCCTTATGGATTTCTGTGTGATATGAAAAGAGCAGCTTCTGAAAGAGCACAATGGTTGCAACTTACAAGGTGCAGCCTTTATTCATGAAGAATTCGTCTATTACACACTGTCTGTTGTGATATGTCCCTGATTCTGAGTCATACTGACTTAACACAAACATCCTCAGGGGAGTAAAGAATCCATCTTATGGATTTTCTGGGTGTATTGTGGATATGAAAAATCAGCTTCTGAAAAGAGCACGATGTTGCAACTTACAAGTGCAGCCTTTATTCAGAAGAATTCGTCTAATACACACTGTCTGCAATGATATTCCCAGATTCTGAGGTCATACTGACTTAATACAAACATCAGTCGAGTGAAGAATCATCTTATGGATTTCTGGGTGTATTGTGATATGAAAAGAGCAGCTTCTGAAAGAGCACGATGGTTGCAACTTACAAGGTGCAGCCTTTATTCATGAAGGATTCGTCTATTACACACTGTCTGCTATGCTATTTCCTGATTCTGAGGTCATACTGACTTAATACAAACATCAGTCGAGTGAAGAATCATCTTCAAACAACTGCTTTTAAAAACCAAATACATTAATAAATCATTGGGGAAAAACCCCGGGGTAATGTCGAACTCGTTTGTTAGACGTACAGATGTCGTTTCTTCTTTTGTTAGACTAGACGATTGATGAAAACATGATTATAATACCATTTGTGCCAGTAAACCATAGGAGCATGTCGTCAAAGTTGGCCAAAACATATAGCGAAGTGGAATACGAGGTCCAAGGCCAAGTTGACGGAGACAGGAAAATGTATTTAACAGAACAGCGATCGGCGATAACGGGTGTGTTATGGAAAAATAACCAGCATGAGTATATGCCTGGATACTTAAGCACGTTCTTCCTTCTCCTTTAGTGCTTGGACTGAACTTGGCAGGAAACCCCCCGTTCAGCATCGAACACAGCTCTAGATCTAACTTCCTCTCTGTTTATTTATTCATTCTTACAACCCCCCTTCCGCCCCACTCAGAGTAAAGAACTATCAAATTGATAAAACGATATTAAAAAGTCCGTCACGCAGGGTCTGCGTAAAATAAGCAGATTTCCCACGTGAAGTTTTACAATAGAGAAATCTCCATACTGGTAACACAACACCACCGTAATTAAATACAAACGGTAATTAGAAATCTTTCAGTTAATTAAAATAAATTCCCAGCTGAAACGGCATCTGAATTGTAAGAATAATTTATATTTTAATATCTTAAATTTTAGTAGTCCAAGAACTAAAGAAGGGGGGGGGGCGGATGAACAGAACGTATTTGCATAAATCTCACAAAGTAATGAAGGTAAGGTAAGGTTAGAAACGACAAGTAAGGTTAGAAGAAGCTTCCACCTCAGCCGAGGAGTTATGAAAATGGCCGACCTAATCCGAACTATACCAGACCATAGACTTCATAAAAATGCAAATATCTCGGTTAATATACAAGATAGAGAATAAATAAATATAACAATATTTATAGTAACTTTAATTTGCAATAAGATTGGTTCTATACAATTTTTCGATCCGATACATAATAACGAAGATATTTTTAATTTTCGAAAATCCCCTCCTCTACCCTAAACCCCCCTCCCTCTATCCCGATTTCAGCCCTTGAACTTTGATCTGTTTTTTTTACAAAAAAACGGTTAAATATGAAGTTTCCGTAACGATCAAACCAAAAATTGCAACCGCTAGAGCGTTAACAGGACAAATATATATATATATATAGATATCTCCATATATATATATATATAAGTATATATATTCTACTGCTACAAGGTACCCGCGATGCGGGAAAATCATTCTTGATGGACTTAATGATGGTATTTTGGTAGTAAGACTTCATTGTGTACATTTGCAATTCACTCCACGACGTATGATTTTCCGAAATAGCCAACCATGAATAGTAACTTTTGGGGAATTAATAGATAGAATTTTATTTTTGAAGGATAAATGAAAATGGTCCTAATCTATCCTCTACACTTTTTGACTCACCGTTTTTCAATAATTCCAACCATAATCATGGGTAGATTTATTACAATTAAATATAACTATAATAAATCATATTCCTTTCAAATGCCATTCCGAGACTCACTTAGTCTAGGCAAAAGTTTTGCACGTAAGATTATATTTGTATTTAGTGAATCTCACTGGAAATCGCTTCCAGGAATGCCAGACGGAGGTAACTAAACTTAATTAACGTGTAAGGCTCCGTCATCTCCGTTTCCAGCATGGGACTTTCAAAATTCTTCTAACTTATATTATTGATGCAAAAATTATTTTATAATTGAGCTCCGGAGGGAATTAAATAACCCGTGGCACCTGATGGAAAATATCATATCGAGTTTAAAACGCATATTGGTTTTTGTCATAATGACATTTCCATTACGTTTATTGATATTATATAAATTATTTGTTTCAATAACACCAAAGTAGATTATACAAAATTAATAATGGAAATGCTCTTATAGTTTTTTTCTATGGAAATATAAATAATAAAGATATTAGGAGGGTGGTGACGAAGAATTTATTACCTACTAATCCGAATCATACTTTGAAACTATATATAAAAACATAACATCATTTGTCATAATTATTCTTTATTAAAACCCTTAAATAAGTTATAATATTATGGACTCCCGTTTGGTGTATCCCGTGTTTACTTCATTTTAAAAGTGAAAAGCGCACAAAAGTTACTCTAAATAACAAAGTAAACATCTTTTGCTATGTGCATGTTTGCGAAGAACCCAATTAGGAAACGAAATATCACTATTGTTAATTTCAGGCCACCCTTATAAACCCCACTTCTGCTCGGCCTCTAGAAATGTGGTATGGACCTATGATAATTAGGGTCAACACTTAATATACATTACCGAGTTTTTTTAGTTCGGTGAGAGTCTTTTGAGCCCAATAAATTAATGACTCCGCTTATAGTTTTTTAGCTTTTAAACTCATTCTACTTAGGTTTTTTACGACAAAAGTTTATATATAATACACAGTTACTCCAAATAAAGAAAATAAACAACTTTGTTATGTTTATATTTGCGGAAAAATATAGGAAAACGAAAATATCGCTATTTTTAATTTCAGGGCTTTCCCTTAATAACCTCCACTCCTGCCCCTCCATAGAATGTTTGGTAAGGCTTATTATAAATGAAGGCCCTCACTGTTAATACACATACGAGGTTTGGTTTAGATCGGTTGAGTCTTTTGTGCCAAATAAAATTGTGGATCCGGCTATAGTTTTTTGTGTATAAAACGCATTTAAACATCGGTTATACGACAAAATTGTAAATAACAAAAGTTACTCTAAATACAAAATAAACAACTTTGTTAAGTGCATATGTACCGAAAAAACCAATAGAAAACGGAATTCGCTAATTTTATTCAGGCTTACCTTATAACCCCCACTCCTGTTCGTCTCAGAGAAAATTAATATAGCCTAAAGCTAAGTTGGGTTAGTAGTAATATACATACCAAGTTTCATTAAAATTCGGTTCAGCCGTTTATGCGTGAAATGAATAGGTAACAAACAAAACAACAAACAAACAAACAATCAAACAAACAAAACAAACAACAAACAAAAACAAACATACACGAAAGAAAACAAAATGCAGATATGGTGTCTATGACATTGAAACGAAAAAGTTATCGTGATGAAAATTTCGCACGAAAAAAATCATATACTAGCCTAAGGTACCCGGCTGATGGCCCGGGAAATCATTCTTGACTGACTAATGATGGTCTTTGATAGTAAAGACTTCAATGTGTACAATTACACATCCCTCCACGACTAATGATTTTACCGAAATAGCCCAACCCTGAATAGTAACTTTGTGGATTTAATAGAATAGAAATTCTTTATTTTTGAAGGATAAATGAAAAAAAGTGTTCCTAATCTATCCTCTACCACTTTTTTGACTCACACCCGTTTTTTCAATAATTCCAACCATAATCATGGGTAGCATTTATTACAATTAAAATATCAACTTATAATAAACATATTTTCCTTTCAAAAGGCCAATCCGAGCTCACATAGTCTAGGCAAAGTTTTGCACGTAAGATTATATTTGTATTAGTGAATCTCACTGGAAATCGCTTCCAGGAATGCCAGACCGGGAAGTAACTCAACTTAATTAACGTGTAAAGGCTTCCTTTCCCGTTCATCTCCTTTCCCGCATGGGACTTCTCAACATTCTTCTACTTATAGTATTGATGCAAAAAAAACCATTATTTTATAATTTATCTACCGGATGGAATTAAATAACCCGTGCATCACCCTGAAATATCAATATCGAGTTTAAACGAAATGGTTTTTTTTTTTTGTCATTAATGACATTAACCATTAACGTTTAATTGATATTATATTAAATATTTGTTTCAATAACACCAAGGTAGAATTATACAAATTTAAATAATGGAAATGCTCTTATAGTTTATATTTCCTAATTGGAAATAAATAATAAAGTTATTAGGAGGGGTGAACGAAGATTTATATACCTCACTAATCCGAAAATCATACTATGAACTATCATAAAAAACATAACATCATTTGTCATAATAATACCTTTATTTAAACCCTTAAATAAGTACTAAATATTTATTGACACCCGTTTAGGGCGTGTATCCCGTGTTTATCTATCATTTTAAAAAGTGAAAGCGCACAAAAGTTACTCTAAATAACAAGAGTAAAACAATTTAGCTATGTGCATGTTTGCCCGAAAAACCAATAGGAAACGAAATATCACTAATGTTTACATTTTCAGGGCCACCCTTATAAACCCCTCTTCTGCTCGTCTCTAGAAATGTTGGGTATGGACCTATGATAATAAGGGCGTTCAACACTAAAATACATACCGAGTTATTTAGTTTCGGTGAGTCTTTTGAGCCCAATAAAATTAATGACTCTCCCGCTATAGTTTTTAGCTTATAAACTCATTCATACATAGTATACGACAAAAGTTTATATAACACAAGTTACTCCAAATAAAGAAATAAACAAACTTTTGTTTATGTTTATATTTGCGGAAAAATCAAAGAAACGAATATCGCTATTTTTAATTCGGCTTTCCCTTATAACCCCCACTCCTGCCCACCATAGAAATGTAGTATGGCTAATATAATGAAAGCCTCACTGTTATACACATACCAGTTTGTTTAGTTCGGTTGAGTCTTTTGGCCAAATAAAATTGTGGACTCCTGCATAGATTTTTAGTGAATAACGCATTTAAACATCGGTATACGACAAAGTGTAAATAACAAAAGTTACTCTAAATAACAAAATAAACAACTTTTGTGTTAAGTGCATATGTTACCGAAGAAACCAATAAAAACGAAATATCGCTATTTTTTTAATTTCAGGCTTCCCTTATAACCCCCACTTTCTCCTGTTCGACTCAGAGAAATTATATAGCCTAAAGCTAAGTTGGGTTAAGTAGTAATATACATACCAAGTTTTCATAAAATTCGGTTTCATCAGCCGTATTAATGCGTGAAAAGGTAACAAACAAACAAACAAACAAAACAAACAAACAAACAAAACAAACAAACAAACAAACAAAAAACATATCACGAAAGAAACAAAATGCATAATAGATATGGTTGTCCTATTACATGTGAAACGAAAAGTTATCGTGAAATTTCGCGAAAAAAATCAATGTACAGACAGAGGTTACAATTTTATATATATATAGATATATATATAATTTTGAACGGACCTCATTTTCGTAGGATCGATGGACATTTGAAGAAATTTTTCGAAAATCGCGTCATGAGTACAACCTCAATAGCTGATTTCCCTTAAGGGAAATCTGCTAAAATCAAACTCTCTTCCCTTCAAACTTTTTACAGACATCTTTCAAGGCTGTAATGTCACAAAACCCATACTCACTATTCATTTTGACCGACGTACGCCACAACTATCAAAAACATAACTCTCAATGTTATACTACATGACGAAAGAAGCGCTTAGACTGCATACCCGAGAGGCATTTTCAAAATCGGAAAATGATTTTCACGCTTACACGATAGTGCAAACAGAAATGCTCAACGACTGGCAAGAACACTGGTTACGTACTGACAACAAACTATTGGATATAAAACCCAATGCTATAGGAGGTCAAAGAGACAATACGTAGATTCAATAACAAACCAAGTAAACCTAACAAGGCTACGTATAGGGCATACTAACCTGACACATTCTAAGGTTATGTACAAAAAAAGCCAAGCCTATCTGTACTTATTACAACACTGGGCTAACAATTAACAGTGGCTGCGTAAATTAAGCAGATTTCACACGCTTTGGCATAACACGGTATTGATCTCATCTCACTTCATATGCTCTATTCCCAAATAAAAATAGAGATAAAATGGAGAACAACTGCTAACAAAGCAGATTTCCCACGTGAAGTTTTACAATAGAGAAATCTGCATACTAGTAACAGTAGTAGTAACGAGTCTCTAAACCAATTTCACGAGAGCCGAACAGTTACGGAAACAGGCGACATAGCTTTCGGAGGATACTAACGAATAGACCCGACATCAGCCGATCTCATCTCCCGTTATCCGAACACACGTAATAAAAATGCAAATATCTCGGTTAATATTCAAGATAGAGAATAAATGTATATAACAATATTTATAGTACATTTAATTTGAAATAAGATTGATTCTATATAAGTTTTCGATCCGAGGTATAGTAACGGAGATATTAATTTTCGAATATCCCCCTTCTTAACCCCCCCCCCCCTCCCATTCGTCCAATTTCAGCTATTAACGTACTTGATATTTCTTTTTGCATAAATCGAGTAAATATCGAGTTTGGTCACGATCATACAAAAATTACGATCGCTGGAGCGTTAACAAACAAATATATATATATATATATATATATATATATATATATATATATATACAATTTTGTACGGATCTCATTTTCTTCATGTCCTGGGTAAGATCGATGGACATTTGAAGAAAATCACGTCATGAGTGTGACCTCAATAGCTGATTCCCCTCAAGGGAAATCTGCAAGCAGAGATAGTTCTAACAGCTACCATAACCAAGGATATTTATTTATAATATATTTATAATGCATGACTAAAAATGTTCTACTTTCGTGAATGGTTGTTAATTATTCATATTCAAATAGTTTATGAATGAGTGAAGGGACGTCTATGATGTTGAGTAATCATAAGTCGGATTTCAATAAAAAAAGACCTTGTACAAAGGAATTGTATTGAAAAATACAATAGTTGAGAGTGAAAGTCACTTGTATTAAAAGAGTTCATGCTATAAAGATCATGAATAAAGATCTCTTACGGTAAAGAAGAAATTTAAAATTTTGAACTACCGAGTTAATATGCCATTGAAGCTATTATTAGATGAAGGCGGAAAGTAGTTGCAGAACTTAAATATGACCAGTTAGATATAAATAGCTATCAAGCAGAACAGTATAGATAAATGGTACAGATACTTAAGTTTAATTCAATGGCTGTTAAGGGAGTCCAGCTGTCGGAAAAATTCAGATACTTGAGTATTAATTTTATTTTCAAGTTTTGATAAGTTGGACAATGTACATTTACGAAAAAAACTATTTGTCTTAAGTAAAGAACTTTAAATTTAGCCATGGGAGTTAAAGCGTTGATCTTTATCGAACATGGTAAACCTAGAGTGGCGAGTTGGATTCTCGCCTGGGCGAGGGAAATTATTTAGTGACGGAATTCATTAAATAACATCCTAAATCCCACCCTGGCTAGATAAGGGTGGTAACCTGTAGATAACCCGTCCCAATTAGCCTGAGTTGCAAAAAGTGGACGTTAATAAATAATAATAATAATAATGATGAATTTTAAGGATGTCCAAGACTACAGCATCATGGAAAAACGATAAATTTGATCTCTCTCTCTCTCTCTCTCTCTATATATATATATATATATATATATATATATATATATATATATGCATGCCGGAGATGATTTTCGTCATCGCTTGTGGAGGATCGATGAAGAATTTCAGAAATGTTTCGAAAGTAATGTTGTGAGTACTCAATTGCTGAATCGGTTATGTTGGAGATCTGTAAATAAAGTTAAAGATTTAGGGGAAAATCTGAAACTGCCCTAAAGAAGTTTAATAGCATTATTTATGAATTGAATGAAAGGAGTTAACTAGTGAAGTCTGATAAAGGCACGGGCTTATTATAATGACTAAAGGTATGTATGGTAATAGTCTACTCGATTTACCACGAAGAGCTGTGGAATAGTATTTCTTTATCCCGATCCAACTGGTGCGTTTAATATTTAAATTAAAGAAGCCATTTTAAATGTTGTTAATTAGTTCAAAAATAGTTAAGGTTTCGACCTCACAAAAACAGTCATCTATTATGCTATTTTCATATTTCCCGTAATGGAAATCAGCAATTGAGGTTGTACTCATGACGCCATTTTCAACTACTCTCTACTACCGAAAATGAGTCTCCTGTTTTTGTGTGGGAGTGTGTGTGTGTGTGTGTGTGTGTCTGTGTATATACATATTTTTCGATCCGATCACAATAATGGAGATATTTAAAGTTTTAGCAGATTTCCCTTAAGGGAAATCAGCTATTGAGGTCGTACTCATGACGCGAGTTTCGAAAAATTTCTTCAAATGCCCATCGATCCTACCCAGGAGATGACGAAAATGAGGTCCGTTCAAAATTATATATATATATATATATATATATATATATATATTTATATTTGTCTGTTAACGCTCTAGCTGTCGTAATTTTTGTTTGATCGTTACCAAACTCGGAATCGTTTTATGTAAAAAAAAGATCAAGTTCGTTAATGGCTGAAATCGGACCAGTGGGAGGGGGGGGGTTTAGAGGGGGGATTTTTGAAAATTCAAAATATCTCTGTTATTATGCGTCGGATCGAAAAATTGTATAGAATCAATCTTATTGTAAATTAAATTAACTATAAAGATTGTTCTATACATTTATTCTGTATCTTGAATATTAACCGAGATATTTGCATTTGTATTGTGTGTGTGGTCGGCGGAACCCCGCCATGTTCCGGACTTTCCGCCGAGAGCTCTCGTGGCCGTTTCCGGAACTATTCGTCCCTCGTGAATAGGTGTACAGGTCCCTTCCTACTACAGCTGTTATTGGACAGATTTCTCTACTGTAAAACTTCATATGGGAAATCTGCTTAGTTTACGCAGTCCCTGCGTGACGGACTTTGTTTGATTTTACTTATCATTATTTATTCTTTAGCAGATTTCCTTTAAAGGAAATGGGTGGACTCGTATGGCTTGTATGTTGACCCAGTTCTTGCAAAAATGTACAATAGAAGACTTCCTGAGAACCACATCTACATGAATACTAAAGCCCTATGGGAACAGGGTTCTAATTAATGTAAGCCCATAATTCAAGTTAGAATTATTTTTTTAGTAGCTTTAAAAGACGCGAAGTAAAGTTTCAACAAGATAATCATTTGACTGAAGTAGCAATAACATACGTTTATTATTGTTTCTGACTTGTATTCTCATGAATACAATTCACAACCCCTCATCGGTAGTGTAAGTGGAGAATGACAGTAAGGCAAACTGAATGGTAACGGCATGAATAGGTTTGACGTTTACAAATGGCCTCATTAAAATTTTGTATTCCTTTCTTATAGATGAAGTTACAAACTGTGCTGTTATAGAGCAGGAGAGAGTTTACAACAATACAGTGCAATTTTAAATTAATTAAAATCGAATTTACCAGGGCTCCTTTTTTTCTTGTCTTAGTATCTTGTCTGCATAACTAAATCAAGTGAGTGAAGTTCGAAAGCTTGAATCTGTGCATGTAAGACTTCGTATTTCCGTGCTTAAACTAAGCAGATTTCCCACTTGAAGTTTTACAATAGATAAATCTACGAACTGGTAGCACTTAACACCACCGTGAATATTAATTGAATAAATACAAGCGGTAACGAGAAATCTTTCAGTCAATTTACATTTTAATAACCTCTACAAACTGAAAACGAAAAAAAAAAATACTGGAATATATCTGAATATAACATTAATTCAAAACTATTCACGACATCTAGTACTGTCAATTATAACGAATCCAAATAATTTTTATCTCAATCACTCAAATTCTTTAGCAGATTTCCCTTAAGGGAAATCAGCTATTGAGGTCGTACTCATGGCGCGAGTTTCGAAAAATGTCTTCCAAATGTCCATCGATCCTACCCAGGAGATGACGAAAATGACGTCTGTTTAAAATTTTTTATATATATATGTCTGTTAACGCTCTTGCGGTCGCAATTTTCGTTTGATCGTTACCAAACTCGATATTTAAACGTTTTATGCAAAAATAAAGATCTAGTTCGTTAATAGCTGAAATCGGACCAGTGGGAGGGGGGTTTAGAGGGGAGGATTTTCGAAAATTCGAAATATCTCCGTTACTACGGATTACTCCGTCGGATCGAAAAACTTAAGAAGCAATCTTATTGCAAATTAAATTTACTAATATAATAATGTTATACAGATTTATTCTGTATCTTGAATATTAACCGAGATATTTGCATTTTTCTATTTTCAGCTTCTGAACTGTTTGTTGGGATAGTGGGATTTTGGTCTTTAAAACAGGGATTTATAATTTATTTGTGATCCTTCATCGTTTGCCACAAATTAATAACTTTTTCCTTAGTAAATATTTTAATAATGTTGGAATAACTGTATTGTAAATTATCTCTTCGTTACTTTTCGAGGCATTCTTTGTGTAGATTCCTGCATGTGCCTTGACCCATTTGAAGTGAATGAAAGTCAGTCTGTTATATAATTTCGTATTTGTTCTATATATTCGTCGTGATTTTTTATATAATCTAGTTTTTGTAGAAGCGTTTGACTGTCTCTATGTAGAAGAAGTGTTTGGAAACTAGCCCATTTCCTTTACATACATCAAACTGCAATCATTTCTGTCTGGTCATTTAAAACAACGTTTGACTAATTTCATGGGTTTTTTTTACATTTTATACCACCGTCGGTTTTATTTTCTGCAAAAATAATAATCTTTCTCTTCTGATAACACCCAAGAGAGTGTGTAGGCTTAGCCCAGTGTTTCATGAACTGGCTAACAGATTCTGAAATTACCAATGCATTTAGCTACACAGGGATTACCAATGTTATTCAAGCTCTATTCCAGTAATGGAATTTGAGCTAAGCCGATAAGTTGATGCACCAATCGCTTTTTGTGCTTCGGGTTTTTTATCAATAATTCATCTACCCAATGATTCCACAAAAAGAAGAAAATATATTATCTCCTCAAAACTACAAAATACTAAATAAATACTTTAATATCCTCATAATGTAAGCCATGATTAAAATAAAATTTAAACAAAATGACTGACCGTCTAGCATAGTACGATCATAAGTTAAGATATTCGTATTAAGAAAATGCTTTTAGTATTGAAAAATCTGTATTTATATAAAGTTTTTAGCAGATTTCCCTAAGGGGAAATCAGCTATTGAGGTCGTACTTATGACGCGATTTTCCAATTTTTTCTTCAAGTGTCCATCGATCCTGCCCAGGAGATGACGACAATGAGGTCCACTAAAAATTATATATATATATATATATATATATATATATATATATATATATATATATATATACATATATATATTTGTCTGTTAACGCTCTAGCGGTCGCAATTTTTGTTTGATCGTTACGAAACTCGATATTTAACCGTTTTATGTAAAAAGACAGATCAAGTTCGTTAATGGCTGAAATCGAACAAGTGGGGGGGGGGGGTTGAGAGGAGGATTCTCGAAAAATCTAATTATATCCGTTACTATACGTCAGATCGAAAAATTATATTGAATCAATCTTATTGCAAATTAAATTTCCTATGAATTCTCTATTTTGAATATTAACGGAGATGTTTGCATTTTTATTAAGTGTGTGCGGATAATGAGGATTAGATCGGCTAACTTCGGTTCTAGTCGTGTTTGTCCGCCAAAAGCTACTTCGTCCGTTTCCGTAACTGTTCGGCTGTCGTGAAATTTCTCTATTGTAAAACTTCACATGGGAAATCTGCTTAGTTTAAGCAACCCCTGCGTGACGGACTATTGATTAATATGAAATTACTCACGCCTTTTCAGAATGTATTATTTACTCTGATATCTAAATCCATAGAGAAATTTCACATTAGTTATCACATACTGAAGTCACTGGGGTTATTATTATTATTATTTATTAACGTCCACTTTTTGCAACTAAGGCTAAGTGGGACGGGATATCTACAGGTTACCACCCTTTTCTAGCCAGGGTAGGACTTAGGATTTTATTTAATGAATTTCGTCACTAAATAAATTCCCTTACCCAGGCGAGAATCGAACTCGCGACTCTAGGATTACCATGTGAGATTAAAGGCAACCCTTTAACTCGCATGGCTAACCCGAGCCCCTTGGGGTTAGTTTGGTGCAAAACTGTTCTAAATGACAACTAATGACTAGGCATATTCATAAAATATTTCTAGATTGCATGTGCCAGTGAAGCATAAGCAGTGCAACTACATTATTGTAGCAATGTAAAATTAGCTGATCCCTCAGAGTTGCTTAGGTTTGACGATATGATATTGTGTGACGTTGATATTCTTAGAATGCATATAGAAACATGTGTTTGAATCAAGATAAAACCTTTCGGAGGACTTGTGCATAATATAAAGAGCTGAGTGGTAGACATTCAGAGACTTAAGTAGATCCGAGATTAAAACTCAAGTTGGGTTGATAGGATTGGCCGACTCATCGTGAGCATTGCGCAATTGTAGATTGGGATTACATTAGCGCCCACATCCAATCCCACGCATAACTTCAATCCTACAGTTTACATAATTTATTGGCTATAGAAATGAGTTAACTCTTAAATTTCTACATCTGATATGAAAGCAGATATCTCGAAATCAGAGGAATTCTGTTCAGGAATTACAGAAGATGACCGAATGTTAACCTTTTCCATAAATCTCCCATTCCGAAATGTTGTTTTATTAAATGTTTTGGTCACATGTATTTCTGTCATCTATTCCTTTTTTAAATGATGATCAGTATAAAATAACTTATTATTCAAACTTTTTTTTATTGATTGAGAATTTATAGGAATCTGACCACACATGAACAAAAATGTATAAATAATTAAAACTGTCTAAGTCAAAAACTAATGAAATCAATATTTTTCATTTAAGCTTTGAATAAAGTGTTCCATTATGAACGTCTTATTAAAGAAATTTCTCTGAAGGAGTAATAAACTAAACCCTTACACTTGGTAAACTCACGGAGATCATTTCGAAACTTGGTTGACAATGTCAACTTTACTTAAGCCACCATCCTTAGTCAGTTATGGCGTAAATGAATAATACGTTCGTTTGGCACAACCTGCGTGCTATGCGGGATGCCATCTTAGACAATGATTCTCATATGGAGTTATGATGATTTATAACATACTAGCTGTACCCTGCACGCGTTGCTATGCCACCAACTAAAATACTAAATTACGATAATGATGTATATAAAAAAAGTTACTCTAAATATCAAATTAAACATCTTTTGTTACTTGCACGTTCGCCAAAAAAAAAAAAAAAAAAAAACAATCGGAAACGAAATATCACGATTTTTCATTTCATGCCTCCCTAACAACCCTCACTCCTGATCGTTCCTAAAAATGTTAATATAGCTTATAGTCAAAAATCCGGAGTTTGGTTGATTTCAATTTAGTCTTTCGTGTCCTAAACATTGTTGACCCCTTCTATAGTTTTTCGTCTATAACTCATTTATAGGTCGTTATACGGCAAAAGTGCACATAAGAAAATTTACTTTAAATAACAAACAGAACCAACTTTTGTTAGATGCAGGATTGCCGAGAAATGAATAGGTTAAGAAATATCGCGATTTTATATTTCAGGCCTCCCTTATAACCCCCGCTCCTGTATGTACATCGAAATTTTAATATAGCTTATAATCAGGGAGGTGTTAATACCAAATCACATACGAAGTTTCTTTTAGTTCGGTTGAGTCTTTTGTGCAATGTGAAATTGTTGACTGCCACTATAGTTTTCAGCGTATAACTCATTTATACTTCGGTATACGACAATCGTGTATACAACAAAAGTTACTCTAAATTACAAATTAAACAACTTTTGTTATGTGCATATTTGCAAAAAAACTAATAGGAAACGAAATATCGCTATTTTTAATTTTAGGCCTCCCTTATAACCCCCCCCTCTTCTGTTCGTCTCAGAGAGTATTCATATAGCGTAAAACCTAAGTTGGGTTAGTAGTAATATGCATACCATGTTTCATAAAATTCGGTTCAGCCGTTTACGAGTCTATAAAGGACAAACAGACAAACATTCTGTTTTATATATATTCATTACTTTTTATATTGATGAAAGGGCCAAAGTCGATTGCATTTCAAAGCAAGAACAGAAAAATTCTAAGGCTTAGAATTTACGTAGTGCAGGAAATATTTAAACATGAAATTGCCACTAGTGAAAATCGCAAGAATCGGAGAGAGGGTTCCGAAAAACAAACAACAAGAAATGCCATAAATTCTTTAATATTTCAGATAAATAAAAGTATATAAAACTGCAACCCCAGAAAGGATTGGTTAGAACAACTTTTTCTATCCAAAATATAATAATGAAAGTATTTTCGATATACAAGTTACAACTATCTATAAAACCCCACTTCTCTAGGGTAGAATTCAAATTTCCCACAGAGATATGTATATGTAAATTTAGCTGAAATGACCGAGATGACAATATTTCACATTATATTGTCTATATCTGTAAAATGACACTGTAAAAACAAGACAAAAGATTGAGTTGGGCACGAGACATATCCTGTATAATTTAATTTTACTTAAAAATGAATTTATTTCACATATCCGTCAGTATTCAAATTACAAGGAATCGCATTGACTAACGATAGTAGTATATAACTTCATTAATGGTGTAAATTTTCGAAAACTTCTCTATGCAAAAAAATTACAAAGGATCTTCTTTTTCACCCTTTCATGGAACCCCTACCCCCACTCTATTACAACCTGAAGGAACGGCCGCAGAATGAATATCGATTTTACATAAGGTCAGATTAATGTTCACCTCTTAGAGTGTTTGTTAATAAACTAAAAAGTATGTGAGTGTGTGCATAATATATATTGCGTGCGCGCCTGTGTGTGTGTGTGTGTGTGTGTGTGTGTGTGTGTGAGTGTGTGTGTGTGTGTGTGTGTGTGTGTGTGTGTGTGTGAGAGAGAGAGAGAGAGAGTATATATTGGAATGGATACTTACATCATTGAGACGGTAGGATGGCCGAACATATGAGAAAAGTTTTAAAAAATCGCATAAACGAATTCCGTACGATTTTAATATATCATATATTTATTTATTAAATATATTATTCTGTATTTCCATATATTTAAAATTGACTGATCGAAAGATTAATAAAGAAGAGAATGTTCTTCATCGCGAGTGATGTTTACAATTTTATTTTTTAAAAGTGTAAAGAAATAGTGTAAAGGATGAGAACAGATTGAAGAAAGAGAAATAATAATGAAGGCGCTGCAGATATAGTATGATTTCGATGATATGTATTAACAATTTGCATAATTGAAAATTAAATTTTATTATATGTAGCTTGAGCATTGTTCGTTCTAAGTCCAAATATAACAAGTAAAATCAACGTTATTAGGGAAATTTAAAAAAAAAAAATCAAACAAATGTAAATACCTAAAAAAAAATACGAATCAGGAACAGTTGTAAACACTGTATGAGCATAAAATCACAATGAAGGAACATTAAAATATACAGGATTCATTATGTTATATAAATAGATTCCAGAGAAAAACTGAAAGTTTGATTATTTTTTTTATTTTTTTTTATTTTACAATGAGGTACAATTAATTAATGGCGATTTAAATTGAACCGACTATATGTAAAATATACTTTCAAGAAAGAAAAGAGTAAATGAAACCAATGAAATGTTACACACACTTACCTCAGGACTACAAATAGTATTGAATGTTTAAAATACAAACAACCACATTTTCTGTGGTCAAAAAAAAGAAAACTAGTAACTTTCTTTCATTTTATAAATTTAGCTTTTCCTTAGTTGTATATTCAACTATTGCGTTTACTTTTATTTTATTACTAGCTTTAATATTCGTTAGGGATTCAGTATTTTTTTTTATTGTTAGTGTTTTTCTTTTTTAAGGTTGAGTTGGTGGATTCCACAGATTTTTTAGCAACATTTTCTGAGTCTGTATGTCTTAATTAAAAATAAATGAACACTTATTCACGGAAACTATCCACTTAATATTTAATTACAACTTAAAAAATGTCTTATAACTTGCTCAACAGTTTTATGGAGACTTGAGATGTTGGAAGACACTGAAAGTGTAAAAAATAAATGAATTAATTACTGTAAATATGGCTAGCTTTAATATTCTGATCTGTCATCGTTAGGGATCCAGTACTTTTTTTTTTTTATTGTTTTCTTTTTTAAGGTTGATTTGGCGGAGCCCACAGATTTTTAGCAACATTTTCTGAGTATGTATGTTTTAAAAAAGATATAATCATAAATTCACGGAAACTCTCAACTTACTATTTAATTATACCTTGAAAAATGTCTTATAAGTTGCTCAACACTTTTTTGGAGACTTGAGATTATGGAAGACACAGAGTAAAAAAAAAAAAGTATTAATTACTGCTTATAAGGGTGTATCTCTTACCTGTTATTAGTTGAAGATAGACTTGTGAGAAGTGACGACTGTACGAGCTTCGACGGAGCGACACGAGACAGAGAGAAGGTGGTGAGCCTTTGCTAGCCGGGGCTGTACTGGTTCGATCCTGGAGCCCCTCCCCCTATCCCTGAGCTGACCCAGTTACAACAGCTGATACTCCCCTCTGCATCACCTATCTACACTTCCTACTCACACGCCAACTCCATCAGTACCTACAGCTTATAGTCGGCAAACTATAGCAATTTTAGCAGATTTCCCTTATGGGAAATCAGCTATTGAGGTTGTACTCATGATGGGATTTTCGAAATTTGTCTTCAAATGTCCATCGATCCTACCTAGTAGATGACGAAAATGAGGTCCGTTCAAAACTGCATATATATATATATATATATATATATATATATATATATATATATATATATATATATATATATATATATTAGTCTGTTAATGCTCAAGCGGTCGCCATTTTTTGTTTGATCGTTACGAAACTCGATATTTAACAGTTTTATGTAAAAAGACAGATCAAGTTCGTTAATGGCTGAAATCGGACATGAGGGAGGGGGGGGGTTTAGAGGTGGATTTTCGAAAATTCAAAATATCTCCGTTATTATGCATCGGATCGTATAGAACCAATCTTATTGCAAATTAAATTTACTATAAATATTTTTATATACATTTATTCTCTATCTTGAATACTAACCAAGATATTTGCATTATTATGAAACCTGTGTGACATGTGACCACACGTACAGTTCGGATTAGGTCGGCCATTTTCGTAACTGCTCGGCTCAGGTGGAAGCTTCTTCTAACCTTACCTGTCGTTTCTAACCTTACCCTACCTTCGTTACTTTGTGAGATTTATGCAAATACGTTCTGTTCATCCGCCCCCCCCTTCTTTTTTAGTTTTTGGACTACTAAAATTTGTGTTATTAAAATATAAATTATTCTTACAATTCAGAAGCCTTTTCAGTTGGGAATTTATCTTAATTAACTGAAAGATTTCTCATTACCGTTTGTATTTAATCACGGTGGTATTGTGTTACCAGTATGTACATTTCTCTATTGTAAAACGTCACATGGGAAATCTGCTTAGTTTTCGCAGCCCCTGCGTGACGGACGTTTTTATTTTCCCCGTTTTTTTTAGCAGATTTCCCCTAAGGGAAATCAGCTATTGAGGATGTACTCATGAAGTTTCCTCATATATCCATCGATCCTTCCTAGTAGATGACGAAAATGAGGTTCATTTAAAATTAAACACACACACACACACACACACACACATATATACAAGTTTGTTACCGCTCTAGATGTCGCAATTTTCGTTTATGGCTGAAATCGAACCAGTGGGAGGGGGGATTTCAAAATTCGAAATATATCCGTTATTATCCTTCGAATCGAAAACTTTTATAGAACCAATCTTATTGCAAATTAAAGTATCTATAAATATTGTTATATACGTTTTAGCAGATTTCCCTTAAGGGCAATCAGCTATTGAGTTCGTACTCATGACGCGATTTTCGAAAAATTTCTTCAAATGTCCATCGATCCTACCCAGGAGATGACGAAAATGAGGTCCGTTCAAAACTATATATCTATATATATATATATATATATATATATATATATATATATATATATATATTTGTCTGTTAACGCTCTAGCGGTCGCAATTTTTGTTTGATCTTTACCAAACTCGGAAATTAATCGTTTTGTGTTAAAGGGGAGATCACGTTCGTTAATGGCTGAAATCGTACCAGTGGGAGGGGGGGTTTAGGGGGGATTTTCAAAAATTCGAAATATCTCCGTTATTATGCATCGGATCGTAAAATTGTATTGCACCAATCTTATTGCAAATTAAATTTACATAGATATAAATAATACAGTATATAAATAATGTTATATACATTTATTCTGTATCTTGGATATTAACCGAGATATTTGCATTTGTATTCTGCGTGTGGTCGCCAGTAGGCTATGTTCGGACTTTCCGCCGAGAGCTCTGGTGGCCATTTCCATAACTATTCGACCCTCGTGAATAGGTTTAGAGGTTAGGTTAACTGTTTTTTGGGGCTAGAAACTACTGGGTTATTACGCCCTAAGTAATGATTTAGGTTTAGAGGTTTCTTACTACTACAGTTGTTATTAGGCAGATTTCTCTATTGTAAAACTTCACGTGGGAAATCTGCTTAGTTTACGCAGTCCCTGCGTGACGGATTTTTTTTTCATTATCTTGATTATTAACCAAGAAATTTGCATATTTTAAGTTTTCAGGCCTGAGTTAACTCCCACTCTTACTCATGTCAAATCTAACAATATGCTAATATCTAATGAAGCACTTTTTTATTTTTTTTTATGCCTAAATACCAAATTCTCGGGCATTCAACAGTACAGCAATGTCTTCGCGTTGTAGATCACATATCTACATCTATCGAGCGTAAAGATCATTGCACGTCAGCCTTTCTTGATGTAGCGCAAGCCTTTGACTAGGTTTGGTATGACGGATTACTCTAAAAGCTCAAACTACTCCTTCCGAGCGCATTCTATTTTATCCTTAAATCCTATCTTTCCAACAGATTTTTTTGAGTCCGTCAAGGAAATGAATATTCTGAATTCTATCCTGTGGATGGAGGAGTTCCCCAGGGCAGTGGCCTAGGACCACTATTCTATCTCATATACACATTTGACATCCCTACATCAC
The DNA here is from genome assembly GCA_019009955.1 of Riptortus pedestris. NCBI lineage: Eukaryota > Metazoa > Arthropoda > Insecta > Hemiptera > Alydidae > Riptortus > Riptortus pedestris. Next base: position 124,057,048 of record CM032231.1, read on the forward strand.
CATCAACTCTCCTAGCTACCTATGCAGATGACACAACAATCCTTTCATCCGATCCCGATCCTATTACTGCTTCGAAGAATCTCCAATTCGGCTTAACCGAGATCGAAAAATGGTGCAATGCTTGGCCCATGAAGATCAACGAAAATCAACATATCACTTTTTCCCTTCCGGCGATGTTCGTGTCCTCCTGTTCATTTCAACAATATTCCTTTACCACTAGCCGATTGTGTACGCTGCCTTGGACTACATTTGGACACCAGACTTACTTGGAAATCCCACACAATAATAAAAAGACAGACGACTCGGACAACTTTACGGACTGCTAAATAGAAGATCTCACTTGTCTTCTGAAAACAAACTAACAATATACAAGCTACTACTAAACCCAATATGGACATACAGAATAGAAGTGTGGGGTACAGCAAAACCATCGAACATCAGACGCATCCAGGGCTTCCAATCCAAAGTCCTGCGCACCATAGTAGATGCTCCATATTATATATAAAAACCACACCCTTCTTAAAGATCTTAATATCCCATTTGTAAAGGACCTAATTCCCTTAAGATTCAGAATATTCCATAGCAGGCTATCCAATCATCCTAATCCAGAAGTCCTATCCCTTTCTCCTCTTACATACTCATCTATATTCCCCTCCACGACGTCTCAAGTGACAGTGGCCCCGAGATCTATAGAAGCGTAAAGTGAAGTGATAGCAGTGGCTATTTTCTTCCCAAGTGCCATTCCTCCTTAGCTCTTGACTTCCTTGCCAGGCAGGGAGAGCTGCTCCTCTCATTGTGGTGAGGGGTTTGGCTACTGTCAAAAGTGCTGGAGGAACTATTGTATTGTACATTTCACACATTACCAAATGCATTTAAATGCAGGCTGTAATATACTCAATAAAATAAAATCTAATCTAAATACCAAATATTGTTCTCATTAAAAAATGCAAATACGTGGCGGACGTGGGAAATCTGAAGTGACGGACTTTTTATAAGCAAACCCCCCCCCCTCGAGGGACATTTTCCATAAGGGAAATCAGCTATTGAGGTTGTTCTCATGACGGAATTTTCAACTAACCAGGAGATAAAGAAAACGAGTTCCTTTGTGTGTGTGTGTGTGTGTAAATGTATAAATCAGTTACATACACAGAAGACGAGAAGTATAAAAATATTGTGGACAGTGAAGACTAACATAGAAAATACCCTTATTATTACCATATCCCAAGCATATACAGTGGGGGGGAAGTATTTGCACGCCCAATTTTTTCTTTAAATAATAAATTGAAAACAAATCATTTGAGTTTACCCAATAATAAGTACAACTAAAACTTTTTAAATAACATTTCATAATATAAAAAATATTTTAAAATAAGATAAACGCCAGGAAAAATATAATTGCACACTTTCTTTCTTTGTGCATAAGTACAAAGGTCTGTTTGTTTACTCGTTGTTTTTTACTTTCTAGAGTATTATCCGGTTCTTTTTTGTCAGTATTCTAAAATATTTCAATCATGTGCGATCTACATATTTTTAAATGCCAAAAACAAGTGAACTGAGTCCTGCTCCAAACGAAAACCTGATTTCATTGCGCAACCAACAAAAATCGTATCCTGAAATATCTGATTTCTTGGTTTTGCATTTTTCTAAAGTAAGATAGGTATTAAGAGATACAAAGAATGAGGTTCAATTGCAAACAATTGACGCAAAGGTCGCCCCAAGGTACTAATTGAAAGAATGGAGAGAAAAATAAAAATTGAAGCTCATAAAAATCCAGGTGCAGGTGGCCCAGCTAATACGGTCTAATCAACTTCTGGGGCATATGTCAGCATGAAAACGGTAAGGAATGTTTTGAATTTTAAAGGTCATTGTGGCAGGGCACCGAAAAAAACCTTTATATTAGTGAGACAATCGCAAAAAAAAAAAAAAAAGACTTTCTTTTGCTAGAGAATAAATTAACAAGCCCATCAGTTTGGGGAAATGTGCTGTTCTCTGATGAGAGTAAGTTTAACTTGTTTGGATCCGATGGACGGAAACCTATGTGGCCCGGGATAAATGAGGAACTGAAAAAGCAAAACGTTGCAGTTACTGTGAAACACGCGGATGACGATGCAATGGTTTGGGGATGCATTATAAGCTAATGGAGATGGAAATCTTGCACATATTGAAGGTATTTTAAATGCTGAGTGTTATATAAGAATTTTGCGGGGCAACCTCTCAGCCAATGCAGCTAAATTGGGAATCCAGTATCAGTTAATATTCTAGATGGACAATGATCCGACACATACAGCCAATGAAACTAAAGACTACAGACAATAAAACTATAAAATGGATAATATTTAATGCTCGATGACAACTGCACACCCCTAGACAGTCACCAGACTTGAATAAAATTGAAAATTTATGGCGTGCGTTAGACCAAAATGTTTCAAAACACCACTTAACTGGTAGGCACCACCCCAAGAATCCTGAGAGTACAAGAATGGGAACAAATCACTCCAGATTTAATTAAAAACCTTGTATACTCAACGCCTAGATGTTTACATGCGGTAATTAACGCTAACAGAGTACATACAAAATATTAAATTTTAAAAAATGAAGAAAATGTGTGGTGTGCAAATACTTTTTTCCACGGAATTACGTAAGATTTAAGTTTTATTTTACTAAGCAAAATGTTTTTCATTTGAACTATATATGTATTAATTCCGTTTTAAATATACTTCTTATTTATTACATTGTACAATTTTTTTCATACCTAAATTCATAATTTATTGAAAAAAACCTGGTGTGCAAATACTTTTCCCTCCACTGTATATATATATATATATATATATCTATATATATATATGTATATATATATATATATATATAATCCCCCTAAACTACCCCCCTCCTCCTAATTCCTATAAGATTTCAGCCGTTAACGAATTTCATCTTCATTTTATATAGAGCTTATAAATATCCAGTTTGATAACGATTAGAAAAAATTGCGGCCGCTAGAGCGTTGACAAACACACACACACACACACTCACACACACATATATATATATATATATATATATATATATATATATATATATATATATAAAATCCCCCTAAACTACCCCCACCCCTCCTCCTCCTATTTACTATCCGATTTCAGCCGTTCACGAATTTGAACTTCATTTTTATATAAAACTTATAAATATCCAGTTTGATAAGGATCAGAAAAAATTGTGGCCGCTGGAGCGTTGAAAAACACACACACACACACACACACATATATATATATATATATATATATATACATATAGTTTTGAACGGACCTCACTTTCGTTATCCCCTGGGTAGGATTGATGGAAATTTGAAGAACTTTTTCGAAAATCGCGTCATGACTACGACCTCAATAGCTGATTTCCCTTTGGGGAAATCTGCTAAACATGAGGGTGGAAGGGGAAAGGCTTCTTAATTGTCACCCGTGATGCTCGATTCCCACCCGCCTGTCAACCTGAAAAGGAGAATAATCCCTAGCACAAACACATTCACCATCATGATGAGCTCATCAACATCATCCCCACACAGCCATCATATTAATCACCACCTCTTAAACTTCATCATATTTGTCAGAGTTCCACCTCACTCCATCATTAATTTCTGATGCAGTAAACGTCACCTGCTCCACAAATATTTACTCAACATCAGACTATTTCTATCAATAATAATTCCACCACGTTAATATTCATTATTATCGAAAAAAGGAATCGCCTTTTCCCATTATTATTTTTAGCAGATTTCCCTCAAGGGAGATCAGTTATTAAGGTTGTACTTTTACATAGTAGGAGAGAGTAAGCAACAATAAAACGCAATTTTAAATAAATTTAAATTCAATTTACCTGGACTCCATTTTTCCTGTCATTGTATCTTGCCTCTACCAACATGGTCAGCCAACCTCTCAGATCTGAATAGATAGATAGAAATATACTTCAACGGAACGAAAAACAATTACTGGAATATATTTGATCAAAACATATTAATTTTATTGAAAATTATTTACTATATCTAATACAGTAATTTATAATAAATCTGAATAATTTTTATCTCAATCACTGAAATGTTGGTAATACAAGAACAAAAGAGTGGGGGGGGGGGGTCACCAGAACATATTTGCATGTATCTCGTATAATAAAGGTCTATTGAAAAAAATATTTGGAATTTAATCTTTGAATAAAGTGGTTTATTTTATAAGAGTTTATAGAGTATTGTTTATATGACGTGAGTAAGAGTGGGGCTTTGCTGAAGGCTGCGTAAACTAAGCAGATTTCCAAGTGTAGTTTTACAATAGAGAAATTTCAGGAGAGCCGAACTAGCTTTTGGTAGAAACTCACGGCTAGAACCGAAGTTAGCCGATCTCATCTCGTCTGATATCCACACACATTTAATAAAAATTCAAATATCTCGGTCAATATTAAAGATACAGAATAAATGTATATAAAAATATTTATAGTAAATTTAATTTGCAATAAGATTGATTCGATTTAACGTAAAGTAACTGAGATTTCAGCCATTAACGAACTTAAACTTTTTTTTTACATAAAACGTTTAAATATCTAGTTTGGTAACGATCAAGCAAAACTTGCGACCGCTAAAGCTTTAACAGACAAATACAATATCTGTATATATGTGTCTGTGTGTGTGTGTGTAATTTCGGCATCAATCCTGGGTCAATGGACATTTGAAGCAAATTTTTGAAAATCGCCACATGAGTATAGGTGATTTCCCTTAAGGAGAATCTGCTAAAATGCAAATACCAGTGATAATATTGAAAATGGAGTTTAAATGTATATATCAATATTCATACAATATATAATTTGCAATATGATTGGTTTTATACAATTTTGCAATCCGACGTATAATAATGGAGAATTTTTTAAATCCCCCTCCTACTGGTCCGATTTCTCCAGTTAATGAACTTGACCTTCCTTTTTACACACACACACACACTCACACACACACACACACACACACACACACACACACACACACACACACACACACACACACACACACATATATATATATATATATATATTAGATAGATAGATAATTAAAATTTGAAGGGACGTCACGTCATCCCGTAAGTGGTATCGTTGGACTTTTGATGAAAATTTTCAAAATTCCTGTTAAGAGTGCAACCTAAATAGCTGGTTCTCTCTAAGTGAGATATCTGCTAAGAATTCACAGGCAGAGGAAGTTGTAAAGATTATAGGACATGAGCAGAGATTGTTTCCTGGCTGAGGAGTCCCATGGGAACTCCTGATTGTCCCGGAGAGCAACCCCGTCCCTTTAAACCAGGAAATAAAACGAGGCGGGTCTTTTAAGGGTTTAGTGCCCATTGTTGGTGGCCCTTTTCATCTGTAGCCGCCCTCAATTCTGCTCACTTCCTGTGGCTGGAGAAAATTAAGTCGGGAAAGAGTCCATATAAGTGAAACCCACTTTGAGTGTCTGTGCTATTGATTTCTTTATTCGACAGTGATAACTAATAAGTCGCACATACCAAATATAACTCACAACAACTACAACACAATTAAGAGTCACCATCACGAATGCACACAATTTCTTACGGACATGGACAGACAAGGCATTATTTAACAATATTTAAAATTCAATGACAATGACAAATGCGCTTGCGACTCACAGACAACACAAACGCATAGACTGGATAAAAGCCCATTCAGGAAATGTTGGAAAAGAACAAGCTGACACGTTAGCAAAGGAAGCAGCTCAAGATACAAAAATAATCCCAGAACTCTCTCTCGCACCCCTCTCATACATTAAAAAAGACTTACGTAGCGACACAATACATAAGTGGAACAGAGAATGGACGACATGTAACAAATCTTACAGTTTACATCAATACATACCAAATATAACTCACAACAACTACAACACAATTAAGAGTCACTATCACAAATGCACTCAATTTCTAACAGAACATGGACAGACAAGAAATTATTTAACAAGATTTAAAATTTAAAACAATGACAACATACTTTTTACTGTTCGACATTGGCCAGAACCACTCAATATTATATTTAACAAATATAATAAAGAACTTTTAAAGCTTATCAAAAGTATAGATATGGATGTATCAAAAATACATTAGAATGTAAAGTTGATTGTGAGGAATGGGAATTATAATTCAATATATTTACCTTACATAGACTCGCAAATTAAACATCGGTTGATTTTAACTTTAATTGATTTGTTTTTGTTGTTCTTATTTTGTTTATTTAGTGTTTCATTTTATTTATTAATTTTATTTGTAATTATCTTATTTTTTTAATATTTTATTTAATTATTATTGTTTTTTTATATTATATTTGACTAGATAGTTGATTAATGTGTATATATAGAATAGTACAGTTTAGACGGAAGTCAAAACATAAACTCATTAATATCTTAATTACTTCTTAGCAAAAAGGTCCGTCCCACGGGGGCTGTGATAACTAACCAGATTTCCCACGTGAGTCCCGTATTTGTATTTATATGAAAACGTAAAAGTTCAATGAAAACAATATTTGGTATTGAGTCTTCAGATAAAGTGCTTCATGATATAACAGCTTATTGTTAATATTACATGAGTAGGAGAAGGGGATTACCGAGGGCCGAAAACTAAAAAAGTGGTTTAATAATAAAAATAGTGAAACGAAAATTATAGAAACTTAAATTTGCTATAAGATTAGTTTTATACAATATTTTGTTCCGGCTCATAATAACGGAGATATATCGAAATTCCCTCTCTAAACCCGCTCCCACTGGTTGGATTTAAGCAATTAACAAACTTGATCTATCTATCAATATATATATATATATATATATATATATATATATATATATATATATATACTTTGAGGTCCTCATTTTCGACATCTACTAGGTAGGATCTATGGAAAAATTTCGAAAATCGAGTCATGAGTACGAATTCAATTGCAGATTTCTCTTAAGGGTAATCTGCTAAAAGCACAATACATACTGCCGCCCTCTCATGTTACATTCCTGGATCCTAAAGTGTGCTACTACATTACAAAATGGGATTACAAAATGAGATAAGCCACTGCAACTTAGGACATGAGGTTTAGAAAGTGACTTACCCTTCTCCGCTTGACCTGACCGCACCAAGTTCTCTCTCTAGTATGAATAGTTCCACACACAATCTTAACGAAGACTCTAGTCTTCCTGTCAAAGATAAAAGTTAATTGATTGTTTAGAGGAGCCGGTTTAGCAGATTTTAAATCTTAATTTCCTGGAAAGGAATTAGTGTTTTTTCCCCCACTTTCCGGTGTAATATCCTCTACCAGGATACTGACACCGATCTACCTGCAGCTCAGGAAATTTAATTTTAGCCCGTTATCTTTGAATTCATTTCCCCCGATCTGCTTGGATAGGGCTTAAACGTTTTGTAATCTGATTGGATTCCAACAGTATTAATGAGTTTCATAATCCTTCAGTTCAATTGAAAAAAAGTCCGTCACGCAGGGGCTGCGTAAACTAAGCAGATCTCCCACGTGAAGTTTTACATTATAGAAATCTGCTTACTGCTAACACTTAACGCCACCGTGAGTAAATACAAACGGTAATGAGAAATCTTTCAGTTAATATATAAATAAATATTCTTCATCGGAAGAGTATAACAATTACTGGCTTATATCTGAATATAACACATTAACTTTACTTCAAACTATCTAGTACTGCAGTTTATAATGAATCAGAATAATTTATATTTTAATAACTCAAATTGTAGTAGTCCAAGAACTGAAGAAGGGAGGGGATGCACAGAACGTATTTATATATATCTCACAAATTAAAAGCAGGCTAGAAGATGCTTACACGAGAACCGAACAGTTACGGAAACGGCCGAACTAATCCGGAAACTTTCTACAATACCCGATCTCATCACGTCCGTTATCCACACACACAATAGAAATGCAAATATCTCGGTTAATATTGTAGATAAAGAATAAATGTGCATAACAATATATATATAGCAAATCTCATTTGCAATAAGATTGGTTCTATATACTTTTTCGATCCGACGTATAGTAATGAAGATATGTCGAATTTTTGAAAATCCCCCCCCTTTTAATCTCCCCTCCCACTAGTCTGATTTAAGCCATTAACGAACATAATTTTAGCAGATTTCCCTTAAGGGAAATCAGCTATTGAGGTCGACTCATGATGCGAGTTTCGAAAAATTTCTTCAAATGTCCATCGATCCTACCCAGGAGATGACGAAAATGAGGTCCGTTCAAAATTATATATATATGTCTGTTAACGCTCTAGCGGTCGCAATTTTTGTTTGATCGTTACCAAACTCGGAATTTAATCGTTTTATGTAAAAAGGAAGATCAAGTTCGTTAACGGCTGAAATCGGACCAGTGGGAGGGGGGGGTTTAGAGGGGGGATTTTTGAAAATTCAAAATATCTCCTTTATTATGCGTCGGATCGAAAAATAGTATAGAATAAATCTTATTGCAAATTAAACTTACTATAAATATTGTTCTATACATTTATTCTGTATCTTGAATATTAACCGAGATATTTGCATTTGTATTCTGCGTGTGGTCATCAGTAGGCTATGTTTGGACTTTCCGCCGAGAGCTCTGCCGTTTCCATAACTATTCGTCCCTCGTGAATAGGTTTAGAGGTTAGGTTAACAGTTCTTCGGCGCTAGAAACTACTGGGTTATTACGCCCTAAATAATGTTTTAGGTTTAGAGGTTTCTTACTACTACAGTTGTTATTAGGCAGATTTCTCTATTGTAAAACTTCAAGTGGGAAATCTGCTTAGTTTACGCAGCCCCTGCGTGACGGACTTTTTCTTTTTACATAAAACGATGAAATATCATATTTGGTAACGTTCAAACAAAAATAGGGGATGGGTTATGTACAGGCTACCACCCTTCCCTAGCCATAGCGAGGCTAAGGATTTTATTTGCGAAAGAAATATTAAGCTCAGTACAAAATCGCAGTAAGCACGCGGGCTTTTAAGAATTAGAAAAGAGTCCGAAACACGGACTTCTTCAGACTAACCTTCTTCAAACGACTAACCTTATTCGCAGCAAATTAACAGCAAGTAGTTAAAACTTCGCCAGAGTTACCTAATGGAACGAATCGTCGTCAAAGTTATCCTGTACAGGGGAACCTCATTCCTCAGACATTACTCTTCCAAGCACTTTCGGAATTTCACTCCTTCTCTTACCAAGAACAGTTAATTCGGCATAACTCTCTTGAGAATGATAGGAGTTTATGGGCTGCGTATTGCTTAAACTTTGCTTTGTATTCAAGGCTGACACAGCAGCAAAGTTTCAGCTCCATCTAATTCACCACAGCTATTTGTAACTTAGTCGTAAGCATACATGGACATATAGATGTGAAATTTGTTTAAGATAGATCTCTTTGGTGTCGCCTGGCTCACCGCGATGTGTGGCATCCTTAATCTCATATTCATGCTAGGTCAGTCTTTCTTGTGGGGATACTCTAGAAATCTGAAGATATTGAAGGACTACTTCAAAAATGTATTAGTTATCGTTTCGTAGGGTTTTAAGGCGAAAAACTACTAGGTTATCATTGCTCTGTAATATCTATAAATCTCGTTATTGGTATCCTCATCCATATCGCCACTTTAACAATATAAACGAGGAAACAAAAAACTTAGTAATTTTCAAAAAATTAAACAATTTATATAGCTCTTTGGGGTCATCTCCGACGGCCACTGCTATATCATTGGAAATATAGCATTCATTTCTAGTATCTGTATACTTATGGCATCCCATTAATATGTGGTAGATAGTCAAGTCTGTGTTTCACTTCCCCCAAATCGGGGGTTGATCTTTTGTCATAAGATAACCATGAGTAAATCTTGTGAGCCCTATTCGGAGTCTTCCTGACACGACTTCATCTGTTCTGTTGTATCTTGTCGAATATTTCCATGGATTGATGGAGGTTTTAATAGTTTTTAGTTTATTGTTCTGGGTTTCGTTCCACATTTGTTGCCAATTTATTAGTAACCTACTGGTGAGAAAAATCTTTAAGAATGCGAACCTCTTACACTTTTACTATTCTCCAAATTCCTTTGACTATGGTCTTTACAATGAAACGTTTTAGAAAGACCTAAGATTATAAGGTAATTTTACTCAAAATTGGGCTAGGGAAGCCTCGTATAGACCTTTAGAGATTTCTGGGAGGGCTTGCCTTCTTTAACTATTTCGAAAGTACAAGGTCACACAATTTTTAATTATGACTACCTAAGTTGCCCGGCTTTGCATGGGAATTCATTTGAGCCTGAATGAAGTTCGCATTTTTTTTGCCAAGGCTTTACTTTGCACAATATTTTGACATTTTCACGTCCCAGTGTTTAGGGTTTACACCCGTAGTTGCTGTGGATTTGTTAATAATAAAATCATTTTTCCATAAGGCTTCACTGTTTTCAATATTTTTATATTTCCCGTCTCCTGTGCATTTAGTTTTTTTTTTCTTTTTAATGTTATGGGCCATATAATTCATAATCATAGAGAGTATTCTCTTTTCCATACCATGAATGAATTAAAAGTTCCTTTCCTTTGATGCGGTATAAATCCCAACAGGGAAAGGTGTTTTAAGTTCATTCATACGCTATTAAAATACTCTTTTTTAGGTCTGGAATATTGGAAAGAATTGGTCAGCATATGGATGTATAAAACAAAAGTTACTCTAAATAAAAAAGTAAACAACTTTTGTTATGTGCACGTTTCACAGAAATAGAAAATGAAATATCTCGTATTTTAATTTCAGGCCTCCTTATAACCCCCAATCCCATTCGAATCTAGCTTATAGTCATGGAAGAATCAATCTCAATTCACATACAGAGTTTTTTTAAGTTCGGTTCAACCGTTAGTGCCAAATAAAATAGTTGGCTTTAGTTTTTTAGTGTATATCTCGTTTATACTTTGTTATAGGACATAATTGAATGTAACAAAAGTTACTCTAAATAAGAGAATAAACATCTTTTGTCCTGTGCATATTTGCCGACAAAGCAATAGGAAACGAAATATTGCTATTTTAATATTCAGGCCTCTCTTACACCCCCCACTCCTGCTCGTCCCCAGAAATGTTTGTACAGGTCATTATCATAGAGGATATAGTGATAATTCACATACCGAGTTCTGTTTAGTTCGGTTGAGTCTTTTGTGCCAAATAAAATTGTTGACTCCCGCTATAGTTTTTAGCGTATAACTCATTTATACTGCGTTATACGAAAAAAATGTAGAGAACAGAAAAATGTATAAATTGAAGCTTCGAACGATATCAACCTGTCTTTGTAACACTACATGAGTATGATTTATTATTCAAAGTATTCATATGATGCGTAGCTTCTGGCCTCTGGACGAAGTCTTGTCTATGAAGCTGCCTCTGTTCTACATAACATAATTAGTTTTGTATTACTAGAATTCTTCGAGAGGATATTGGATCGAATATATTTGTAAGGACTCGAAAAACTTCCTGGACCTTTAGACCATTTGTGTTTAATTTTTTGCAGGTGTTGCTTTTAGTAGATTTCCCTTAAGGGAAATCAGCTATTTGGGTCGTACTCATAATGCGATTTTCGAATTTTTTCTTCAAATGTCCATAGATCCTACCTAGTAGATGATGAAAATGAGGTACTTTCAAAATTGTGTGTATGTATATATATATATATATATATATATATATATATATATATATATATATATATATATATATATACTTGTCTGTTACCGCTCTGGCGGTTGCAATGCTTGTTTGATCGTTACCAAACTCGATATTTAATCGTATTATGTAAAAAGAATGATCAAGTTCGTTAACAACTGAAATCGGACCAGTGGGAGGGGGGGGGTTTGAGAGGGGAGGATGTTCAAAAACTCACAATATCTCCGTTATTATACGTCGGATATGAAAAATTATTACAGAATCAATCTTATTGCAAATTAAATGTACTATAAATAATTGTTCTATACATTTAGTCTGTATCTTTCAATATTAACTGAGATATTTGCATTTGTTTTCTGCGTGTGCTCGGCAGCAGTCTATGTTCGGACTTCCCGCCCTGAGCTCTGGTGGCCGTTTCCGTAACTATTCGTCCCTCGTTAGGCAGATTTCTCTATTGTAAAACTTCACGTGGGAAATCTGCTTAGTTTACGCAGCCCCTGCGTGACGGACTTTTATATAAAAGAAAGATCAAGTTCATTAACGGCTGAAATCGGACCAGGGGGAGAATTTCGAAAATTCTTAATATCTCCATTATTATGCGTTATATCGAAAGATTGTATAGAACCAATCTTATTGCAAACGATGTAATGTTCTATACATGTTAATATGAACACTGTTTCACTATCTTGATTATTAACTGAGATATTTGCATTTTTTAGTTTTTTATCTTTAGTAAACGCCCTCTCCTACTAATCATTTTATGTTGTGAAGCACTTCATAAATACCTAATATTTTTCTCTTTGTTAAGTTTTGAGATAAATGAAAATACGTAAAGCACATGGGAAATCTGCTTAGTTAACGCTGCTCCTGCATGACGGACTATTTGTTAGAAAAATAACTTTTAGTACAGGCCAAATAATAAATTAAAGGATACAAATAAATAGAAAACGTTTTCTTCATAAATTCTAAATACAAGCTGATCAATTCTCAGGACTTGGAAGAGTTCCAGGAGAAAGTTAGTTACGAGCAAAGTCAAATGAGGGCTTAGAAATTCAAAATTGTCTGAATAGCAGGAAACCCTATTAGGTTCCGCAGAGTAATTCGAACATTAGTTTTGGAATAATAGATGGCGGTGACGTCTTGAAACGAAGTAATTTACTGTGCAAAACACGTCTTGAGGCCCACACACGCAAACAACGGGAGCCTGTTCGTCAAACAACAGGTTAATTAAGGATGGAATTGAACTGCCTCTAGGAGAGGTCGTTAACCTGACATCAGAATCAACAACGTACTTCGTGATAACAAAGACGAATAAGGGAATTTCAAACGCCTTTCAGGTTTCTAGAAATTATATAACAAGTCTGCCATTTAAATCCAGTTTGGTTGTAATGTAATACGCCAAATCCAAAAGAAAAGAAAATCCCAAAGCTATATATTCTATTTGTAATAATACGTCGCGGGGAATGATTTTTATTTTGAAGTATTTGGTTATCTGATCTACCGTTCTGATTTGTTTCCCATTTCCCATATTGTCTTTGGTACTCCGACTATTTTCACCAAGCAGTTATTTGTTTTGCTACATTTATACTCCTAGATTTATTTAAAATATTTGGTATTATAAATCAATAACCAAAAAAAAAAAAAAAAGAACTTAATCACGAAGCTGGACGGAGTACTATTGATAATTAAGAAAAAAATCAGGCCACTGGAGCAGATAGCCGAATGATCACAATATATATATGGTTTTAATAAGTTAATGATGCGTTCAATATTCAGCATTAAATAACGTAAGTAGTATATGGTTGTTTTTTTCGTTTTTTCTCTGCTCATTGTAACCCTATAAGGAGTTATTTATTTGAATACATGTTCCAGTGCCACATGGCATATTACATGTATGATTATTTTCTTACTATATATATACATATATACGTTAATCAACAATCAAATATTATATAGAGTAAATAATAATAATAAAATAAAATATAAATAAGTAAGATAATTACAAATAAAATTAATAAATGAAATGAAAAAGCAAATAAATAAATAAATAAAATGTCCGTCACGCAGGGGCTGCGTAAACTAAGCAGATTTCTCTGGAATATGCTGGATGGTAGAGGAACAAATGTATAAGGATCAATAAGAAGGCCAAGTCCTCTACTGGTTTTTTTAATATAATGCAGAGTGCACTTTCGGAGTCAACGCTCCATCCTCAGTGCCTGATTAAAGCTGCGTTGCCTGGACCACGACTGCCGGGCGACTGGGGGGGGGGGGGAGTCGCCCGGCAGGCGTGGACCAGGCAACGCAGCTTTAATCAGCAAGCACTGAGGATGGAGCGTTGACTCCGAAAGTGCACTCTGCATTATATTAAAAAAACCAGTAGAGGACTTGGCCTTCTTATTGATCCTTAAGCAGATTTCCTTCGTGAAGTTCAGTAATAGATAAATATACATAATGCTAACACAACAACACCGTGAATAAATACAAACGGAAATAAGAAATGTTTCATCCAATTTCAATAACTTGCCGACAGGAAGCGTTAGGTTAGAAATGTAAACAAACTGGTCGGCCCGCCTCACACCGGAAAGAAAAACAATTACTGAAATATATCAGAATATAACACATTAATTTTGTTGAGAACTATTTACTATATTTACTACTGTAATTAATAATGAGTCAGAATAATTGTTATCTACATCAATAAAATTTTAGTAGTCCAAAACTTTAAGATGGGGGGGGGGGGTCACCAGGAAATATTTGCATGTATCTCGTATAATAAAGGTCTCTTGAATACAATTTTTGGTATTTAAACTTCCAATAATGTGATTTATTATGTAGCAGAGTATTGTTTACGTAACATGAGTAGAAGTGGCGGTTTGCTGAAAACTGACAAATGCAAATATCTCGGTTAATATTCAAGATAGAGAATAAACGTATATAACAATATTTATAGTAAATTTAATTTGCAATAAGATTGGTTATATATAATTTTTCGATCCGATGCATAATAACGGAGATATTTCGAATTTTCGAAAATCCTCCCCTCTAAACCCCCCCTCCCTCTGGTCCGATTTCAGCCATTAACGAACTTGATCTGTCTTTTTACATAAAACGGTTAAATATCGAGTTTGGTAACGATCAAACAAAAATTGCGACCGCTAGAGCGTTAACAGAAAAATATATATATATATATATATATATATATATATATATATATATATATATAATTTTGAACGGACCTCATTTTCGTCATCTCCCGGGTAGGATCGATGGACATTTGAAGAAATTTTTTGAAAATCGCGTCATGAGTACGACCTGGGAATCTGCTAAAATAAATTCCAACCGATGTTTAATTTGCAAGTCTATGTAAGGTAAATATATTGAATTATAATTCCCATTCCTCACAATCAAATTTACATTCTAATGTATGTTTGCTATATCCATATATATACTTTTGATAAACTTTATAAGTTCTTTATTATATTTGTTAAATATAATATGGAGTGGTCCTGGCAAATTACCTCCTTTTAAAATTATGTTCATTATTAAATTTGATCTATTTTGATTAAATGTTGCAGTTATAAAGTATATGTAAAAACGTTTGTGTTGTCTGTGAGTCGCAAGTACATTTGTCATTGTCTATAATTTTAAATCTTGTTAAATAATGTCCTGTCTGTCCATGTTCCGTTAGAAATTGTATGCGTTTGTGAGTATACGAATGTTGTGCTGAGTAAATATATTAATGAAATTTATTGACTTTCTTTTCTACATTATAAAATACCAATTTAATATTCTCCGATAATATTTTTAAAAATAAGAATTCATTTATACTGTTCTAATATAATGATAGAAAAAAAGCATTTTCACAGAATTGGCTTTGCTTCAAGTCGGACAGACTAATAAGATTGAACTTTGTGACATATAAAAAAAAATGGCGAGTTCGATTCCCACATGGGGGGAAAAAAGAATTTATTTAGTAACGAGCTCAATAAATAAAATCCTTGGTCCCACCCTGGCTCGAAAATGGGGGTAACATGTAGATAGCCCGTCCCAAATAGCCATTGTAGCAAAAATTGGACGTTTATAAAAAATTATAATATAAAATAAATATTAATATATGAAAGTTAATAACAATCTACTTAGTAATTCTTGTTTTATTGGAGAAATCCATTTAAGAGAAAAATTCTTTTTCTCAAGTTTTTCTTAGCAAACTTGAAATTATATTATATATTTTTTTTCCGTCGATGCCTCTTGCTCAATTCTAATAATTTTATAAGTATTTATTAAATTTACATCATACCACACGTAGATAATTTAACCCCCTTAAAAACTATGCCTTTAGATTAAAATTAAAAAGTTTTAAGGATTAACCATCAATAAACATACATAGAAATAAAGAAAAAAATTATATTTTCTCTCCGACAATATACTTAAAAATGTAAATTCATTTATATAGTTGACATAGAATGACAGAAAAGACGCTTTTAGCCAGAATTGGCTTAGCTCTAAGTCGGACAGAGTAACAAGATTCGACTCTAAGTAACCTAGATAAAGGCAAGAGGTTCTCAAGGTAATTTAATAAGTTTTTCTTCTTAACATTTCCGTGGGAAACCTTCTTGGACATTTCAAAGTATTATTCCATGACTAAAATAAGTAGAGACAAACACTATCCCTTAATTTGTGGCCTTCGTGATTTTTTAACATCTTTTAAGGAACAAAAGTCAGTCACGCAGGGGCTGCGTAAACTAAGTAGATTTCCCTGCTGAATTTTAATACTAGATAAATCTACATACTGCTAACGCAACACCAATTTGAATATTAAGTGAATAAATGCTAACGGTAATAAAAAAATCTTTCCCCTCCATGCGGGAAGCGTCTCAAATGTAAACAAACAGGTCTGCCAACCCAACTCTCACCGAAAAGAAAAACAATTACTGAAATATTACAGAATATAACATATTGATTTGAATGAAAAATATTTACTACATTTAGTATTGTAATTTATAATGAATAATTTTAATCTCAATCAATCAAATTTAATTAGTCCAAAAACTTAAGAAGAAGGGGGGGGTCATCAGAACATATTTGCATGTATTTCGTATAATAAACGTTTCTTTAAAAACAATATTTGGTATTTAAGGTTCGTGTAATGTGGTTTATTACATAACCGAGTATTGTTAGTTTAACGACTACTTTGCATTGAGTACGTTGAAAACAATATTTGGGTTTTACGCTTGGAATAAGTCCGGTTACTAAAAGTGGGGGTTCACTGAAAGCTGAAAACTAAATAAAAGTCCGTCACGCAGGGGCTGCGTAAACTAAGCAGATTTCCCTCGTGATGTTTAGTAAAAGATATATATACATACTGATAACACCACACCACCGTGAATAAATACAAACGGAAATAAGAAATGATTAGGCCAATTTCAAAAACCTGCCGACAGGAAGCGTTGGGTTAGAAATGTAAACAATTGGGTCTGCCCGCCTCACAACCGGAAAGAAAAATTATTACTGAAATATATCAGAATATAACATATTAATTTTATTGAGAACTATTTACTGTATCTAGTACTTTATATAGTAATGTGTCAGAATAATTGTTACCTCAATCAATCAAATTTTAGTAGTCCAAAACCTTCAGAAGGGGGGGGGGGTCACCTGAACATATTTGCACGTATCGCGTATAATAAAGGTATCTTGAATACAATATTTGGTATTTAAAATTCAAATAATGTGATTGATTATGTAGCAGAGTATTGTTTATGTGACATGAGTAGAAGTGGCGGTTTGCTGATGGCTGAGAACTGACAAATGCAATTATATCGGTTAATATTTAAGATAGAGAATAAATGTATATAACAATATTATAGTAAATTTAGTTTACAATAACATTGGTTCTATAAAATTTTTCGATCCGATGTATAGTAACGGAGATATTTCGAATTTTTAGAAAGTCCTCCCTCTAAACTCCTCCTCCCACTGGTCCGATTTCAGCCATCAACAAACTTGATGTTTCTTTTTACGTAAAACGACTACATATCGAGTTTGGTAACGATCAAACAAAAATTGCGACCGCTAGAGCGGTACAGACAAATATATATATATATATATATATATATATATATATATTTATATATATATATATATATATATATATATATGTCTGTTACCGCTCTAGATAGATAGATAGATAGATACAGTTTTGAACGGACCTCATTTTCGTCATCTACTAGGTAGGATTGATGAACATTTGAAGAAAAATTTCGAAAACCGTCTCAATAGCTGATTTCCCTTGAGCGAAATCTCCTAATAGAGAAAACATATATAGGAACATTTATAGACATATGCTTAAGTTTGCAATAAGATTGGTTCTATACAATTCTTACAAATGACGTATAATGACAGAAATATTTAGAATTTTCAAAATTCCCCCCCTTTCACTGGTCCGATTTCAGCCATTTGTAGCTTGATCTTCAGTTTAACATAAGGCGTTTAAATATGGAGTTTGGTAACGATTAAAAACAAATTCCGCCCGCTAGAGTGGACGAATATATATATATATATATATATATATATATATATATATATATATATATATATATATATATATATATATATATATATATATGCACACAAATAATTTTGTACGTACCTCATTTTCATCTTCTCGAATGGACATTTGTGGAAATATTATTGTCGAAAATCGCGCTATGAGTACAACTTCAATAGCAGATTTCCCTTAAGGGAGATGGACAAATATATATTTATACAATTCGGAAAATACAAATACAAGAATTTGTTTTGAATTGTACGATTGTGTGTTTTGGAATAGGGGGTGATTTCAGAGAGAGTTAGGACAAAACAGAATTAGTGAATTGT
This sequence comes from Riptortus pedestris, assembly GCA_019009955.1. Classification (NCBI taxonomy): domain Eukaryota; kingdom Metazoa; phylum Arthropoda; class Insecta; order Hemiptera; family Alydidae; genus Riptortus; species Riptortus pedestris. The sequence continues at coordinate 124,075,624 of CM032231.1, forward strand.
TACTTGCTCCCTAATCCCACAGGGTCCATTTTCTCCCAAGCTAATCTTGTCAGTCGAGCCCTAGCTTCGCCTTGTCTGTCCGTGTATTGTCAATCAATTTTAGCAGATTTCCTTTAACGGAAATCAGCCATTGAGATCGTACTCATGACGCGATGTTCGAAAAATTTCTTCAAATGTCCATCGATCCTACCCAAGAGATGAAGAAAACGTTCAAAATTATATATATATATATATATATATATATATATATATATATATATATATATATATATATATTTGTCTGTTAACACTCTAGCGGTCGCAATTTTTATGCAAATAGAAAGATCAAGTTCGTTAATGGCTGAAATTGGACCAGTGGGAAGGGGGTGTTTAGAGGTGAGGAATTTCAAAAATACGAACTACCTCCGTTTCTATGCGTCGGATCGAAAACTTGTATAGAACCAGTCTTATTGAAAATTAAATTTTCTATAAATATTGATATATGCATTTATTCTCTATCTTGATTATTAACCGAGATATTAGCACTTTTTAAATGTGTGCGGTTGACGGACGAATTGAGATTGGCTGATGTCGGTTCTATTCTTGACTCCACCGAAAGCTAGTTCGGCTGTTCCCGTAACTGTTCGGCTCTCCTGAAATTGGTTTAGAGACTCGATACTACTACTGTTACTAGTGCGCAGATTTCCCTAATGTATAACTTCAAGTAGCAAATCTGCTTAGTTTACGCAGCCCCTGCGTGACGGAGTTATTGAAAAATGACCTCCATAGAACCTACCTAGGGGATGACGATGATTGCACATTTATATAATTTCGAACAAACCTCATTTTCGTTCGTCGATGAATTTTTGACGAGATGTTTCAAAAATCGAGTCCCGAGTACATCAATTTCCTTTAAGGTAAATCTTCTATAAATAATAAGAAGCATGAGGAAGACGGAATCCTTCAGATACAGAAGATGTTTACGGGAGGGACGGAGTTTATGGTGTGATTTTTGATATATATATTTTATGCCCATACATAAAAAGGGCAACAAATTTAAAAGCAAAATTTATATAAAGGCGAAGCACTCCCCTTTACAGCCTATAATATCCACTTCGGAGCTTTATATTAGATATTAATGGATGGAGGGGGATTTAAGCCATCAAGCTAACATTGTTCTATGCGCAAAGAGTACTAAACAATCTGTCCGTCACGCAGAGGCTGCGTTAACTAAGCAGATTTCCCATTTATGTCACAAATTTGCATTTACCTCAAAACGTAAGAGTTCAATGAGAACAATATTTAGGATTTAGGTATCAAATAGCGTGCTTCATAACAGGTTATTGGTAATATGGCATGAGTAGAAGTGGGGGTTTACAGAAGGAAACAAAAAAACCTTAATAGAAAGTATCTCTGTTAATAATCAAGATAGTGAATAAACATATATAACAACTAGCGGACCCGGCAGACGTTGTCCTGTATGATATATCAGCCGATTAGGATATTAAATTTAATAATATTATGTTCAAAACAAAAACTACTTTTAATACACAAAAAAACAACTTTTGTTATGTGCACGTTTGGCTAAAAACAAATAGAAAATGAAATATCGTCAATTTTTTATTCAGGACTCCCACTCCCGTTCGAATCTAAAAAATTTAATATAGCTTATAATCATGGAAGAATTAATGCTAATTTAAGTAAAGAGTTTCGCTAAGTTCGCCCAATTAAATTGTTGGCTACCACTTTACTTTTTTAGTGTATATCTCGTTTATACTTTGTTATATGACAAAAGTGAATATAACAAAAGTTACTCTAAATAACAACATAAACAACTTTTAAACTGTGCATATTTGCCGAAAAACCAATAGGAAACGAAATATAACTATTTTTAACTTTAGGCCTCCCTTACGACCACTCCTGCTCCATCTGCCGGGCTGATCTGTGAATCTAAACCATCCAGGGCGTCACCCAAACGTATACAAAAAAATTCATTCAAATCGGTCCAGACGTTTAGGAGGAGTTCAGTGACATACCCACGCACAGTAGAATTATATATATAAAGATAAAGATATTCATAGGACATTACGTTTGCAATAAGAATTGTGGCTCTGTACACTTTTTCGATACGACGTATAATAACTGCGATATTTCGAATTTTCGATATTCTCCCTCTCTAACCCCCTCCCTTCCCACTGGTCCGATTTCGGCCGTTAACGAACTTGATCTTCCTTTTTACATAAAACGCTTATATAGAGAGATTTAGGTAACGATAAGACAAATATTTCGATCGCTAGAGTGCTATTAGAAAAATATATATAAATAATTTTGAACGGAGCTCATTCTCCTAGGTACCTAGTTGAGGTAGGATGGATGGACATTTGAAGACATTTTTTGAAAATCGCTTCGTGAGAGCAACTTTAATTGCTGATTTCTTTCTATCTTCTAAAATTGGTAGAGCTACAATGAATGTAACTTAAGCCATTCATTACAATACAAGCTTAAGTGCTCCAGCTTCGCTCGCGAAATCATTTGAGACTTAAGGATGATGGTATTTTTTTTGGCAAGGCTTCAATGTGTAGAAATACACTTCCGTCAGGAAGTATTGTTTTCCCGTAAGGGACAGGAAGGGGACTTATAGGTAAGAAATTTTTGTTTTGAAGAATAACTGAAAATGTTTAAATTGAGTTTATACGTATTTTGTATTTTGTTATAATGACATTACCATCTAATAGTTATAGATAGTTCAAAGTCACATAAATAACTTTTTTATTTATTTATACAGGAGCACCCGCATCTTGGCGATTTAGCTCAAAGTTTCACAATGTAAAATGAAAACAAAATTATAGAAAAATGACAAAAACTGAAACAACAAATAAAAATTAAAAACAACAATATAATCATTAAATACTTGTAATAAAGACTACAATTTAAAATGGTTTTAATAAAAAAATTATGTTATTCCTATATACTACTACATTTATATATATATTTTTTTTATTTATTTAGTTTTCTGCCCCACGGCGATGGTGGTTGGCATTATTAGGATGATATATTTACTCCTTCATGTGCTTACCTTTTTTGTAGTTATATACTATGGAAAATATTTCCCCAACATCCGATTCGTTCTCATATCCGTGCTTTGTCCAAAGAACATAATAAAAGTTCACCCTTTTAAACCTTTTTAGGTATGCTGTAGACCTATTCTATTTTGTATTTTATATTTTTGTAAATGTTGATTTGTTTTAGATATGTTAATATTTGTGGAATATATTGGCTGCTGTCAGTTAATAGTTCCATCATATCGTGAGGCATATGAAGGTTTTTTCGTTGGATGCAGTCTGGCAAGAACAACTTCCTTCCTTCTAGTTCTCCTATGGCTCGATGGCCACTCCTTAATAGTACTTTTGATACTGCGGAGGTGGTTCTTTACTTCCATCCATTCTGAAAGCAATTTGTTTAGGATTTGGTGGCGTATATGTTCAGTTTACACACAAACAAACTTATTATACGAAGACATAGTGAGACATAAATAACTACTATATGAGTGTTACAATTGCAATAACTACTAATGTGAGTTATAATTCACCTTATTTCAAGTCATAGCTTTGTATATCGATTGGCTTGTAATCCACTTGTCTTTGAATCATTCTTAACATAATGTGGCACTTGCTTAGTGGTTTAAATAAAGAAAATAAATTGTATGTTATTGCTTGAGAGTTTTCTTCCTTCGCCAGAGCATTATTCCCCTTAGTTCCGCTAGGCTGGGAACAGTACAGCATCCGTACGTAATGGCCCGTACTTCCTTGCCCTAGCTCGTACCTCCTATACTCAAGTCAATGATCTTGTAGCTTTGAAATCTACATCAGTAGTGAAACATTTAATTATTATGACCTATTTGTAATTATTATTTTTATGAAGGCTTTTATTTTTAAATAGTTTTCGGTATCAACTTTGCATGTTGTTGTTATGTTATAGTTTTTATGACAGATGAAAGAATATTACAGTATCAATCTTGTGCCTTTTGGAACAATTAATTGTTCTTAAGCACAAAAAAAGGTTTAGCTTGTTTAATCATAATGTGTCTCTTTATTCTTCAAATCAAGACTGCCAAACAAAAGCATATCTTTTGAATCTACTAAACATACATATGTTTCACACCTAACCTATATCTTACAATTACAAAGTGATATAAATCATACAATTGTTCATTATAATATTCACTCCCTAACACAAAAAGTAAACGTTAACCGGCTTTTTAGCAGATTTCGCTTAAGAGAAATCAGTTATTGAGGTCGTACTCATGACGCGATTTTCGAAATTATTCTTCAAATGTCCATCGATCCTACCCAGGAGATGATGAAAATGGGGTCTCTTCAAAACTGTATCTATATATATATATATATATATATATATATATATATATATATATATATATATATATTATATATAAAATTGTAACCTCTGTCTGTACATTGATTTTTTTCTCAAAATTTCACGATAACTTTTCGTTTCACATGTCATAGACACCATAACTGCATTTTGTTTCTTTGGTGTCTGTTTGTTTGTTTATTTGTTTGTTTGTTTGTTTGTTACCTTTTCACGCATAAACGGCTGAACCGAATTTTATGAAACTTGGTATGTATATTACTACTAACCCAAATTAGACTTTAGGCTATATTAATATCCTCTGAGACGAACAGGAGTGGGGGTTATAGGGGAAGCCAGAACTTAAAAATAGCGATATTTCGATTCCTATTGGTTTTTCGGCAAATATGCACATAACTCCCAATTAATTTGGTTTGGATAACCTTTTGTTATTTAAAGTAACTTTTGTTATATACACTTTCGTCGTATACTGAGTTATAAAAGAGATATACGCTAACAAACTATACAGGAAGTCAACTATTTTATTGGGCGCTAAAGAATCAACCAAACTAAATAAAACTCGGTTTGTGTATTAGCACTAACGCCTTCCTTATAACAAGCCATGCCAACATTTCTAGGGACGGGCAGGAGTGGGGGTTATAAGGAAAGCCAGAAATTAAAAATAGCGATATTTCGATTCCTATTGGTTTTCTGGCATATATGAACATAAAAAAAGTCGTTTATTGTGTAATTTAGAGTAACTTTTGTTATAAGCACTTTTGCCGTATACGGAAGTATAAATGAGTTATACTCTAAAAACTATCAGGGAATCCACAATTTTATTCGGCACAAAAGACCGAACCGAAATAAACCAAACTCGGCATTTGAATTGGTACTAACGCCTTCCTTATAAAAAGCCATACCAACATTTTTAGATACGGGCAGGAGTGTGGGTTGTAAGGGAGACCTGAAATTTAAAATAGCGATATTTCGTTTCCTATTGGTTTTTCGGCAAATATGCAAATAGCAAAAGCTATTCGTTTTGTTATTTAGAGTAACTTTTGTAATATGCACTTTTGTCGTATACGGTGCTATAAATGAGTTATACACTAAAACCTAAAGCGGGAGTCCACAATTTTATTTGGCACAAAAGACTCAACCGAACTTCACAAAACTCGGTATGTGAATTAGCATTAACGCCTTCCATGATTATAAGCTATACTAAAATTTCTAGGGACGGGCAGGAGTGGGAGTTATAAGGGAGGCCTGAAATAAAAATAGTGATTTCCTATTTGGGTTTCGGCAAATATGCAAATAACAAATGTTGTTTAATTTGTTATTTAGAGAAATTTTCTCAACACTTCTTTTCAATATGAACTACCAGGTACCTGAAATGGAAAAATTTATTCAAATCAATGTTAATATTTTCTCATTAATAGCTGAAATCTATGCATAATGCACAGGAGACGGTAAATATGACAATATGCAGGACAGTGAAGACTCTTAAAAAAATAATTTTATTATTAACAAATCCACATAAACGACGGGTGTTAACCCTAAACACTGGGACGGGTAAATGTCAAAATATTGTGCAAAGTAAAGCCTTGCCAAAAATATACCACCAACATTCAGCCCCAAATGAATTCCCGAGCGAAGTATCTCAGCTAGTATATATATATATATATATATATATATATATATATATATATATATATATATATATATATATAAATATATATATTTGGCTAACTTTGTCAGTCCATGTATTTGTCATTGAGTTTCAGGTATTAGCAGATTTCCCCTATGGGAAATCAACTATTGAGGTCTTACTCATGATACGATTTTCGTATATATATATATATATATATATATATATATATATATATATATATATATATATATATATAATTGTAACCTCTGTCTGTACATTGATTTATTTCGCGAAATTTCACGATTACTTTTCGTTTCACATGTCATAGACACCTTAACTGCATTTTGTTTCTTTGGTCTGTTTGTTTGCTTGTTTATTTGTTTGTTTGTTTGTTACCTTTTCACGCATAAACGGCTGAACCTAATTTTATGAAACTTCATATGTATATTACTACTAACCCAACTTAGACTTTCGGCTGTATTAATATCCTCTGAGACGAACAGGAGTGGGGGTTATAAGAGAAGCCTGAAATTAAAAATAGCGATATTTCGTTTCCTATAGGGTTTTCAGCAAATATGAACATAACAAAAGTTGTTTATTTTGTTATTTAGAGTAACTTTTGTTATATACACTTTCGTATACCGAATTATAAACGAGATATACGCTAAAACCTATCGTGGAAGTGAACAATTTTATTTGGGGCAAAAGACCCAACCGAAATAAATAAAACTCGGTATGTGTATTAGCACTAACGCTTTCATTATAATAAGCCATACCAACATTTTTAGGGACGGGCAGGAGGGGGGGTTGTAAGGGAGGACTGAATTTAATATAGCGGTACTTCGTTTTCTATTTGTTTTTCGGCAAATATAAACATAATAAAAGTTGTTTATTTTGTTATTTAGAGTAACTTTTGTTATATTCATTTTTGTCTTTTAACAAAGTATAAACGAGATATACACTATAAACTAAAGCAGGGTCAACTATTTTATTGGGCGCTAACGATTGAACCGAACTTAACAAAACTCGGTATGTCAATTAGCATTAATTCTTCCATGATTATTAGCTATATTAAAATTTTTAGGTACGAACGGGAGTGGGAGTTATAAGGGGGGCCTGAAATAAAAATTCGCTATATTTCATTGTCTATTTGTTATTCGACAAACATGCATATAACGAAAGTTGTTTACTTTGTTATTTAGATTAACTTTTAACTTAATTTTTTTTTTTTTTTTTTTTTTTTTTTTTTTATTATACATTTCTCAAGGAACAATGTGTGGAGCAAGTAATTTGCGTAGAAATATTGATATGCTCAACAATTCATTCCTATTTGAACTATGAGGTACCTGAGCTGGAAAAATTAATTCAAATCAATGTTAATATTTTGTCCTTAATAGCTGAAATCTATGCATAATGCACAGGAGACGGGAAATATGACAATTTGGAGGACAGTGAAGACTTACATAAAAAATTAATTTTATTATTAACAAATGCCAACAACGGGTATTAACCCTAAACACTGGGACGGGTAAATGTCAAAATATTGTGCAAAGTAAAGCCTTGCCAAAAAAAATACCATCACCATTCAGCCTCAAATCAATTCCCGGGCGAAGCCGGGTATCTGAGCTAATATAGGTATATATATATATATATATATATATATATATATATATATATATATATATATACTAGCTCAGATACCCGGCTTCGCTCGGGAATTTATTTGAGGCTGAATGGTGATAACATTTTTTTGGCAAGGCTTTACTTTGCACAATATTTTGACATTTACCCGTCCCAGTGTTTAGGGTTAATATCCGTTGTTGGCATTTGTTAATAAAAAAATTAATTTTTTATGTAAGTCTAGGTTCGTGGAGAAATGTATAAAACAAAAGTTAATCTAAATATTAAAGTAAACAACTTTTGTTATGTGAATGTTCGTCGAAAATAGACAACGAAATTTTTATTCCAAGCTTCCCTTATAACCGCCACTCCCGTTCTAAACTAACAATTTTAATATAACTAATAATCATGGAAGAATTAATGCTAATTGACATACCAAGTTTTTTTAAGTTCGTTTTAATCTTTAACGCCCAATGAAATAGTTGACTCCCGCTTTAGTTTAAAGTGTATATCTCGTTTATTCTTTGTTAAAAGACAAAAATGAATATGACTAAAGTTAATCTAAATAACAAAATAAACAACTTTTGTTATGTTCGTGTTTGCCGAAAAACGAATAGAAAACGAAATACCTTACAACTCCCGCTCCTGCCCGTCCCTAGAAATGATGGTATGGCTTGTTACAATAAAGGCGTTAGTCCTAATACACGTACCGAGTTTTATTTAGTTCGGTTGATTCTTTTGTGCCAAATAAAATTGTTGACTCCCGCTATAATTTTTAGCGTATAACTCATTTATATTTAGGTATACGACGAAAGTGTATATAACAAAAGTTACTCTAAATAACAAAATAAACAACTTTTGTTATGTTTATATTTTCCAAAAAACCAATAGGAAACGAAATACCGCTATATTTAATTTCTGGCCTCCCTTATAACCCCCACTCCTGCCCGTCCCTAGAAATGTTGGCATGGCTTGTTATAATGAAGGCGTTAGTCCTAATACACGTACCGAGTTTTATTTAGTTCGGTTGATTTTTTTGTGCCAAATAAAATTGTTGACGACCGCTATAATTTTTAGCGTATAACTCATTTATATTTAGGTATACGACGAAAGTGTAAATAACGAAAGTTACTCTAAATAATAAAATAAATAACTTTTGTTATGTGCATATTTGCCGAAAAACCAATAGGAAACGAAATATCGCTATTTTTAATTTCAGGCCTCCCTTATAACCCCCACTCCTGTTCGTCTCAGAGAATATTAGTATAGCCTAAAGTCTATGTTGGGCTAGTAGTAATATACATACCAAGTTTCATAAGATTCGGTTCAGCCGTTTATGCGTGAACAAACAAACAAACAAACAAACAAACATACACGAAAGAAACAAAATGCAGTTATGGTGTCTATGACATGTGAAACGAAAAGTTATCGTGAAATTTCGTGAAAAAATCAATGTACAGACAGAGGTTACAATTTTATATATATATATATATATATTTGAAAGGACGTCATCTCCTGGGTAGGTTCGATGGACACGAGGAAATTTTTCAAGAATGCCGTCATGAGTACGACTTCAATAGCAAGTTGATCTGATAATAAGTACTTATTATTAATGACTTCCGCAATGGACCATCCAACTTTTAAATCCGAATACACAAACGCCATGGCTAACAGTGATTATCCAGCAAGTTTCTTTTAAACACCATTTATTATTGATTTTGAGAGGAACCAAAAGCAGAGGAATGGCCTAGAAGAAGTATTGACGTGGCCTCATACAAATATTGAAGCAGATCCACGGACACACACAGGCTGACTGAAAGCATCCCAGCCCCAATTTGCTTTGGTTCACTGGTTCAATAGATGGTCGTTCGCTGAATGCACAGTCAATACTCTATTCAATACCTCCTTGCAGACTCGCCCCTTGTCATTACTTATTCAACTACCAGTGGAGGGGGCGCGGGGTAAATTGAAACTCGTCGCTTTAAATGCATAGTAGTATTTTTCCCTATAATCACACTATATTGCTGCTGCAGGTCGTTCGATTGAGAAAAAGTCCGTCCAGCAGAGGCTGCGTTAACTAAGCAGATTTCCCACTTACGTCACCTATTTGCATTTATCTCATGACGTAAAAAAATTCACTGACAACAATATTTCTTATTTAGGCTTCAAATAAAGTGCTTCTTAATATTACAGCTTATTGTTAACATGGTATTAGTAGGAATGGGGTTTACTACTGAAGGCCGAAAACTAAAAGAAAAAACGCAAATATCTAGGTTAATATTAAAGTTAATGAAAAAATGGACATGCCAACATTAATAGAACACTAGCTAAGGTACCCGGCTTCGCCCGGTAAATCATTTGAGGCTGAATGATAATGGTATTTTTTTGGGGGCTTTACTTGTACAATATTTTAACATTTTCCTGTCTCAATGCTTAGGATTTACCCCCGAGTCTAGCATGCTGGGGATTAATTAATAATAAAAGTATTGTATTATTTTATGTACTTAATTCTACAAAATACACAATATTTTTATATTACCCATTTCCTGTGCAAGTATTTATTTTTATTTATAACATAATAATAGATTATTATATCAACCATATTAGCCATATGGTTAATACGATAATCTATTAAAATAATTAATCGATAGATTAAAATAATTAATTAATTATATAGCTTAAACAACTTACTGAAATATAAGGTTAGCAGCGAGAGGACAGAAGGAAGTGTCCAACTCTCCTCCCTAGACTCACTGTTTGCCAACAAACATCCCACTTTTTTAAGATATCAGTTTTGTTTACATTAAAATTATGGTTATAATTCTTAATATATTTTCTTCACAATACAAAAGCGTTTGTTGTATGAATTTTCCTATATTAATTAAATAAAATATTGAATACATTTAAGGAGAAACTGACATTTCTGATTTAATTAATATGTGGGAAAGAGGGGGGAGGGCATGACTCTCCCTCGCTGGTCTTCATTCAACTTGATAATGGCTGTTAAGTTAAGCAAAGTGTATTAATCCATCGGGGTACTAAGTTGAATAAGTTCATACATGGATACGAATTGATGACTATAACAAAACGTCTATGCAATTTGCTTGCTTTATGAATTACTATAAGGATATATATAACAAAAGTTACTCTAGATATCAAATTAAACGTCTTTGTCATGGGCACATCCCCCCCCAAAATAAAAAAGAAAATAGGAAACGAAATATAATTTTTCATTTCATGCCTCCCTAACAACCCCCACTTCCTGTTCGTTCCTAAAAATGATAATAGTTCTCATTGTCAAAAATACGGAGTTTCCTTGATTTCGATTTTGTCTTTGTTGACCCCTTCTATAGTTTGTTGAGTATACATCATTTATACTGAAAAGGTGCATATGCCAAAAGTTACTTTAAATAACAAAAATAAACAAAAATTTTTATGTGCATAATTATCGAAAAACCAATAGGAAATGAAATATCGCGATTTTTAATTTAAGACCTCCCTTACAACCCCACTCCTGTTCGTACCTCCAAATGTTAATATAGCTTATAATCAGGGACATGTTAATGCCAAATAACATAAGGAGTTTCGTTTAATTCGGTTGAGACTTTTGTGCCATATAAATCAGTGTGACTCCCACTATTGTTTTAGCGTATAACTCATTTATACTTCGGTATAACAACAAAAATATATATTACAAAAGTTACTCTAGATAACAAAATAAACAACTTTTGTTATGCGCATATCTGCCGAAAACCAATAGGAGACGAAATATCGCTATTTTTATTTTCAGAATTCCCTTATAACCCCCACTCCTGTTCGTCTCAGAGAATATTAATAACCTGTTTTAGTAGTAATATACATACCAAGTTTCATAAAATTCAGTAAAGCCATTTACGATTCTATAGAGGGCATACAGACAAGCATTCATTTATATATATAAAGATAACATTTGCAATAAGATTAGTTGTATAAAATGTTTTGATCCGACGCATAACAACGGAGATATGAAGATTTTTCTAAATTCCTCCCCTACTGGTACTAACCTCCCCCCCCCACCCACTGGTTCAGCCATTAGCAAACTCGTACTTCAGTTTTATATGAATCGCTTATACATCGAGTTTGATTACGATCAAATAAGAATTGCGACAGCTAGAGTGGTAACATATACAGTAGAGTCCCGATTATCCGAGTCCCAATTATCCGCGTTCCGTGTTAACCGAGGTTCTCAAGGAGGTATATACATACTTTTAAAAAATGTG